>OZ005654.1:250822064-251062064 GCA_963930645.1 Salticus scenicus
CACAGAATTAATTGGATATAGATGCTTATAATTAGAAGTATACGTATCAAGGGGCGAGTACTTCATAAAGCTGTGAAAGCTGCATCGATTTCGTAAAACGATATTGCTTATTATAGCAATTTATATTATTTCACGCCCCGATCAAAGCAGCAGAACCATATAGAATGAGAAATAAGTGAAATATTAAATTAAAACAAAGATTAAATAATATATATATATGTGTGTGTGTGTGTGTGTGTGATTCTACTTTTTTAAAACACCAGGAAGGGAAAAAATTATCGGCTGAAATGAATTACAGCGACCACAAATATTCTTTTGAAATATTCTTTAAATGCAGCATATACTTTTTTTTTTTTTAATTTAAAGTGAATTAATCTGATTCTATGCTTAAATATGACATCATATTTCTCATAAATCAGGAGAGATATATATTTTGAACACTGCATTACAATATTTCTATCATACTTAAAATAGGAAGCAAAATGACCGATTTTCTTGAAGTGAATCAATTTGTGTTTTTGAATGAAGAAGCGGATTGTGATCCAGGTATATTAGGCAACAAGTGTTTGCAATATGTTGTCATTTTTTAAAGTTTTAACCATAAATTTTTATACGCTCTGTGTGTTCATTTTGCACATCTTGTGATTTTGATATCTCATGCAAAACATGTTTTTTGTAATGTATTTTATCATCCCTTAAAATTTGGAATATGAATCCTTTATCACCCTGTGTTTACCATTCGCCCATCTGACAATCCTGGTGCCATGTTTGTTGTAACGTTTTCCATCATCTTCTGAAGTTTTGAACATAAATTTTGAGTCTCCCTGTGTTTACAATGCACAGGAAGTATCTAAAAAAAGCGGCTTGTCTTCATGCATATTGTTTGCCGTTTACCTTTTTCCTCAGCTCACCTGGGTGCAGAAGCATCTGGTCAAGGGTGCATAGAATGACCAGCGCCCACTACTACTGACCCACTTGGGTCCGTCAACGGAAGATTAACGGGACCTTGAAATCGATGCCATCACATCTGCACCGCTGTAACGGTCAGCAGATGGTCTCGTTTCTGCAACTTTCAAGATGTATACAGGGAGGAAACTGTGAATGGTGGTTTAATGATTTACTTCTATCAGATTACCGAATATAAATCAATTTAAGTTTATTAACATTTTCAATAAATATTCACATAGTTTGTTTCGATAAATGTAAATAAGAGAAAATAAATATTGTTCGTTGCATATGCTGTAAAACATTCTCCATTTTCATGAAAATCTTATTTTCGTTATATTCTAGAATGTTTCTGTATTATAATTTACATCGCCAATCAATAAGTTTCAGTCAACCGCTGGATGTAAGTCTCTAGTAATTTATTTTAGTTGTTTCACATCTAGTTAAATTAGTTAATTAACTAGATATAGACTATATTATTTTCGAACACTTTCCCATTTTCATCAATTCATATTATCTGAGGTTGTTTGACATTTCTGAAGTAACGTATGCAAGATATTTTAAGTTATTAACATATATTGATTAATGTTTCTTTACTTTAAAAGAAATAAGTCAAAAAAAAAAAAAAAAAAAAAAAAAAGTACAATTTGAAATAAAATTTCAGAAAGAGAAAATAAATTGCCAGGCAGTAAGATATGACAGTTTATAACTGGGAAAATTGAATCTGGGTGACATTTAATTTTCTATTAGCAAAATGTTTGATAAAAAGTAAATAAAGAGATACTTAAGAATTTATTTATTTATTTTCTAAATCAATTTATTAATACCTTTTTGCACAAGAAAAACTTTTGCACATTTCTATTTTCTGTCAATTAGCGTTGATCCAGTTTAGACAACATCTTTCAAGACATCTTTTATTTGAGCAAGGTATAACACATTTTTGCAATAACAGTTACCCAAAATGTATTTAAAACAATATTTATCCTAAAAGAAAAAAAGAATAAAACATGATCTTTTACTAAAAATTCACACATGTAAAAGAAAATTTATTATGAATATTATTTATACATATGCAAATTTCAAATTTAATTTATGTTAATACATGTCTAGTTTTTCTTTCTTTTTAATTAAAAAAAATTTATTTGAAACTTTTTTTTTTTTTTTTTTAATGAATGTGTTTTTAAATTTACCGTTCAATTTACCATTTTATTTTACTTACTAGAAAATGAAAAAAATATTTTTTTTTTCCAAGGACTTTGTTGAATTTATAATAAACAAAAATTGCACATAATTTTATATAAATATTACATATAAATAACTAACAATTATTGAATATGATTTCAAAGTAACTTTAGGACTTAATATTATTTTGTTATTCGTTATAAATTAGTGTAAATGATTTTTAGAAAATATTTCCAGTGTATAAGTTATATTATAAAACATTTATATTAATTACTTTCTCATACCCATATATAGGGAAAGTATTGTTTTTGGGTCAAATTTTCGAAACTGAGTTTTATTATATTTACACATTTTAAAGTCCCCTGAATCCAAAAATTATGTTTTTAGCGATTGGTCCCTCTGTCTCTCCTCCCCCCCCCCCCCTCTCTCACTCTCTCTGTGTGTGTGTGTGTGTTATCAGCATATCTCAAGAATAAGTAATAGCAGAAAGTCAAAACTTGGTGTTCTAAATGTATATCAAGCGATGCTACACTGAACTTTTCGTTGAGATCAATCAAATGGTTCGTGCACAGGGACACTCAAGAGAATTCAAATATATTACGTCTATGGGGGATATTACAAGTAAGTAGACTTTAACATCTAGAAACTGCACTAAACCATATGAAATGAATATACATTTGTTAGATGCGTAAAAACATATTTCATGTAAAATATGGTTTGGAAATCACTCATTGTTCGTTTACAGAGATGCACAAAAGAACTAGATTATGATGCGACAATACTTGATAATTGATGAAAGTGTATTTCAGGTTGTGCAGTGTGTTATTAATACAAGATTATATTTATGTGCACCATGTGGTGTGTATATAAATTTCAGAAGATATACAGGTATGCCAATATTTAAGCCATAACATTCTTTTTTATTGTTAGTGGTAGTGTCTTACTATAATATTTTGCCATGCAAAGGAAAGTTACTCAGAAATTGAAATTAATTCCTCATAGCCTTATGGTAAATAATGTATTTTTTTAAGCAAAATGTTCATTGCTTGTTTTTTTTTGTATACTTACACGTTTTGCTGCTTCTTAAATGCCGAAATCAAGTTTTTAACGCTTGATCTTTGTCTGTGTCTCTTAGAGTAAAAAATAATTAAAAAAAAAAAAAAAAAATCCAGCGATCCAAATGTTTTATTTTGAAGTTAAAACGTTTGTTACTAGAAAACTTTGATCAATATTGATAAGTTTCAAAGAATGTTGCGTGTGAAAGTTGTCTGAATAATTTTAAATGAACTATTGAATTTACTAACATATTTGATTTCCATATAAATGTAGGTTCAATAATAAAACGGGGGACTGGGGGGGAGTAGACCCTCTCATTTCTAATTATTTGTCAAATAAAGCTGTTCCGAAGCCAAATTCGAATTGTTTTTGACGTAGGTTTTTATAACAGTACTCGTTATCTCATCCTTTAAACTCCAATCTGTATTTATACTCTTAAATTTCAGGGTAAGAGAAAGTCGTGTGAGTGACACACCAGATTATCTTTTATTTATGAAGCCTACAGTTCACATTTTACAATTTATATTGTTTTTTATTAATAAAGTAGGTGTTGAAAAAGTAAATAAATAAATAAGTAAAGAGAGAAAAGAAAGCCGCCATACAATGTTGTTAAAGGTTTTAATACATTTACAAAGCAATTTTCGAAAAAATTACATTAAATTACATGATTTTTTTAACGATAAAGAATCGAATAAAATATAGGACTATTTCGAATTAGAATAGATCGCGCCAACATAGAGTTTTAATGGATTAGCGAATCTGAAAAATTTGCTTCTTTGGACCTTATAAGAAAACTGAAAACACTTCAATTTATTTCCATCTGAATTAGAATAGCTTCAAATTTTACGCTATCTTGAATAAAAATAATAATAAGAGGTGTTTATTTGTGCTTAATATAACCGCTGATGATATTTAAAATCCTAACTTTTTTTAATAAAAATATCAAAATTTTGAAAGAAATACATGTTACAATTAATTGAAATACAAATTATAAATATTAAAAAAATAAAATAAAAAACACCAAATACAGGAAGAATTAAAATAAAATGTTTCTAGTTAAAAAAAAAAAAAAAAATAAATAAATAAATAAAAATAAAAAACTAAAATGATAGTTGTTTTTGCCCTTAATGATTGCCAATAAAACTATTATTTAAAAAATATAAAAGTAAAAATAAGACAGAATTTAGTTTATTATGGAGGACTATTAATTTCAATCTGTAAAATTTTTATTTTTATTTTTTATTTATTTTTATTTTTATTTTTAATTAATTTTTATCTCATTTCTTGACCGTAAAATTGGGCCACATACTTTTTAAAATGATTGAAAAGAATTAAAATGAAGTGTTGCCACCTAAATTTCATGCTTTAGTTAATTAAAAAAAATCTAGTTGTCGTGTCGAAAAACTGTTTGCAAACCTGGATTCAGAAAAATCGCCTCTTTCATTTGGTACTAAATTCGTAACGATAGGATTGAAATTTCTAGTTTATTTCGGTGTTACACAAAACTGGTCTGCAAAAACTGGCGACGACGCGACATTTTTACCCAGATTGAAACTAATAGCCCTCTTAGTTCTAAAAAAATATCTTTTCCTACAACTTGAACTGTTATATCTTTTATATAAGTTATATCTTACGTATAATGTCAAAGAAAAAAAAAAATAAAATCTTTCATGTGTCATTCTTTCTTATATGATGATGTAATATACAGTCGGTAACAAAAGTGTCCGAACACTAGCAAAAATTCCTATGTATTAAAAGTACACTTCATACGGCTTTGTTAAATACATCCTTATCGTATCATGTTCTTACACTGACTAAGAACAGGATTCGACAAGGATTTATTTAACACAACCATATGAAGTGTACTTTTTTTACATAGGAAGTTTTGCTAGTGTTCGGACTCTTTTGTTACCGACTGTATATATATATTGTAATTATTGGTATCAAACCAATGTATACATTTTTATATCATTTATGAATAAATTATGATTTCAAGAAATATTTAAACATTTAGGATGAAATTGTTTTACTAAATACTTTTTATTGAATTTCTGTCAACCCTAATTAAGTATAGTTTATTTTTTCGCTTATCACTATCATCTGTACGGTAATTTACTTTTTAGTATGTTTAAATACAATACCAGCAGTGCAGTATGTAGATGATATGATATAGAGCGAGAAAAATTAATTACTGCGTGCAGTAAGGGCTTCAGTCCATAAAACCACTTTTTGAGAAAACCCGGAAGAAAAAACAAATTCTGAAAATAAATAAATAAGTAAATAAAATATAATAAAGTAAAATAATACACCAATAGCCTAGAGCAAAAGAAAGTATTTTGTGATCTTTTTAATTTTTATGTACAAAATTTAGGTAATACAGTAATTAAAACCTTGGACTGAAGTTCTACGCTTTTAGTAACGATATGAATTTCTCTCAATTTTCTATTATCGGTTAACAAACAATCTTAATTATTCCTCTTTATTTGTGTTTGAATGGGGTGTTTCAAAGACTGAAACATTTCTTTAGCACATTTAGGCCACACAGAAAAAAATTTAAGACCCTGTACTGAAACTTTTCCTGCATGTATGTAATAAATATAACTACTTCATTCAATTTTCCATAGTATTATAAGAAATAACCTTAAATATTCATCTTCGTTTGTGTGAATGATGTTTTCAAAGAAAAAAAATATTTCTTTAAGGGGATAATTAACCTTAGCTATATCTGTCTAAAAGCTGTTCTACAGCGTTTCCATCTAGAAGATGTTTGAGTCTATTGTAAACTGTAAGGGCTTCAGTCTTGCTTGCGATAAGAATATTGGCCCTCTGCCTCACCCTAAATAATTATTAGAGTGACGTCTTTTCTATATTTATTGATGTGTGTATCATCACTGCATCACTGAAGCCTTTTTTTGCACGCACTGTTTGAATTAAAGGAACAACCTGTTTTCTTTTTTTGCGCATATTTTTTAAACCTTATGGTTATTTAAAAATAAAATTTGGATTGCATGTTAGCAAATCATTAATAAAGTTTTATATACAGTCGGTAACAAAAGTGTCCGAACACTAGCAAAAATTCCTATGTAAAAAAAGTACACTTCATACGGTTTTGTTAAATAAATCCTTGTCGAATCCTGTTCTTAGTCAGTGTAAGAACATGATTCGATAAAGATTTATTTAAGAAAACAGTATGAAGTGTACTTTTTTCACATAGGAATTTTTGCTAGTGTTCGGACACTTTTGTTACCGATTGTAACTTAAAAAGAAAAAAAAAAGTAATAACTTTTAATTTGATATTAGTTTCATTTTGTCAAAAATAAGCTTTCAAAAAATTAGAATATTTTCTAATTTATCTTTTATTAATCTGGTGATTTTCACATTTTACAAATTAAAAAAAATACTTCTTCAAAAAATCTGTTATGGAAATGCATAAAGAAAGAAAGAATATAGGAAGAAAAACTCGGTTTTAAATTGATATTTGGAGGCATGCTTATATTCACCTATCTCTAAAGCATCCTTAACATCGTTTCTTATTCTTTCTTTTCTAAAATTATTTATTTATTTTTCCTTTTTTTGAAAATTTCCTTTTGAGAAAAATTGAATTAATATCAGTTTAAAAATTATTGCTTATGTTAAAATTGTATAAAATTTGATTAATGGTATGATAAAGAACATGCTATTTAAATTTTATATTCACGTGTTAATTTGTTTAAAAGTTATGCGCAAAAGAAGAAAAAAGGAAAACTACTTGTTCCTTTAATTTTTTTGGTTACTGTATATTACATCTATTATTAATGTTTCTACGATATAAGTATGAACAATTCATATAAAAATCATGTATAATTAAATTATACACTTAAAATGATTTCTATGAAATTTATAAACGAAACATTCATACACAGTTATTATAATTAAATATCTTTTTAAAATATTTAATTCAACTGAAACTATGAAGTGCCAGTTTTTCTCTTAATATCGTCGATGCTATGATGTTTTAATCTTTAATATGTAAGGGAAAATATTAAGAAGTGCCATATGTTCCTGTTCCTGATTCACATAGATTGCCTTTGAGTTTTTACATTTTCAGAATTTACTACGAGTAAAGATAAAAAGAAAAAAAAAATCACCTTTCAAACTTTTATTTTTTGAGATTTTTTTTTCGAGGTCAGCATCGAAGAATCAAAATTTCTACCAAACATCTTACTCTTTGATTCTACTAACCAACATATGTCACCATTTCCTCTGTTCTGACCCTGATGCCACCAAGTTTTGGCTAAATGTCAAGGGCAAGGGGTAGCTAATAGAAGAAAATCGTAACCCTAACCTACTTCCGGTTTCAAACGGGGTTAGTAAGTTGTTTACGGAAACCCCTTCAATTTACGCAAGGCAACAAATAACTGACTAATCAAGAATCTCCTAATAAATATAAGCAATAATAAAATCCTCCTACAGCTGGGAGAATTGTACTGGTGCACGATGTGTACGGATGCGAACGATGCACTAACCATCTGTAAAAGTTAAAAGTCTCTGGAGTTAAGAACGCAGGTGGTATTGCTAGGGAAGGTTATCTAAACACTGTTTGGAGATTCTGAACTTCTGAACGTTTGTCGTGCCAGATGCTTGTACAAATATCTTGAACTTAATTGAGATTCGGATGATGTGATGAATTGTTTAGGTAATGGGGGTCACGATCCAGGTCATTGACCACAAACTTTCGAGGTACATGAACCACTGGGACTGACATCTATTATTTACTCAATTAGAAATCGAAATGAATTTATATTATGTCCAATATAATGTAACAGTTAGGGTTTTGATGTTTATTATAGATATTGAATAGTAAAATTAACTCTATGTACTTTAATATAAATATATATATATAGAGAGAGAGAGTTTTAAAGATTACATAAGAAAGTTTTAAAGGTTAAGAAGTTTTCTCTCAAAATCTGGAAAAATAAATAAATAAATAAAGATACAGGAACTTTTATAATAATACAAACACGCATTGCATTGTCACAACGTTAAAAATAAATAAATAAGTAAATTAAAACAATAAGACTTGTTGTAAGAGAGGGATATTTCAAAATTGATTAAATCTTCTACAAAGTAAAGAAAAAGAATGAGAAAGCAGTTGCAGCAGTTGCTCTGACATAAAAATGTATATATAGAGAAAATTTTAAAGGTTATATAAGAAAGTTTTAAAGGTTAAGAAGTTTTCCCTCAGAATCTGAAAAAATATTTAAAGATACATGAGCCTTTATAATACTACAAATGCATACGTATTGCATTAACACTACGTTAAAAGTAAATAAATAAGTAAATGAAAACCATAAGACTTATTGTAAGAGAGGGATATTTGAAAATTGTTTAACTCTTCTACAGTACAAAATAAAGAAAAAGAATCAGAAAGCAGTTGCAGCAGTCGTTTTAATATAAATATATGTACAGAGAAAAAGTTCTAAAAATAATTTTTTTTTTCTCTCAGAACCTGATATAATCATTTAAAGCTGCAGTAACCTTTATAATACTATACAAATGCGCATTGCATTAACACACTACGTTAAAAATAAGTAATAAATAAAAACGGTGAGACTCATTGTAAGAGAGAGATATTTCAAAATTGTTTAAGTCTTCTACAGTATAAAATAATGAAAAAGAGCGAGAAAACAGATGCAATAATAATTTTTGCGCTAAAAGTTAAACATAAAATTGAAAATAAAATGTTGATTACAAAGAAAGCAAATATAACTTTTTCCCCAGCTTATCATTCTCTGTAATAATTGACTTTTTTCTTTTCTTTTTTCTTTCTTTTCTTTTCTTTTTTTTTTTTTTTTAACAGTTTTTTAAGGTCCAAATATCTTTTTATCAGTGGTACACGAAAGTACCACCTCACAAAATCCTTATTATGTACTATGATTAGGTGATATGCATAATTTTTATTGGATATATATATTAAAAAAAAAAAAAAAAGAAAGAAAGAAAGAAAGAAAGAGTGTAACTAACAAAATATATTTCAAATATATTTTTCAAGTATTTATCTGTTTTACAGTGCGGTAGATAAAGGATTAAAATGCTATCTAATTAATATAACTTTTAAAGCTACCTCAAAAGAAAATTTTGCATTCTTTTATACATACATAAACATACATACTGATACATAAAAATTATACATAAATCATATTTCATCATGGTAGTGCGGAGAAACCAGGAAACAGATCATTATATATATATATAGTAATACATTAATAAAATAATATCAGTGCAAAATTTTTTTTGAAATTTAAAGATGAATTAACTTCAGTATTAAAACAATTATTCGGAACATAAGCGAAGACTACCCATATCAAATCTAAAAAAAATTAAAGAGAAATTGAAATGAATATTGGAAATTGGAATGAGAAAAAAGCATAATTTGCATTCTAATGTTTTCAAGGGCCTGGTAGAATGCAAATATGCTAAAAAATGGATGTTTTTCTGTCACAAAGAAAGCTAAAGCTAAGATTTTCTTTGTTCACAGGCCCGAAACACCCATAGAAAATCCATATAAATAAAGATCAAAATAAAACTATTAACTGAAATGATAATCCAAAACCATATAAGATTAAAATAAAAATACCATAATACAAAAATACTTAATAAAATATATTTGAAATGGACCCAGCTCAAACAATACACATGTAAAGAAACTCACGAAGTGATTCCAGAAAAAACGAAGATCATAATAAAACCATGACAATATGACAATCCAAATATGACAATCCAAGACCATTTAAATTGAAAATTAAAATAAAAACCATTAAAAATGTAGAAAAAAAATAAATATTACTTTGAAATTTGTAAATTAAACTGACGCAAAAACCGATACACATGTAATAATTTAACAATCAGATATCAGTTAATCACACAGTTAATTAGTTCAAAATTGCAGTGACCATGGAGTAAGAAAAAGGATTCACAATACTATTCAGGTTATATATATATATATAAACCCCTTACCAGCCAAGAAAAATTTACGAGATTCGCTTCATACGAGTATTTCCACCGTTCTGTCTTAATTCGATAAATTAGTAAATCCTTCGAAAACATTGTCAAAATCACTTTCAAAGATATTTTACTGCATTATCAAGTTATTGTATTGCATCAGTCGCTTCACTGGTAGCAGTACATTACGAAGGATCGTAGTTTAGATAAAACGTATATATATGCCTAGGGCAATTAAGGAGTTAATAAAATAAAATATTTTACATAGGCTGTTCGCACATTTTTTAGACGATTTTATTTCGCAGTAAGAAAAAATCGTTTGCATGGAGAATTTTATTTTCACAACAGTTATATTTTTGGAAGTTTTATTTATCTTCTGACATTTAATACTTTTGTTTAGATGCAAAAATGCCCTTTTAAAAAGGCAGTGGATGGAAGGATAGGTTTCCGCTCTTTCCAAAGATAGTTTTTAGTGAAATCTTTATGAAAAGCATTTATCAGGAGAAAAATGGAAAAATGTTGCAACAACAGATGAATCTTGGGTCTATTTAAGTGGTTGCAATAAAAAAAGGTCAATTTATTATCACAAAAGTGGAGAAAAAAAAATTGCTACATGGCTCAAAGCATCAAAAGAAAGTTTTCCTAAAGGATTTATTATTGCCACTGGTTTTTCATACAAGCGCAAGATAAAAGCAGACAAATGTGACAAAAATGTCAAAATCAACTCTAAATACTCTCAAGAACATATTTTAATTCCAATTTTTAAAAATGAAAATCCAGATCTTTATCCACAATGCTATCAATCCGTTGAACTGTATCAAGACAAAACAAGCAGCCACACATCACAATCCACAATTGCTTTTCTAGAAAAAAATGGAACAAAAAACGGGAATTAAAACCATACCCTTCACTGACATTCCTGCTAAATCTTCTGATGTATCACTGTTGGATTTTTGTGTTTTTCGACTCTTAAAATCAACATTATCCAAACACCGACCTACAACGCTTTGTGGACTCTGGAAAGCCGTTCAAGAGGAGTAGAAAAATATACCTCTTCCGATATTATAAAAAGCATTATTATCATAGAAATTATGATGTAGAATGTTAGTTAACAACAAGGGCTATCAAACTGAACAAATAAAACTCGAAACATGAGTGAAATTGCTTCAGTACACTCCATCAAAATCGTCTAAAAAATGTGCGAACAGCCTCTGTATTTAATTGTTATTGTAAAATATATTTAAAAAGAAAATCTTAACACTGTTTTGTTTGAAGGCAAAACCCAGCTATTGTGAAAAGAGTATGTAAAAAATTAAAATTTATAACATGTGTGAGGAATATATTTATATATGTACTTTTCAAATTTCTGTAAATACTGCAGCTGTTTGCTAAAGACAATAATAATAAAAGTTTAAGAAGAAATATAAATAAATAAATAAAAACTTCAATAAATATGATATTTAAAATTTCCATTCCATAAAATTCTGAATATATTTATTTTAAAAACTAATTTTCTATATAAAACCTGTGATACTTAATATTCAAACGCCTAAAATCTTTAAGATTTTCAAACCTCTATTAGTCTTTTGAAACAGCATTATAACGTATCACAGAAAATCTATGACCAGATGTTCGTACAAAAATATTCAGAAATTGTGCATGCTTCCAAATGAAAATATTTCCATGCTGTTGACACATTTAAATTAGCTCATGAATAAATTTAACGTTCAGTTCCTTTTTCAGACGTCGATGATTATCTTGATCGAATGGCCCCTGATATCTCCTCTTTTTCTATTTTTTGGTTTTTCGAATCTGTGAATTCCCATAGTTTGAAGTTTGAAGTAATGCAGTAAAGAACACAATTCAGATGTCAAGTAAAAATTCACATAAATTTCATAAATGGAATATACAAATACTTCTCTTGGATCTAACTTACCTTTCGTCATTATTTTGAAGTAGGAGCAGTTCGAAGAACTTAATGAAATACGGCGAATATTAGATATGCAATAACATTTCTTCCTTCTTTTTCTTGTTAACGTTGTTATTCGCCACAAATAGAATCAATATTTTCCAGTATCTTATTTGTTATATAAATTACGAAAATATTTATCATTTTACAAAAATTTCCAGCGTATTAGGTGAATAAGACATTAAATACACCTTCCATGCATAACAATCCTTACACTATATATATATATATATTGGTGGTGGTGGTGGTGGTGGTGGTGGGGGGGGGGGGTGGCGGAGGAGGATGTTTCTTAACTTTAAAAAAGTAGCTCGCTTTCTCATAATTTCTAGCAGAGATATTTTCGATTTCTTAAAACGTACATAAATTATATCGTTATTAAAAAACAATTTAATGTTTTGAACTTAAATGCATTTGTACTGCTATGACCTTCGCCCCTCCCAACCCCCCCCCCCCCCCCGAATTTAAAAATCTTGGCTTTTTGTGAGTTTTGTTATCTGTTTTAAGTTTTTTTCATTTGTTTGGTAACACCCTGTATACATTTATAACAAATGGAAGTATAAACAAAGATAAACATCTCTAGGCTATTAAAGTACTTTCCTCAGGTACAAATTTGTATTATTTGTACTTTTTCGCTGATATAAATTATAAAAATGACTTGTTCTCTCGTCCTGTAAATATCCTTGATTTGTTTGATTCCTTTACTGAAAGCTGTTTTACACACACACATATATATATTACACACACAAACACACACATATATATATTTCTTATTTTATTTCGAATGAATGCTTCGGGCCTGTGCACAAAGAAATACTTAGCTTTTCTACCTTTGTGACAGAAAAACATTCATTTATTTAGCATGTTTGCATTCTACCAGGCCCTTAATAATGTTAGAATGCAAATAATGCTGTTTTCTTATTACAACTTGCTTTAATTCATTTAGATTTGACTTTATTTCTTTTCTGATTTGATTTTGGTGGTCTTTGTTTTTGATCATATTAATTGTTTGGATACTAATATTAAATAATCTTTAAATTTCAACTATATGTACTGATAATATTTTATTTATACTGTAAGTTCTGATTATCTCTCTCTCTCTCTCTCTCTGTATATATAGGTATATATATGATTATGTAGATTTTATTATTCCAAAACAGGTGCTCCAGTATAACAGGAAATACCAGCAAAAGCTGATTTTAGAAAGGAGAGGAGAAATAATTTTATTCGAAAATACAGTTCCCGCCGCTTATAAAAATCACATTCGTTCTGAGCCAAAGTGATTTTATTACGCGGCTGATTCTTATATCCGGCGAACGTTTCTGCCCTTAAGAAAAAGGTCTTGCTTCCCTGAATTTCGAAAGAAACTTCAAAAGGTAACGAATAATGGAATTAGTAAACAATATTTATTAATTTTTGGTAGCTAATTAACTAATTGTTTCTTCAATATAAGTAAATTAAACGCATTGTAAGTTCCCGTGCACTTTTGTTAGAGAAAAATCATCATTATTTTACCAAAAGTCCACGCTGTTCTTGTAAATTTAAAATATTTTTGTTTAAACCTCATAAATTATAGTAATTTCAAAATAAGAACTAGCATTTGCCTTTTAATAATTAGGAATTAAAAAAATATATCAATTCAAATCAAATTTTAATTTTTTTACTGCGCTTTCAAACGTTTCTTGAAATTGTTACGGAGATAAGTTATTGGGGCAGGGGGGCTGGTTAATTTGTAACTATTCTGCAAGTGAAAAATCTTCAACAATGAGCGATAACGAAGGGTTTATTGTGCTTTAATTTCTTTTCCTATTTAAAAAAACAAAAAATCACAATGTAGATAAAAAAATAAAAAAGAAATAGTGTGCATAAATGATATTTTTGGCTGCTGAGGAGATGTTTTTGAGTTTATTAACCGGCGATGCTGATTTTACAAAGCGGCGGCTTTAAAAAGTAGTTTGGATGTATTTGATTCCGGTTCTGCCGATTTGATCAGATTAAGCGGTTGATTTTATTAACCAGTGATTTTATTAAGCGGCGGTTACTGTATTTATTACTGATACTAAAAATCCAAGTTTACACTAAAGAAAGAAAATTTAATAAATATGCATAAGACTGATAAACTCATAAAATTATAAAAAAAAATAATGAAATAAAACTCTTCCTTCGTTTTTATTGAAAACGTATTTTTTTGCCAAAGTAAATAAATAAAAAAAAAAAATAGTGTGACTTCTCTCTTTATTTACATACCCTTCCGAATAAATAAATTTATGCAAAAATTTTAAGTTGTTAATTAAATTTTGAGCAAACAGAGAATTTTTCGGTAATATTTTGCTAGTATAACATTCAGTGTTTAAATTAAAATCGCACGGTGAGGCGCCTCGCTGAAAACGAAAAACGAAAGTTCAGTAATTTTGAAGTTCATTTTCTTGTAATAGATAACAAAGAGCAATAAATCTCTGCTTTTCTTTCCTCTCTTTTTTGTTTTTGCCCAAGGGTAAAATGCAAAAAAGTTGCTCGGCAAAATCATGAATTATTCCCTCACGGTATATCCAGCCATAACACAGCGTGTTCAGAATACGCGAACGTTGATTAAAAAGATGCAATCAAAAAATAACAAAGTTAGAATAAAGTAGAGGGGTAGAGATTAATCTTAGCATCTGGATATTATTGAAAGACCCAGGTGCTATATTTCTGGTGAAATATTAAATAAACTAGATATGTTTTTGTACGAGCGCGCATTTAAAAGTTGGATTTAAAGATTATTCTTTTATTCAAATTCAAGTTCTCGAAAACAAACTTGAATAAAATTAAGAAAAATAAAATATGTCAAATCTGCGTCTTTGATAAATTATATTAGTAGTTTTTACAAATGTTTTAGAATAAATACTTTGCAATTATTAGTATACCAATGACATCAAATCAACCGTTGAATGATTTATCAATTTTCTAAACAATCCAGGCGTCATCCAGTGGCGGATCTAAGGGGGGGGGGGTCTAGGGGCTGACCCCCCCCCCACACAAAGCACTGACATTCACAATTGAATATTACAATTGTAAATTTTTCATTGATCTGGAATAACATCTTGAAAAATCTTAGCCCCCCCCCCCCCAAAAAAAAAAAAAAAAAAAAAAAAGTTAAGTTTTGGATCCGCTACTGGTATCATCCAATAAATTCATTCGTCTGTCTCCACATCCATAAACTTCACTCTTATATATTTCACAAATACTATAACCTATAGTATAAGTATATAGTATATAGTGTAGTATAATATAGTACATTATATTACATAAAATATGAGTACTGGTCACAATAACTTATATTGCGTTTCATTATAATATAAATATATACCATTTAAAACTTATATTTACAAAAAAGACGCTCGCATACATAAAATACAAAAAACAGAATTTCGGATATTATCTCAAAGAATTAGTGGGTCATTCCATGGAAATAAAAACCTCAGAAGTTAACAATTTCATATAATTCGCAACATCTATCGGTTTTTTTAATTAAATGAATACTTTACTTTTCAAAAATCTGAAATTATCTAATAAGGGTATGAAATAATACAATAATGGTGTAAAATATTTCAGTTTATATAAGGTTGATAAATGATATCTATACTTCTAAGTTAGTATGTTAATTTATATGAAGAGAAATTAAAAGCTCCTGAAGTGAAATATAGTGTTGAAGTGAAATAGTTACGATGGTATTCCTATTACTGAAGGAAGTATATTTTGTAAGGTCCTGTACAGTAAAATGAAAAATTACCATTTCGTCTCAGTGGGAAAAAAAATTTAATATACTCACGATATAGATGAAGGAAAATTTGAAAAATATCTCACTGTAATATTATATTTTAAAAGTGTTTCTTCTTTCTATCTTTCTTTTTCTTTTTTCTTTTCTTACTTTTAGTTTTACGTTGGTTACATTATATCACTGTTAAAAATTTTGTCCTAGGTTTAACGAAAACATGGTACTACAGTAACTGCAACCATGAGATGGTGAAACTTTTTACCATGATTTGGTACTTTTTTCTACCAAAGCTTGGTACTATAGTTTTTGTAACCATAAAATGAAGTGTTTTTTTTTAACCATGATTTGGTGCTTTTTTTCAACAAAAATTATCAAATCATGGTAGAAGGTTTCACCATCGCATGGTTGCAGCTCCTATCGTACCAAGTTTTTGTTCAATCTAGCATATTCCAACTACTGTAGTACCAAATTTTGGTTCAATCTAGCATGTTACAACTACCGTAGTACGAAATTTTGGTTCAGCCTTGAACTGAAATTTTTAACAGTGTATTAGCTTCTTGAATTTTTATTTTTATTTTCGTCTAGACTAAATTTGGGACGTAATCAGCATTTATGACATATTAAAAACGCATCTGCACATTCTTAAGTTTCAAAATACATACACATATGATTGAAGAGGGCTATAAGTTTTAGAGAAATACTTTTGACGATTAAATTCTGCTCTATGAGGTTGAAAAAATGTTACGTCTGTCAAAAATGTCTTTTTTGGCAAAAATAATTAAAAACTAATTTAATATTTAGAATATTTTTTGTGATTTCTAAACTTAGTACAGTGTTATACGATAGAAAATATATTTCAATAGGCACCTTTTAATGAGATTATTAGTAAAATAATTGGATTAAATAGTTTTGAATATTACGTTCGTCATCATAGAATACTCTTGAATTCGTTTGCTAATTATTTGATGTTTTTGATTAAAGTGAATAGTTTTCCATAGAAAAAATATCGTATAATTTTGAAAACGATATTTTTCAAGGAAATACGTTTTATATCACTGTAAAATGTTTAGCTTAAGGTATTTCTAAAACTTAAAAAAATTTGTTTTTACAGGTTTTTTTCATTCCTTCTATATTCAATAGAAGAAAGTATCGGATTTGTAAAAAATTTCGTTTTCCGGTTTTTCGATGCAGTTACGTGTTTTGAGAGATCCAGAACACGATTTGGCTATTTTTAGAAAATGCCTATTTATATATGTGTGTGACAAAAATTTTGTTGTAACTGTGTCTGAGGAACTATTGCACACAATTTCATATAGCTTTATATGTAGTTGCACTTTGACATAAATTAGGATCTATCCACATTTTGTTCAAATCGCTCGACAGATGGCGCTGCAATACTGGGATTACTCTCATTTAAGGGAAGGCTATATTTCAGGTTTTATTGTGTATAATCGAGCAAAACTTGACATTTGAGGGGGCCATCATAAAAAATTATGCTGATTCCATTTGAATGCAGTTCAGCCAGTAGGTGGCGCTGGTATGCTGCTATTTCCCCTCTGAATAATAAAGCTATATCACAGATTCTATTGTATGTATATGCACAAAACTTAGTATATGAGGGAGACATCATGGAATACCATGCTTATTCAACTTGAGTGTATATTTGCTGGCAGGTGTCGTTGTTATTACTTACCTTCTGGGACTTTCCACAAGGCTACATCTCAGCATCTATTGATTAATATTGCACCTGGCTCCATATGTGAGATGTTTATAGTGAGAAGCTATGCTTAAACCTTTATGCATGTTAAAAGTAAATGGCGCTGTTTTATAGACAGATATTGAAGAAAGTTTTGTAATGGCCTCAAAAAAATTAGTTTGTACTATGGATATAGATGCAATACTAATTTAACATTTTATATGATCATAAAACTATGATAATATTATTACTATTTAATGGAAAACTAAATATTTTGGGTGAAAAATAAAATGACACTTTAATTTGGTATTTATTAAATAACCGAATTTTAAATTTTCCTGATTAAAGAAACGGCAAAAATGTTTAAAATATAAAATTATTAATTTTGTGTATTTTAAAAATATATTTCTTACAAAGGGAAAATAAAGTGGAGGTGTGATTTAGATACCAAAAGATAAATTTCCTGTAAGCTTAAAAAGTGTAATAAATGTGCTCATTATTTCTTTGTCATGTTTTTACCATAAAGTAAAGAACAATAAAAATGGCCGAAGGAAGATTCCAGCGTGACTTAGTTAAATTAAAACTCGCGCTACAAGTTACGTTACATTTCAGTTAATGCCCTTATTTTAATACATTTTCTTTCTAATATCCTCATAGTTATTTTCTTTTATTTTCTTTTGTTATATATTTCTTACATTGTGGACTTTTTCTGACTTGAAGTTCGAAAGTTCAGTTAATTATACAGTGCAGGGGTAAAAAAATACTCGTCGGTATTTTTAAACAGTAATTTAAAATTTATTATAAGTATACAGGGAGTACAGATATATATAAATTTAGAGTAAAAAATTGTAATTTAAAACATAGTAAAATAAAGAATATAGACGACGAAATGCCACCAAAATTCAAAATAACCGTTAAGAATTAATTAATAACTAAATTAAATAACCTGAGAATTACAATATTACTTTAATGAAAATAGTTAATACAATTGACTTTATTAATAAAAACAAAATTGAATTTGTTCGAAATAAACTTATCATAATTTTACTTCACGCGTTTATTTTCTGCAAATCATAAAGCGATACAAGATGTTGAAATAAAAGTGGACCAAGAGATTAATTTTAAAATAAAACAATGAGAAAATATTAACAAATCTACAAATTAAAATTATTTTAAGGTGAACTGCTGTATATGCGTGTGTGTGTGTGTGGGGGGGGGGGGAATTAGAAAACTCTCAAAATCGTAGAAATTTCTTCTCACGGAAAAACCATTCCCACAGTTTAGCAAAATAGAAAAGCAAGATTGCGAACGCTTGTCGCCATGAAAGCAAAATAATTAGCGGGTTTCCCGATCTTGCTTTCAAAACAATAAATAGAAAAAAAAAAAAGTGGAAATAGACTTGAGATGATAAGAAAACATTACCAAATAAACTATAATTTTCACTGAATAAAGTTCGGTCACATGTAGCTATAAGAGCAAAATTATAAAAATCACGAGATGAGTTGTAAGCAGCAAGAAAATTGATTTCCTGAAGCAACCACGGATACATTAAAATTAGTCTAACCAACCAGTAGAAAAAAAAAAAAAAAAAAAAACGCATTGACTTTGGTTTAACGTCACTAAAAAGATAAATAAGATTATATATATATATATATATATATATATATATATATATGTGTGTGTGTGTGTGTGTGTGTGTGTGTGTGTGTGTGCGTGTGCGCGCGCACGTGTATGTATGTGTGATCAAATTATTAGAAGATTTTTCTATACAAAAAAAAAAAAAAAAAAAAAAAAAATGTACTGAACAAAATGTTGAACTCATGACATGCAAAGAGCATTCATAAACTTACATTTTCCAGTATCGATTTAGTCACGAATGAAATTAGGGAACACATTGAAAATAAAATCACAAATACTTTAGATCACCCTGTATTATATATATATATATATATATATATAAACTACAAATGATTTGTAATTTTAACACATGATTTCACTTACTATTTACGATATTTGTAGAATTCTTTGCTGCTTTTTTTTTTCAAACATATAAATAATTTTACAATCCCACCCAGCTATCCTCTGTAACCAAACATCTGCTCACCCAACTCCACCTTTGTTATTGTTTTATCGTTAAAATACACAAAAGTGCATTTTTTAAAAGTTAAAATAGAGTTAAAAAAAAAAAAAAATGTACGGCGTTAGCTAGATTTTGTCCTGCTTAATAAGTGTACCAATTTTCGATAAAATCTAATAATTCGGACAGATGCAAGTTTTATATATTTTAAATAAAATAAAAAATGTTTGCATGTTCATTCAAGGTGATAGATAAAAATTGCTAACGACGCTGAAATAAATAATACGACCTGTCGTACTAAAAATAAATAAATAAATAAGTAAAAATAAAAATAAAAATAAAAATAAACGGCATCTTAGGAAGTAAGTCTAACTGTGCTTATACTTGCTTCTTAATTATTGCAATCTTTAATTGGAATATTATTCGTGTCACA
This sequence comes from Salticus scenicus, assembly GCA_963930645.1. Lineage (NCBI taxonomy): Eukaryota > Metazoa > Arthropoda > Arachnida > Araneae > Salticidae > Salticus > Salticus scenicus. Next base: position 250,842,158 of record OZ005654.1, read on the forward strand.
TTAAATCATTAAATTATTATTATTATTTTTTTTTTTAAATGCATATTAAAAACGGTAACGCTTCTTTTGAAATTTTTTATTCATTTTTGCGCCCCCCCCCCACTTAATATATATATATATATATATATATATATATATATATATGAATATAAAAGAAATTCTAAGATGACCTTAAGAATAATATTTGAAGAAAAAAATATGTAAAAGTTTTCTAAATAAAGAAAAATCTGCAAAAGTTAGCAGCTGTTGCCACAAATATCTCCACAAAAAGAATTAACGGTTTCCTTTGGTTTCTTGTAAGAGGTTTTTATGCGTCAAAGCGTAAAAGACGCGCAATATTTTCTCCAACTTGAGATCACTTGGGAGATATAAAGGCAGCGTTACAATACACGGCTAAATTGAGATTAAGATCTCTACATGATAAGAAAAGAGGGCCTCATCTTTTTCTGAAGAGGACACTTTACCAATTGGCAATAAATGTAATAGGATAAAGGCATTTTATAAAAGTTTGATTCCAGATGTCTTGGATCCACCTTTGTCCTCTTCTTGTAAGGAGTATTGTACCGCGTAAGAAGAGAGGCCTACTTAGTGATAAATACTGATTTAACAAGATTAAATTGAAGGTGTTGAAAAGTAACCCAGGTCGAGCAAGTCGTTGCCTTAGGTATGGAAATAAAGTTAAAAAGTAACCTCTTTTTTTTTTTTTCCCAGCTTTCATATTTAATCTGGAATTATGACATTACACACATTTTTAAGAGCATAAAATCAATAATGAAACTAATAAGACATATAAATAATTAATAATAGGGATATTTATGATGAGAAAATAAAATTAATTTTAAGAATAGTGAAAATCTTATATAATTAGTATGTTGTGGCCACCACATGACTTTCTTCTATATTTTTCTATACATATTCAATCAGTAAAAATAATTTATTAAAATTATTATTAAAAAAAAAAAAGTCTTCCATGATAATGCAGACGATTTCCATATTAGAAAAGTAGTATAACACTTAATATCCAAAAGAGGTCAATTTTATTCTCAATATTACATTAAAAAAAAGAAAGGAAAAAAAACCTTTATTTTAAATTATTGCAGATCGATGGTCGAACCATTCGTTTCAAAGGTATTGGCGAGCTCTTTTGAAAGATACCCATCATGAAAATTTACTCCCCTTGAGAGGAGACCTTCCCTTCCCGGGGGGGGGGGGCGAGGCACCTACATACACAATTTTTTTTTTTTTTCCAGTTGACTATCTCTATTACAAATAATTTTTTTAAATTTCATAATCATTATTAAAAAGTAATTCTCTTTATGCACATTTATACAAAATTTTTTCCTATACCACCATGTTAAAAATTTAGAAAAAACGGGATGGCAACGCAAGCTGTTAGACAATTTTTACCAAAAATTGCTAGACACTAATTTATGTGAATGTGTAACTATATACCAAATTATATGAAATTCTGTGCAGTAGTACCTGAGATACAGTTGCACAAATTTTTGTTGCACACACACACACAGACAGACAGACATTTTCTAAAAATGGTCAAATCGTGTTCTGCAGTTTTTAAAAAGTGTAAATCCATCAAAAACCAGAAGTCGAAATTTTTTACTAATCCAACACTTTCTTCTATTGAATATAGAAGAAAGTGAAAATAATAATAAGGATATTAATAACACGAGCATAAGATTAATAATAAATTAAAAAACACATAAAATTTTTTTACAATAAGAATATAAATAATGAGAGCATTAAATTATTCATAAGAATAATAAGACAAATAAATATGATGAATTGTAATTAATAGTAGATTATCTTCTAATACAATAATAACTCGAGTTCTTGCAAGTCACGTTCGAAACCAATGTCATGGCTACAACAATATAGGTATTGACATAAGAAAAATAGTTTTTTATCTTTAGTTTAAAAGAATGAATGAAATAATAAAAAAGAGGATGATTTAGCAATAGATAAATGACGTCACAATCGCCGCAATACAATGAAAAAATGTTTTTTATCCGTGATTTGAAACAAATAAAATAAGTCAAAAAGGCAATTTAAAAGAAAGATCTAATACAATGTAAACAAGAACGAAAAATCATGCGATACGCATTGATTATCAACACTTGCCAATGGTACGTACTTATTGTATCGTATAACTTTCAACGTTCTTTGCCTACGTTGACATACGACGGACAGACAGACGGACTGAAAGATGTACAGATAGACTAATTGAATTCATAATCAATCTTAAACATTGTTGGAAAGTGTTAAAAATGCTTAATGCAATGGATAATGCAGCCCTTAGGCTCTAATTGCAGCCCTTAATGCATCTGAATTTTTTTGTGCAGACCTTTAAATCTGCAGATTAATAATACCATACTTTATACAAAACATTATTCAACATATTAACATTAAATGTCAATTTATTTATGATTTTTTCAGTAGAAAGTTATTTAAATTTGATTTCTAAAAATGTTTGTCCTGAAACGCAATGAATTGGCATTTTTTTGGGGGGGTGTACCTGTACGCAAAAAAAGTTGCACAGGGCCTATTAATGTCACTTTAAATAGGGAACATTCCATGGTGAACTTGAATAACATATATAATATTTTTAATTCTTTAAAACATTTACGGACGCTGGGGACAGGCAGACGGACATGCATAGAGGGACAATCGGGCAGGCAGATACACAAATTGATATCATATTCACTCTTAAAAGCTTTTAGAAAGTGTTAAAAATGCTTAATATAAACGAAAATGTAATTCCAGCAAATTTCTATAAATAGTCCTTAATGTAACTGAATATTCTTGTGTAGCCCTGTACATCTAATGCTAATCATACTATATTCTATAGAAAGTATTCTGTCGTGCACATAAATAACATATTTCAATTCATTAAGATCTGTGCAAAGTAAAGTTATTAAATTTTTGTTTAGAAAAATACCTCTCATAGAACGCATTGCTTGGAATAATTTCGGGTGTCCCTGTACACAAACCAGTGGTGGTTTTTAATTCATTTCCCATTAGAAAACATCCGATAGTGAACTTGAATAGCATATTTCAATTTCATTAAGATTTGTGTAAAGTAAAGGTATTAAAATATGGATTAAAAAATACTTCGCATAGAACACAATGTTTTGGAATATTTTCAGGTGTCTCTGTACACAAATCAGTAGAGGTATTCACGCCATTTTCAATAGGGAACATCCGATAGTGAACTTGAACAACATCTATCAGTTTTAAAAAAGTTCTATAGATCGCGGACAGACAGACAAATCTAAGTCATTGACGCTTTTCAATCTTGTTGAAAAGTGTTAAATATGTGACTTGGCAATTTGGTAGTTTTCTGGTTTTCTTTCTTGGCTCCTGCAATAAACAGCCAAATTATGTTCAAAACAATTAAATTAGTGAAAAACAAACAAAAAGAAAAGAAATAAAAATAAAAAATGAAATTTGAATATTTTTGGACTATTTGTATTCATAAACAGTACAACTTTTTGTACATTTTACCTTATAAATTTATTTGTAATCGAAAAAAAAAAAAAAATTCTCTATAGTTTTAACATAAGAAATTATTCCTACAGTAGATATTACTTCTAAAAAATTCAAAAATTCAAACTATATAACAAAATGCAACCAACATCGTTGCTTTCTTTATTCTATTCTATTCCTTAAAACAATTTTTATAGCACGCGATCATGTTTTATATAAAAATTAAATAATTAAATTCATTTTTTTACTTATTTTTATTTCATTTTGCACGCGCGCTTTTTATTTTCCTAATTCAAAATTATTAAAAAAACTTTTTCGATAGTTTTTGTTTTGATACTGATTATTATTGATTTTCTTTTTCTTTCAAAAAAAAAAAAAAAAAAAGATTTTGATGAAATTCTGGCAAAAGCACAATTTAGTTTAGGACGGAGGACTATTAGTTCCCCTCCCCCCCCAACCCCAAAATTATAACATCGCTTTCAAATTATTCAATTATATTTTCGATAAATTTTAGATTTCGATAAATGCCCAACTATCGAAAAATGACATCGCAAAAATCCCAGATTGAGACTAACAAACCTCAGTCCTAAAAGCTAAATTATTATAATAAATAATAAACATTTTATAAATACTATAAATACTTATAATATCAAGAACAGTATAAATGACAATAAATTCAAACCGAAAACAATTATTATACTTTTCTGTTATTGCTGTTCAAGTATCGTCAAATCGTCAGCATTTGACGAAAATTTGAAGCATTAAAAATAATCGCCAAAATATTTGCGATATGGTTGAACTGAAAAAAAAAAGTCCTGGGAAAAAAAAAAAAAAGTTTAGCAGATATTCGAAAAATTAGAGATTTTTATTGTAATCGAAATTAAACAATTTTCTGAAATAATCCAAAAAGTAAATTAATTACACAATATAAATTAATATTAATGTGGAATATGAAACTGCCGAAATCATTTAAAGTATCTAAAAACATTTATGCTTTTGTTGGGTAAGTACCAAAATTTCAGATCCATGGAAGAGATTCTATTGAAGTTAACCTTGTAGAACGTTTGTAAAGCAAAATGGAGAACAAAACGATACTTTATAAAGCAAAATGGCAACTTAATATGAACTTCATGGCAAATTTTGCAAAATTTTGGCATGTTTAGTAAAATATTTTACAACGAATCCGGTCTCGAATACAGAAAACTACCAAACTTTCAACCGTCTGATCTATTTATTACTTTCCGAACACTATAGTGAGGAAAGTATTGTAATCATGTCAAAAATCCGATTTTGATGTTTCTATGCGTTTCGAGGTCCAACGAGTACGTTTTCACTATTTTTACGATGATATATGTATGTGTGTGTGTATGTATGTGCGTATGTATGTGTTTATGTATGTGTGTATGTATGTGTGTATGTATGTGTGTATGTCTGTGAGTGAACACGCTAGCGTCTAAACGCTTTGTTCGAATAAGCTGAAAGTTGGTACGTATATTGTAAGTCACCATAGTACGAACCCTATAGATTTTGGTGAATCTAGCACTTATAGTTTTTTTACAGGGACACAAAGAAAAATTCTTTATCATTATGGCCAAGGGACCAAAATCTTAAAAGTGCGATAGCATCTAAATGCCTTATTCAATTGAGCAAAAACTTTATACACATATTATAGGTCACAGATACTCAATCTGTATAGATTTTGGAGAATCTAGCACTTATAGTTTTTTTACAGGGACACAAAGAAAAATTCTTTGCCAAATTTTTAAAAGTGTGATAGCGTCTAAACGCCTTATTAATCTGAGCAAAGAATTTGTACACATGTTATAGGTCACATTTGAACCAACTGTATAGATTTTCGTGAATCTAGCACTTACAGTTTTTTTACAGGGACACAAAGAAAAATTCTTTATCATTATGGCCTATGAGACCAAATTTTTAAAATTGCAATAGCATCTAAACGCCTTATTCAATTAAACTGAAATTTTGTATGAATATTATAAATCACTGTTGCACTAACTATAAGCATTTTGGTGAATTGTGGCCACCACGAGACTTTCTTCTATATTTTCCTATACAAATTCACTCAGTAACAATAAAAAAAAAAAAAAAAAAAAGTGGGACTTTGACAAAATTGTGGGAAAATGTGAAAATTTGTTTAAGTTTGTCAGAATTTATAGATTTTTACAGGGACACAACGAAAAATTCTTTATCATTATGATCTAAGGGCTCAAAGTTCAGAAGCGTTAAATAAAACCTCGTGTGATATATGGAGAAAAATACTCAAACACTCTGTTATGGTTTTCTCTCTTTTGTTTGTTTAGCAACTCCTCTTTCTTTATTTTATCTACAATATTGTTAGTTACTCAATGTTCGGAAAGTCGAGTGGAGTCACTCCAGATTTTTTTTTAATTACAAACAAAACACAATCTGAAATGAAAGCCATGTGTATTATTCTTTAAATTCGCAAAATATATTAGAAACCACGTTACGGAAAAGTACCTTTTTTTTTTTTTTTTTTTTTTTTTTTTTTTTTTAAATATATTTTTGAGTAACATTTTATTGTTGTGGTTGTCTTTTTTATAAAGTTGAGCCTATACCTGTCGTTTTTCAAATTCTTTAACTTGGAGCAGTACTTGACATCTGTAGATGTAACCCTCTATTATGAAAAAAAAAAAAAAAAAAAAAAAAAGCAGAGAAGTGGTTAAAGAAGTTTAAGAAGTAATATGTATATATATATATATATATATATATATATATATATTCCTTTTTTCCCTACCATGTAAGATTTTTTTTCACACAGTAAGGATGGAGATCTGAAGAACTGACATAGAGGTTATAACAGAATCGAAATATTTTAGGTATAAAATACATTAAAACAAGTATTAAAAGTAAACAAGTATTACAAGTAAACAAGTTTTATTTACACATTATTTCTTTATCACATTATCTCTCTCTCTCTTTTTTTTTACATCGAACTTAACTCCGTTTAGAGCTTTTTTGCTTGGGCACGACTGAGGGCACTCTCTATGCAGCATATAACTGCTGCTAACATACTAACATTCTTTTAACACATTAACATTCTGTTGGCCCTGGTATCTCTTTTCCGTTTCTTGGATGTCTTTATGAAATTACTTTCTGTCCTTCACTCATATTGCTCAGATCTTCCAGGAGCTGTGCGATAGAAGTTCAGAATATGGATTTTTAAGCTCATTTCTGTCAAAAAATTCCCATTTTCTGTCAAAATTGTGCATGATAAAAATTTTTTGATTATTTTATCCTTAATCAGCATTTAAAAATACATCAGAAATACTCACCACTTTGAAGAAAAAAAGTTCATCGCACACCTGTGTAATGATAAAGTTTTGGAACGTCTATGTATACGAAATATACCTATGCTTTTCTTGAATAATTTCGGTACACAGAGATTATATAATTTTTTCGTATCGTGAGAATTTAAAATACTTTATTTTCTCTCTCTCTCTCTCTCTCTCTCTTTTTTTTTTTTTTTTTTTCCCACCGTATGAAGAATAAACGCGTTTTGAGGTTTCCTAAATTCATTTTTTTTCTTCTATTTTTACGTTGATGTATTTATGTGTATAGTGTATGTGTGTAAAAGAACATAATAGCGCCTAAATGATTTATTTGATTGAGTCGAGTTTTCTTTTTTTCTGGTCTGGTATTTTTCTAATATCTTGTTGTACTTCTGCTACGTTATTTTTTTTTTTTTTTTTTTTTTTTACAATTGATTTCCCTAGCTTCATGCAGAATTCGTAAAGATTATTGACTTACATCATGTGACTTACATTTATAACTTCTTGTTACTGAAATGAGTTTTACTTTTGGATGGTTGGCCATCTTAAAAATATTTGGAAGATACTGTGGGATGGAAAATATTTTCAGCTTCAGTTATTTTATATCTTTCAAATATCCTTCTTCAACCCAAACTGTTCCCCCACAACGAAAATTTGTGAAAAGAAAAAGAAAGAAAGGAAAGAAAGAAAGGAATAAATTTTAAGAAGACTTATAAACATATCCCACTAACTTTTCCTACAACGAACTAAAAATAAAATAAAATAAAATAAAATTACATTTTATCTACCCCTCCTGCGCCGAACAGACGATATTCTAGTTGATAAAGCAAAGAAGTCACAAGTTTAAGTGTGCTCCAGAGAATAAAAGGCAATTTCTTCGGAATAAATTCTGTATATGAACGTTTATAGATGTTATGGTTGAAATATTTTTTGAGATGAGCTAAATCTTTTCTTATTCTTTATTATGGACGAATGGTTGCCTAAATTTTTATATTTGATATTTTGAAGTATTCAAATGGAAGAGGTTTTGAGCGATCAGGAAGTCAATGACCTCATATTTAGAGAAAAATATTAAAAATATAGCTCTATAGTTGAGCATTGCATCAAATTAGTTTATATATTTTCAATAAATTAAATTTTCATAGAAAATATTACATTTTTTTTCCTCCAATTTTTTACACTGGATGTTAAACTAAATTTTCCTTTTCTGTCACTTTTTGCATATTATCTGTCTACTAACTCGTTAATGTATTTATTTTTTAAGAGTTATATATATATATTAAAAAGTTCAGCAAGATAAAATTTAAAATATAGTTTTTAACATGTTCTATATAAAAAAGTATTTTTTAATATTCCTTTTTTTTAAAGAGTTACAAAGAATTCTAATATTTACGATTCAAATGTATTTTTTTCATTAAAATTTTTGTCGCCTTTCAATATTTTGAAATTAATTAAAATTACACATTTAAATTTATTTTAGGCTGAAAGTTTTAGACTGAATATAATTTCAATATATGAGTAGACAATCATATTTTTACTATTATAATTTATAGATATTCGTTTAAATTTTCATTTTTGTATCATATACAGTAAAGTCTGATACAACGCGGTCTCATACAACGTAATTTAACATTTATCCGTAATGACGAATTTCCTTAAAATGGAAATTATAAATGTGAATTTTTTGGAATAGTAAAACATGGCATATGAATTTTACCAGTTTTATAATGAACTGATTTTAATGAACTTTATATTAATGGACTTATGCTTTGATTATATATTTTTGAACTCATATATTTCGACCAAAACTTTTTATTATATTTACAACTTGAAAGAAGACTCAACGATAAAGAGTCGAAAGTTCAGATGAAATTATATAACCAATTGGATGTTTTTATTGTGAGATGTTTTGAATTAGTTGTATTGAAGTAATGCATTGTTTTTAGTATATATACTGCAATAAAAAAAAACTTGAACTTTTAAAAAGTAAATGTAGGCATTAAATTCAACGAGGGGTAAAGGGGACGGTAGCCCCCTTCACACAGAATAATATGCCAAATAAAACTGATTCTACTGTTCCTAAACAATTTTAGATCATTTTAAAAGTAGATTGAACTTTTTATTGTCTTACATTATTGATCTTACGACTTAATCTGCAACCTATCTTTATAGTATTGAAATGCAGGATAAGAGAAAATCGTTTGAGTGTCACACCAGATTATTCTTTCTTTCTTTATTTTTTATGCATTTGTAGGACAAAAATTAAACTTTTTCAAAATAAAATATGTTTTTTTCAATCATTTTGTTTTTTATTTCTCCTTTTTAACCGACTTAAAAAAAAAGGAAGGTTCTCAATTCAAACCATATGTTTTTTATTATGTTTGTTAGCTCATAACTTTTGAACGGATGCTCCGATTTTGATACTTTTTGTTTTGTTGAAAAGGTCTTGGTCTGAAATAGGTCCTATTGTAATATCTTTACGATCTAAAGAAAATAAAGGGTGCCCCAAAAAATCAGTCCCAACTCTTTTAATTGCTAAACGGCTTATAGTGATAGAAATGGTATGTAAGTATAGCAAAGTGGCCATGCAGTACAAGGTTAAACCGCTTGCAGCGTCAGCTGGTGGAAAATAGCGGAGTTAGTGTTCCTATCTCGAAAGCGGTTCTAGAGAAAAAAATTAATTACAAAGTTGAAGAGTATCATCGATTTAGTACAAAAAGATAGTTTAGACATTCATGCTAGCGTTCCTATCTCGGAAACAATTCAAGAGAAGGAGAAAAGGTGAATTATAAAATTGCAGAGCATCATCGATTTAGTACGAAAAGATAGTTCAGACATTGATGCTGAAAATACAGTGCTAAAACTTGCATCTGTTTGTTCGCAGTTTCTTACACTATGCACACTTGAGCTACATTGCACACGTCGTAGCTGGTGAGACATACGCTATATAGTTAAAAATACGGTTACTTGATACTTTTTGTTTTGTTGTAAAGATCTTGGTCTGAAGTAGGTCCCATTGTAATATCTTTACAATCTAAAGAAAATAAAGCGCCATTTGGTGAAAAACAGCGGAATTAGCACTCCTATCTCAAAAACGGTTCAAGATAGGAGAAAAGTTAATTACGAAGTTGTAGAGCATCATCGATTTATTACGAAAAGACAGTTTTTAGACATTATTGCTAAAAATAGAAAGCTCAAAACGAGCAGTTGTTTGTTCGCAATTTCCTACACTGTGCACACTTGAACTACGTTGCACACTTTGCAGCGTAGTGGATGACACATATACTCAGTTGTTCAAAGTACTGTTACTGTAAGCGGTCACATCGATTAGCGCAAAGTCGTTTACAACCAACTTCAGAAAGGAGGGTGTTCTTAATTCGAGCTGTGTGTTGGTGTTGGTGTTTGTAAGCTTATAACTTCATAAGAGATGCTGTAATTAACCGACTTCAAAAAGGAGGAGGTTCTCTATTCAAAGCGTATGCTTTTTTGTTTTTGTTTTTGTTTGTTAGCTCATAACTTCTGAACGGATGATCCGATTTTGATACTTTTTGTTTTATTGTAAAGGTCTTGGCCTGAAATAGCTCCCATTGTGCTCCCATCTTTACGATAAAAAAAAATACAGGGTGCCCAAAAAAGTCAGTCCTGACTCTTTTAACTGATGAACAGCTGCAGCTATAGTCATAAAAGTGGTGTGTAGGTATAGTAAAGTGGACATGTGCTACTCGATTCAACCGCCTACAGCACCACCTGGTGGAAAACAGTGGATTTAGCGTTCCTATCTCGGAAACGGTTCCAGACAGGGGAAAAAAGGTAATTATAAAATTGCAGAGCATCATCGATTTAGTACGAAAAGATAGTTTAGACATTAATGCTAAAAACAGAATGCTTAAAACGTGCATTTGTTTGTTTACAATTTCCAATTTTGTGCACACTTGAACGACATTGCATATGTTGTACCGTAGCGGGTGACATTTAATCTATGTAAAATTCAAAGTATGGTTATTGTAAACGGTCTCATCGTTTAACGCATAGGCGTTTTAAACCTACTTCATAAGAGGTTCTCAATACAAACCATGTTTGTCATTGTTGTTGCTGTTGAAATTTGTTAGCTTATAACTTCGTAAGAGATGATTTAATTTTAATACTTTTTTTGTTGTCGTAATGATCTTGGCCTGAAATAGGTTTAATTATGATTTCAGTAAGATATAAACAAATTACAGGACACTCACAAAAATCTGTTCTCACTCTTACTGCTGAACGCATGCAGCTACAGTGGTAAAAGCAGTATGTAAGTATTGATGTTGAAACTTCTGTCAGTCAGCTGCAATGTATATTTTGGCTCTTTGTTTGAACTTTACGCTGCGCAATTTCCAGCGCAGCGGGTGACACGTATTCACGGTAAAGTTCAACATATATGCCTAACAGAATTTTTGGTTACGAATACAGCGTATCCGTTCTTTACATTTCTAAACACTTTTTAGTTTAACTTATGTTCATTCAATACATAGTTTTTTTTATCATAACCGATAAACGCAAGAAAAGTGACACAACTTAAAAATTAAAAACCGAATAAATTACTACGTCAGAAACGCCAAAGAAAATATTGGAAATGCATACAGCTGTTTCGGTAGCCTATAGCGTACCATCTTCAGTGCAAAGAGGAAAAGTGCAAAAGTGCGTTTTTGACGTAGTAGTTTATTCGGTTTTTAATATTCCAACTCCAAGTCTCCTGTTATTACAACTTAAAAATGCAGCATTTGAGAAAAATCAACATAAAAATAACTTGATTAGAATAAAAATGGCACAACTGTTTTTCGAGTGAATAACTTTCTAGATGGAGATGTAACTTTTTTGTTCACATTGGGTGCATTTCATGTATTTTTCAGTGATATTAACCATTTTTTGAGTTATGTCACTTTTCTTGGAAGTTGTGATTTGTGAAACTGCCGTCGAACGTCTTCTGATGTTCTGCTATATGAGTAAGTTTTCACTGAAAAGAAAAAAAAAATCTTTTTGTGAAAAAATAGAACCGACTCCAAAAAGCAAATACTATTCAAACAACTACAAAAAAAAAAAAAAAGGTATGAAATGAATGTAAATTGCGCCTAAAAGTATAAAATAATTTCCTTCGACAGACAACCTATAAAACTACAATTAATCATAACTTTTGAAGTCGGCGCAAAATTAAATAAAAATTGATACCTTTATTCAATACAAAAATCAAATCCTATTCAAAATACACATCTCACATTGTCACCTGTCAAACGAAGTAGAAATCTACTTTGATTCAAGAAAACAAATAATATTTCGTAAGCAGCAAAAGTAGGCGAAGATGCTAATATCTATCTGACTTCCTTGGTGAAAGAAAAATCGCAAAATTATCTGGCAAACCGATTTAATTTCTTTGGGATATCATGACCATTTTGATAAGGTACATTAAGAGAGTAATCAAGAATATGAAACAATACTTCGTACAACATATATTATGAAAATATACATCTTGCGTGTATATTTTTGCATTACGCTTTAATCGCCAAATCCAAAAGCCACCAAGGATGGTAGTTATCAAAGTTATACCAAATTTGCAAAGGAAACTCGAACTTCGTAGAAACATAAATACTGCATTTTGAAGAATGTTTACTGTTCTATGTAGATGGACCAATTGTATACAGTGATAAAATAATTAAGGAAATATGAAAATGGATCATTCGAGAAAACAGCATTTGTTGCTACCGATCTAAAAACAAACCTTTAAAAAACTAATTAAATTTTATTTAATTTTGCACCGACTTCAAAAGTTATGATTAATTGTAGTGTTATAGGTTGTTTGTCGAAGGAAATTATTTTATACTTTTAGGCGCAATTTACAGTTTCATTTCACACCATTTTTTTTTTTTTTTTTTTTTTTTTTTTGTTAGTTGTTTGAATAGTAGTTGCTTTTTGGAGTCGGTTCTATTTTTTCACAAAAAGATTTTGTTTGAAAAAAATTAAATGTGTCTACTACTGTAAAAGAAAAGTGTCCACTGCTGGCATATTTAAAATTCTCAGGGGAAAAAAAAGAAATTATTATGCAATTGCTTTAGTTAGCTTTTCATTGTACAATCATGTACAGAAAGAGTTAGTTGAGGTATAGATGTTTGGTTATAATTACAGTCTCTAAAATTAAAAACAGTACACCAAAACTAGACAGAAAATAATGCCCTTAAAGTGTCTATTGCTGGTACAGATACTCAATTTGTTCATTGAGAATCACTATAATATGTTCCATACTAAAATTGAAAACTATTAGTTTAATGTCCTTTTTGAATTATATCTAAATTTAAGACACCTAATAGTTTTAATTTCAATATGATTAGTTATAAGTAATTAATATCCCATCATAAAAAAAGAGTCATAATTTGTATCACAGAGTAACAATCTAACATGATAGATATAAAATAAATGTTATCGTATAGGTAGATGGTTATGTTGAACTCTTCATCCAAAATAGTTCTAAGTACTTCCAAGTGAGAATAGTATGTGAAAACTGCATGACAACCTGCAATGTTGAGCATGATGATTCTACTATTATTATCGTCTGCAATATATCAAAATATTATGTCTGTATGAAGGTTTTTACAAAAATTAGGCCGACCACTCAGCAGAAAAAATAAATGAATAAATAAATAAGTGATTGTCAACCGGTGGTTCGTGGAGTACTAGTGGTCCGCAGAAAAAATGTTGACTTGTTTGCATTTTTTAAATGCTTTGTTAGAAATTATACTGATGTCAGTTTTAACTTTAGGATTTTCTGAATTAACACATTGAGCACCATGTCAGGCATTCTAGATTCTAGACATTTTGTCATATGTCTCTAAGTACTGAAGGAATCATCTTGAAACTTTAGGAGTGTGCAGAACATGTTATACTTCAAGCATTTCAGTGAAAAGTTTTACCCCGAAAGTAAAAGCAGTACCAATAAAAAATTAAAACGCTGAACGCACTGTCAGCCATCGGTGGCTGATAGTGTCAAATGTGATATAAAGCAGCGTCAACCATCGGTGGTGGATATAAAATAGGATATAAAACTAAAAATATTACATTTAATGATTGGAAATTTATTAAAAATTTGCTTATTTTTTATTTATTACAGAGGAATCATTATGGAAATTTAATGGATTTTAAAAATTTGTGTGGCGCTCAATGTGTTAAACATTATTCTCATTACTGAATCTACTCCCAATATTAGACTTCAGAATTTTTTGGATGAGAAAGATTATATATAAATAAAATTATTTTACCACGAACGTTTAAATTGTAAATGACATGCATATTTATCGCTTTGAATTTTTGACTTGTATTTGATACTTAGCTAAAAATTTTTCTAAATTTATCAGGATATTTGGATTCATCGATGGTTTAAAATTTACTCAAATATAATTTCCTATTAGATTTTAATAAACTGTCAATATAATATACATATTACTCGATTTAGTAAATGCAGTTTTATATATGGAAATAGCAATTTGTCAAAATTTCTGTCTGAGTTTCTTATATTATGGAAGCAATAAAAAGGTGTTCAGATTCATCTCTTATAATCGTTTTATTGTAATCAAACAACTTTTAAGCATCTTTCTTGAGATTAAATAAGTATTTACGTATTTTTTATAATAAAATAAGCCTTCGTATCGTTTTATAAAAAATAAGTTTTTTTTCTTTCTCATTTTTATAAAATATACATTCGCTGATTATTATTCAAAAACATATCTACATTTCTAAGCAACAATATTAGTGGTTTGCGAGTTTTTAAATTATGAATTCAGTGGTCCATAAGATTTTGAATTGTCATTTTAGTGGTCTGTGAAGTCGAAAAAGATGATGACCGCTGTTTTAATCTGATATAAGTTAAAAATTGATAGATTTTTTTTTTATATAAAATTCTATAGTTTTAAACTATCAATGAATACAAATTAAATGCGAACAAACGTATACAAATTCATTTCAAATACGTCAGTATATGTTTCAGTTGAGTTTCTACGATACGATCATGGTGTATAGAGTCATTATTTTCCAATACCGTTAATTTTATATAACAATATTTATCATAAAATAATTCTATAAATATAAGAAGAATTTCATTATCAGAGAAAAGTGGTGGAAAAGTCCTTACAAAAAAGCAATACGAAAGTATGAACCCTGGATATGACTCATAAGTTCCTAATACGTCTACATTAATTTGTTAAGATGTGGCAACCATAATTGTAATTACCTATGGTAAGCACTAAGAAAATGCGAAATACATCATGGACTTAATTTTAATTCCTCACTCACTCGGCGAGCATTATTCTACAGAAAAATTAATTTTATTTCTGCGACAAGTAAGATTCAAGTTTCAAACTAATAAATGTAAACACAAAATTGACGAGGCATTGATTTATGGAAAATGGATTTATTTATTTTTCATTTTTGATCTGTATTGCATTTTATTTAGCTTAGCTGAAAAATTCAGTTTAGTTTCTACGATACGATCATGGTGTATAGAGTCCTTACTTTTCAATACCGTTAATTTTATATAACAATATTTATCATAAAATAATTCTATAAATATAAGAAGAATTTCATTATCAGAGAAAAGTGGTGGAAAAGTCCTTACAAAAAAGCAATACGAAAGTATGAACCCTGGATATGACTCATAAGTTCCTAATATTTCTACATTAATTTGTTAAGATGTTGCAACCATAATTGTAATTCCAACTTTGCCGCTTTTTTTTTTTTTTGTCTTCTTCCTTTCCTAACTCTTCGCAACCCGTTATCGTGCTTAAATCGGAAATTCACCCACAATTTCCATAACAAACAACGGATGCTCAAATCAGGTGATAAGCATCAATTGGGATATTTTTATACGTGGGCTCGTTCGTACTCTTGAAAGAACAAAGCATCACTTAATGATTATTTCCTTTATCCCTTTACACCAAAGACAAAAAGCAAACTCACAGGTGCCTTCAGAAATTAATCTGTAGGCACCGGAAATTCCGGTGCACCGGTTTTATATGTCCAATGTCACGCTAATGCAACAATATGCCAATAGCCGGTCATTGCGTTGGCTTTTGTTTTATTCTACACGCGAGCCCCGTGTTTATTTGCACCATTAGCAAAGACATGCTCACACACCATTAATAATAACCGTAATAACAGTGGAGAATAGATACGATTTTCGCACCCCAGTGGAGATATTAAACGATTTTAATTATTCAGGGGTTTATTACTGCCACTGTTTGGCAACAGAGAAAAAAAAAGAAAAGGAAAAAAAAAAAAAAAAAATGATTGTTATTGATTCCAGTGTTGTTCGCGGTATCGTTGCATAAACGAAATGCATCACTCCCCCTGTATATGTGGGAAAAAAGGCAGGTGATCGAGTGATCTCTAGTAAAACGTGTTTTGTTATGCTCTCGGCACGATATGATTTAAATTATTAATTACAGTACTGACTGCCAAGAAATGCATTAAATATCATTTTTTTTCTCTTTTCTATATTCAATAGAAGAAAATATTGGATTGATGAAAATTTTACGATGTCCAGTTTTTAATGGATTCAAAGATATCCTGAACACGATTTGATCACTATTGGAAAATGTTTGTCAGTGTGTCTGTCTCTATCTGATGTGTATGTAAAATTTTGTCGACGAAGTATATAATGAACCTGTAAATGGAATTAAATATAAATTTATATATGGTCGGTCTTGACCAGTGTTGTGCACGAACGCGTTCATTTGAACGCGTTCGTGAGCGTAGCTCAAAAATTTTGAGTTTTGAGTTGAACTTCGCTCGTTTTTTAAATTATGAACTTGAGTTGAGCGTAGTTCGTTTTTTACACGAACTTGAGCGTGAAAAAGCAATTCAAGCTCAAACTCATATTAAATATATCTGTCTGAAATATGAAAAGGAAAGTAGAAGAAGAAAAGGACAGAAAAAAAATAACTCGGCAAAATGGATCTCGGAAAAAAGCGCATTTGGAATAAAAGGCACTGGTAAAAAGGGCACCAGATAAAAGGACGCCCGGAAAAAAGGGCACCTGGAAAAAAGGGCACCAGAAGAAAGGGTACTTTTGCAATTTGCAAATCGCAAAAACAATAAACATCAACTAATGAATTTAAAGAATGATTTTCATAACATATTTTTAGAAATTTCAATCAATTAAATTGGAACCACTTTCACTTAGTATATACTTGGAGGAAAGGGGGGGGGGGTCCAGGAGCATATTGAAAGGGAATAATTGTTTTCATATCTCCTTCTTACTGATTTTAATGAAATTTTGTCCAATAGTCACTTGCTGTTTATGACAAAAAATGCAGTGTCACACATACTTCGGGATCTGAAAGATTTTTTTTTTCTTTTTAATATCATCTTGTTACCGATTTTAACGATATTCCGTATTATAACTATCACTTATTCTTTACTAAAATCACAATAAGTGTTATATATAGCTTAGGGGACAAGGGGTTTGTGTAGATGCAAAAAAGAATTTTTTAAACCACTCTATTATAGACTGAAATAAAATTACAAAAATGTTACACATATCTTGGAGGGTGGAGGGAAAAGAGGCGAAATGATTGTTTTTATATCACCATGTGAACTATTTCTCTGGAACTTTGTATAAATATAACTTAATCTTTGTTAAAATTATAGTAAATGATATATAGTTGAAGGGAGGCAAAAGGGGGGGGGGGGATTTTCATTGTTTCTTTTTTATGTCACATTTTGAGCTTTGCAATATAATTAAAAATTATTTTTAATGCCAAAAACTTAAAATAACACATAACAAATTAAATTAAAAATATGTATATATTTCTTTCGTTTCGCACTCATTTTGCAACAATGCTCTATGATCTTATGTGAATGATTCTCAAGAATGGATCAACAATTGTTTACAAATTTAATGGATTATGTATAGGAAATAAGTACGCTATACTTTAAATATTGCGACAACGACCGATTAAACGTGTATTACGAGGATTATTTTAATCGTAAAGTTATCTGACCAGCTTTAAAATACCATTTATGACACTATCATGAACATTATTGACTATAGACATTCCACTTTGAAATCTTTCTAAATCATTCAAAATTTGCGAATTTCTAAACATGGCAGAATAAGACAATATTTCCCAAACACTTGCTATATGAAGATTATTGGATTGGAAATACTATAGAATTGCATGAAAACTGAAATATAAAACTGACCTAAACAAAATTAAATAACAAATTAGGATAAGATAAATATATTGAAGCGGAAGGCGGGAGGGTATCCTAATAGTTGAGGAACTACATTCTACAATCGAGCCAAATGATAAACATATCTTTTAACATGTACATAGTATGAGCTAAAGTAGAAATGTATGAGAACAAATATATGATGGGGAACTGAGCCGAGTTCAACTATTCCAAATAGTTTATTTATACGACAATTTAAGTTAATTTAGAAAGTGTTTTAAATAAAAAAATGTATTATAAATAATAAAATCACCAATTTCGCACAGTTTTTAGACATAAAATAAAAATAAATAAACGCGAAGAATAAATCTAAATATGAATAAGAATTTCTTTTTTACGATACTTTTCGAATGTAGATAGGACTTGTTGTTTTTCAACATTTAAAACTTTACTCCCTCTCATATTCACAGTATAACAGATTTTTACTTCCTTTCTTTCTGATATAAAGCGGCATTCTTTGAACTTATTAGATGAATGTAAACAAAACTCTTCCCTAAAGCGACTGAGACCACCTATTGAGTGAAGTCGTAAAAACAGGAAACAGGGGGCTTACCGATCTTTGTTGGTTGAAACTTGAATAATTGTTATCTGATGGCTATAATCAGATATCCAGATGTTGGAGCCACTGGGTATTGGTGACAACTTTCGACTTTTAAATACCCTCATTCAAAATAAAATAAAGAGTGGGGGACACTAGGAAAAGCGAATCTTTCTTTTCTTTCTCTTTTTTTGTGTGTGTATAGCGTTATAACAGCTAAAATTTATAACCAGAAATTGGTTACAGCTCAGACAGCATCTCGCTCTTTTGATAGGATAGTGAATGTATGTTTCTCTGTTCGATTTATTTTCAAGGAAGAAAAAGAAATGGGGGAGGAAAAACGGGGATCATTTTAGTAGAGTATTCTCATTTCTCAGTCATTCACTATCACTTTTAACACTTTTTACATTCCGTCGTAGTCTTTTGCAAATATATCTGAAATTTCTCTGAGAAGTAAGACCATGTGAAAAATATCAATATATAAAATTTTTCTTCAAGCTAATGAAAAACCATAATGGAAAGCAGTCTTTCTAAAAGATAAAGAAAAGGTGTATTAAACTATTACTATTTTGATATTTCATTTCAATTTTAATTTAAAAAAAATATTAAAAGGAAAAATAAGAATAGCATACAATTTCATTTTTAATATTTTTTTTTTCCTTTAATCAACAGAAAATGAATTTTAGAAAAGCAAAATCCATATAAGATTTGAAAAATTTCTTGAAGAATTCCATAAATTATAATTTATAATTTCTATATTATATTTCATGTTTATATGAAATATGTGGAATATATTATTATTATAATTTTAATTTTAATTTACAAAATATTATATTAACATTACTATATTTAAATATATATATCAGTTTTAAATTCTTCGAAATTCGATAACAATTTAAAAATAGTTGTTGAAACATTGTTAGCGATATTTTTTATTATACTTTTTAAATGAAACACAATACTCTTTATAAATTTTAATTAATTTTACTTACATGTTTCTTAAGGATTATTATTGATTATGTATTATTTATTGTTATTGTTAAATTTTAAATCAAAATATTTTTTATCACATTTAAATATCTCAAAATTTTATAAAAGCACATAACAGCCAACAAAAAATATTAATTTCTATGCTTCTCTATGAACTAAAATTAAAAATATGTTATTAATTAAAACGTGAAAGTCATTCTTAATATAATTTTTAACCCCTTAACGCACGGTGTCCTCGCCACGAGGACGCAAAATTTAAGATCCAGCTGCAAAAATTCATCCCGGAAATATTTTAGCAAAAATTCACGTTTATCAGAAAAGGCCAGTTTTTTAATCCTCAAAATTTAAAATTTCTTTTAGTTCAATTTAGTTCATGAATTCCGGTGGCAGTATAATTTAAATGTTTCAAATTGTCTTGCGCCGCAAAGGGTTAAGGAATATTTACTTTCGAGTGCGATTCAAATACAAGTATTTATTATTAAAAAAATAATAATAATTAAAAAGAAAATAAGAGAGTATTTATTACTTTAGTCAACATATTAAAAATATGTAAAATTGCTATGTTATTTCATCATTCATTATAATGCATAGAAACCAGGAAGTAAAACCTTGATGAGATGATAATTATTAAGAATTTAAAAAAGAACATATATATATGAGTGTTTATATTATTATTATGTTTAAATCATAATTATACAAATTTCTTTTTCATAATTAGCTATTTCGAAATTCGATAAGATCAATAGCGTGTTTTAAGAATAGAAAATCCCATGTTTATCTATAAATTGATATTGAAAACACGATTTTCTGTAGAGACTATATACAGCTTTTATTATTAAAAATATATAAAATGATGAAATTTATTTATTAATTTAAGCAAAATATAAAATGATTTCTACCTATATTATTTATTTATTTATTTTTCATTTTTAATAAAATTTTACATTCTTTATAAGTCAAAAACGATGAGGTTTTTGATTCCTTATTTATTTTAAATGTAATATATTCTTTCCTTTATCTAATATTTTTTATTCTCTTCTTTTATTTTTTGGTCATTATTAAAAAAAAATAAAAAAATAAATAAAAAATCTGGAGGGACTCCACTCGACATTCCAAAAATTGAGTAATTAACGGTTTTGTAGATAAAGTAAAGTAAGAGGAATTGTTAAATAAACAAAAGAGAAAATTATATTAGGTAGTTTGAGTATTTTTCTTTATATGGTACACGAAGTTTAATTTAACGCTATCTTACCGAACACGTAGATCATAATGATAAAGAATATTTCGTTGTGTCCCTGTAAAAACCTACAAATGCTAGATTCACCAAAATGCTTATAGTTAGTGCAACAGTGACTTATAAATTTTCAGTTTTATCGGATAAGGCATTTAGACGCTATCGCACTTTAAAATTTGAGCCTATATACCACAATGATAAAGAAATTTGCATTTCGTCCCTGTAAAAAGAATCGTAAATTCTAGATTCTCTAAAGTTCATAAAGTTCGTGTGACGGTGACGTATAACATGTATATAAATTTTCAGTTCATTTGATTAAGGCATTTACTAGCTATCACACTTTAAATAATTTAATATGATGAACAACTTTTATTTGTGTTCCTGTAAAACTCGTTAAATGCTAGAGTCACGAAAATCTATACAGTTTGTGTGATGGTGGCCTCAGTTTGTTTGATATGACTCGTATATAAATTTTCCACTCAAACGGATAAGGCATTTAGATGCTATAGCACTTTAAATAATTTCACCCCATAGGCCATAATCATACAGAATTATTGGATCCCGGAAAAAAGGGCACTTTTTCAATTCGCAAATCGCAAAATAATAAATATCAAATAATGATATATAAAAATGGCTTTCAAATTACACATTTAGAAATTTCAATTGATTTCGTACAACATTAATATAGTACATACCTCGGGGAAGATGGGGGGAGGGGGAGGGGGGGGGGCAGGAGCAGATCGAAAGAAAACAATTGTTTTTACATAAACTCTTACCGATTTTAATGAAACTTTGTATAATCATGTACAATTTGGGAAAAAATTATTGTAAGTGCCAGGCAAACTTTAGGGGAGGGGGGTGCAGAGGAAAATAAAATTATCTTTTATATCACAGTTTTACCTACTTTAATGATATATTCTATAACTATCACTAACATTTTATGAAGATCACAGTGAGTGTATTATATACCTGGGGGGGGGGAGCAAGGGGGCAGATAAAAATAAAATATATTCTTCTTTAAATTACTCTATTATTGGTTATTATTATTATTATTATTATTTTTTGTACAATCACGTATAATTTATTAAAAATTTACAGTAAGTGTCAGACATACTTAGTGTGTGTGTGTGGGGGGGGGGGTAAACAAGGGGGGAGAGGAAAATAAAGTGATTCTTTATATCATCATTTTAGCGATTTTAATGATATATTCTATAACTACCACTTAATTTTCATGAAGATTACAATGAGTAAATTATATACCTGGGGGGGGGGGCAATGGGGAACCGATGGAAATAAAATATATTCTTCTTTAAACTACACTATAATCGATTTAAACAAAAACTTTGAATAGTAGAATACAATTTGTGAAAAAACTCACAGTAAGGTCAGACATACTTGGGGGGGGGGGGGGGGTTAAAGAGAGGGGGGACAGAGGAAAATAAAATATTTTTTTATATCACCATTTTACCGATTTTAATGACATATTCTATAACTGTCACTTACTGGTATCACTAAAATGGTAATATAAAAATTCAATTTATTTTCCTCTGCCCCCACCTAACCCCCCCCCTTCCAAGTATGTTTGACACTTATTGTAATTTTTTCATAAACTATGCGTGGTTGTACAAAATTTTTTAATCGATAATAGGATAGTTTAAAGAAGAATATATTTTATTTTCATCTGCTCCTCCTTGCCCCTCCCCCCTCCCAGATATATAATACACTCACTGTTATCTTCATAAAAGTTAAGTGATAGTTATAAAATGTATCATTAATTCGGTAAAATGGTGATATAAAAATATCATTTTTCCCCCTTCCCCCCCCCCTCCCCGAAAAAAAAAATGTTTCTGACACTTACTGTAATTTTTTCACAAATTATACGTGATTATACGGTTTTTTGAATCGATAAAAGGGTAGTTTAAAGAAGAATGAAATCTATTTCCATATCCCCCCTTGCCCTCCCCCCCCTCCCCAGTATATAATGCACTCATTGTGATCTTCATAAAAAGTAAGTGATAATTATAGAATATATCATTAAATCGGTAAAACGGTGCTATAAAAGATAATTTTACTTTCCTCTGCCCCCCCCTCTTTAACCCCCCTCCCAAGTTTGCCTGCCACTTACTGTAATTTTTTTTTTCACAAATTGTACGTGATTATATAAAGTTTCATTAAAATCTGTAAGAGTTTTTGTAAAAACAATTATTTTCTTTCGATCTGCTCCTGTCCCCCTCCCCCCTCTTTCCCGACATATATACTAAATGAATGTTGTACCAAATCAATTGAAATTTCTAAAAATGTAGTTTGAAAGTCATTTTTTAAATTCATTATTTGATATTTATTATTTTGCGATTTGCGAATTGGAAAAGTGCCCTTTTTTCCGGTGCCCTTTTTTCCGGGTGTCCTTTTTTCCGGCGCCCTTTTTTCCGGGATCCGAATTATTTGCTGTGCTGTAAAAAAAAAAAAAAAAAAAAAAAAAAAAAAAAAAAAAAATGCTAGATTCACCAAAACCTATACAGTTCGTGAAATTGTGACCTGTAATATGTGTATACTTTTTTTTGTTCAATTGAATAAGGCGTTTAGACCCTATTGCACTTTTTAAAATTTGGTGTCCCATAGGCCATAAAGATAAAGAATTTTTCTTTGTGTCCCTGTAAAAAAAATTAAGTGCTAGATTCATCAAAATCTACGCAGTTCTTGCAACTATTACCTATAATATGTGAATAAATTGTTTGCTCTTTTTAATAAGATGTTTAGACGCTATCGCACTTTATAAATTTGGCCCCAGAGGCCATAATGATAAAGAATTTTTCTTTATATCCCTGTAAAACACTATATGTGTCGTATTTTCCAAAATCTATACAGATCGAGTAACTGTGACCTATAATATATGTATAAAATTTTTACTCAATTGAATGAGGCGTTTAAATGCTATCGCACTTTTAAGATTTTGGTCCCACAGGCCATAGTGATAAAGAATTTTTCTTTGTTTCCCTGTAAAAAAACTGTAAGTGCCAGATTCACCAAAACCAATAGGGTTCGTGCTACGGTGACATGCAACATGCGTACCAACTTACAGCGCATTCGAGCAAAGCGTTTTTAGACGCTAGCGTACGTATTGAAACACCAAAATCTGGAATTCGGATTTTTTGACATGATTACAATAATTTCCTTTCATACGTTTGTTCGGAAAGTAATAAATTGACTGATTTTTTTTAGCATATTTATATACCAAATCAATAAAAGCGCAGCCTGCTTTAGAAATAAAAGTAGAAGTAAATATTTTTCTTTAAAAAACATACATTAAATATAGATTTTTCTTTGCATACAATAGAGATGTTATATATTATATTAAGCAAAATGTAAAATGATTCCTGCTTTTCTTGTTTTTTTTTTTTTTTTTTTTTTTTTTTACATTTTTCATGAAATTTTACGTATTGCTTATAAATTAATAAAATATTATAGTTTTAAAAAATTAAAGAACACGCTTTTATAGAAATGTGAACTAAAAAGCACAAAATATCTATCTTAGTATTAAAATTCAGGGTAAGAGAAAATCGTGTGAGTGACACACCTTAATATTTACATACATTTAAATCTTTAATTAAACTAACTTAGAATTAAACAAAAACCCTTTTTAAGGAATCTCCCCTGACGGGGATCGAACGCTGGACCGTCAGATTCGTAGCGCGGCGCCTTACCTCGACGCCACGCTGTTCACGTAAGAAATGCATTTTTTTTCACAATATAAATTTTTTGTTTGCTCCCAGAGAAGTTACAAACAAACATAGAAATATACATACATACAGGTGAAGCTAATAAAAGCGTGTTAAAAAAAATAATAGTGTATCTTATATTCTTTTACATTTTAAATTTCTTTTCTTTTTCTTCCACTTTTCTTTTCTTTTTTTCTTTCTTTTGATTTCTTTCTTTTATTATTATTATTATTATTAAATTTTAAATCATACTAATTTCTTTATCATATTTAATATCATGCTATTGATAATCAATAAAAACTCAGCCTGCTTTATAAATTGAAAATGACAGGGTAGGATATTTTCAGTTTCTTTTTCTTTCTATTATTATTATTATTTGTCATTTGAAAATGTTATATTATACTAGTTTCGTTATCAAGAATAAATAAATAACTCTTAATTTAAGCAAAATGGCTCTTGAGCAAACATGTTAGACTAAGAAAAATCTTGTCATAGTTCTAATTGAAGCAATTAGTAAGCTGCATAGAACAAAATATTAAAAATATTGTCAAAGTAAATTATTTCAAAAATAACATTAAATTTAATTTAAATTTACATTTTTAAATGTTATTTTATTTAGATATTTTTGGAATTAAAAATACTTTTAAAGTGTATAACTTATATATAATGTTTAAAAATTATTTTGATTATAATTCCATTGATTATTTTAAATCTTTCAAAAAATTTCGTTTATCTAGAAATGACAGACTTTCAAAGACTTGTTTGATATTGACCATGACGCAACATACTTCAAAATAAACATTGTATATATACTCATAATTTCACACCCGTTTTCTTTCATAACTTTTAAAAATTAATC
Organism: Salticus scenicus; assembly: GCA_963930645.1. NCBI lineage: Eukaryota > Metazoa > Arthropoda > Arachnida > Araneae > Salticidae > Salticus > Salticus scenicus. The sequence goes on from OZ005654.1 coordinate 250,867,557, forward strand.
TTTGGAGAAACTTTTGGAAAATTTTCTGCTTTAAGCTAAAATAAAAATTTCTATTTGGAAATGATTTTATAGAACAAGGATCGACATATACATGCTTATATTTGCTATTTTGATAAATACCACATTCACTTGCATATAAAGTTGTCCTACTGTACCACATTTCTTAAATATTTGTAGAAACTTTCTTGTAATTTCTGCTTTAACTAAAACAAAAAATTTATATTCGGAAATACTGGCATAGGATTGGAATTGCTTTGAGTATATATATATGTATATATATATATAGTATTTTTTATTCTTCAACTCAGGCCTCTTCCACAATTTATTTCTGGGTGCGCCACTGTGCGCATAAACAAAAGTATTGGAAATTTGAGAATAAAAAAATACACAAAAACAATGGGTTCACTATTCAGAAGTGTCCTCTAAATAAATTTATACTACAATTAAATGAATAAGTTATAATTGAGAATTAAATGCTTATAAGTTTAATTAAACACTAAATTAAGAATAATTTTCATGGTAATTGACAATTTTAATAAATGTAAATTACCTATGAAAGTGTTCACCGAGTCACCGAGAAGATCTATTTAGAGAAAAAAAAAAATACTCAAAAATGAACTTTTAATGAACTTCGCTCCTTTTTAAAAATGAACTTGAGTTGAACGCGTTCATTTTTTTCAGACAGGAGTTTGAGCGCGAACTAGCTCGTTTTTTACACGATGAACTTGAGTTTGAACTAGCTCGTTTTTTTCGTGAACTTGCACAACACTGGTCTTGACTTAATTTGGTGCTGATTAGCTTTTGGTGAAAATTGCTTATCCAATGACATTGCCATCCCGTATTTCGAAAATTTTTAATATGACACGGTGGGACAAAATTTTCTATAAATGTACATAATAAGAATTGTTTTGAAATAATTATTGGGGAATAAATAATAATAATTTATAATAATAATAAACCAATTAGGTGTTAGATGTTTTGATGTTCTGGTCAAGGCCAATTGCCTGCACTAGAGACTTGAGCTTGAGACTTTGATTGCCTGCGCTAGTGGAAAACGTCCTCCTTGGAAATCTTAATAATCAAAGAAGACAAAATTGTTGTATATGTCGGAGTATCGTTTCACTCCCCCCTCCCCTTCCCCGGCGGTTGTGCAAAATTTTAAAGTGAGTATTTTTCAATAGAAACTGTAAATACCATTCAAACGAATTATTGAAGCATGGATCTGAAACATTTTAAAACAAAGTTATAATTCTTATTCATAAAAATAAAATAAAATAAAAGCATTTATTTAGTTGTCATTTGCTGGTCACAAAATTTATTTATTTATTTATTTATTTTTTAATATTTAGTGCTTATCCGTGATGAAAATTGTCTCCATTCAACATGGAAAATATAATTTTAATAAATAATTTATACTGCATGAGTTTGTATAAAAAATGTAGGAGAAAGTTTTGTGATTGGCACAATATACTAAAGTTTTTTGCTGGTGAAAATAAGATGCTAGTCTAGATAGTGTAAGAATTATTACGTCGTTCGTTGCTAAATTTGGAAAGATCGGCAAAAACACAAATTTTCAAAACATTTATCGTATCTTTTAATTTTTTATTCTAATTTTTATAAACTACTCTTAAAGATGCCGGTTACTGAATAAATACGGGACAGAAAATACCAGTATATTTCATACATTGTAATATATTTTTTATTTCTTTATGTTTTAAATTCATGAAGTGTATGTTTGTATTACTAAATACTGTTATATTAATATAATCTTAAATCTTATCCCACGTGTGTTTTTAATGTTTCGATTAGTTGGGACGATAAGGTTAATAATATTTTTAAAGCAATGTATATAAAAAATAATCTGGTGTGTCACTCACACGACTTTCTATTACCCTGAAATTTAATACTACAAATACAGGTTGGAGATTAAGAGGTGAGATAACGAGTACTGTTATGTAAATCTATGTTAAACAATTCAAATTAGGCTTCGGAATAGTTTTATATGATAATTAGTTCTGTGTGAGGGGGGGGGGCGTTTCATTAATGCACTTACATTTATATAGAATTTAAATCTGTTATTAAAATTAAATGTTCACTTAAAATTATTCAGACAATTTTCACACGCAACATTCCTTGAAACTTATCAATCTTGATCAAACTTTTCCAGCAAAAAACTTATATTAACTTCAAAATACAACATTTGGATCTCGAAAAATTATTCGTTTTTAAGTCACTCTAAGAGACACAGACAAAAATCAAACATTAAAAAAGTTGACTACGGTAATCAAGAAGTCACAAAACATGTAAATACACAAAAAACAAGCTACGAATATTTAACTTAAAAACATACATTATTTACCATATCTCTATAAGGAATTCATTTCAGTTCCCGAACAGCTTTCCTGGAAATGGTAAAATATTATTAGTAAAGCCCATCCACTAACAACAGAAAAGAATGTCATCGCTTAAATATTTGCAGCCATGTATATCTTTCGAAGATTATATACAGACCACATGGTGCACCTAAATATAATCCTATAGTAATCATACATGGCCCAGCCTGAAATACACTTCCATCAATTTGCAACTATTGTCGCACTTTTACCTAGTTCTTTTGTGCAGCCCTGTAAACGAACAGTGAATGATTTCCCTACCATATACTACATGAGACATGTTTTTACGCATATAAAAAATATGTATTCGTTTCATTTGGTTTAGTGTAGTCTATAGATGTTAAACTCTACTTACCAGCACTTTCCCCCATAGACGTAATGCATTTGAATTCTCTTGGGTATTCCTGTACACGAACCATTTGCTCCATCTCAACGAAGAGCTTAGTGTAGCATCCCTATATCCTACAAATTTAGAATACCAAGTTTGGATTTTCTGCTACTATTTGTTCTTGAGCTATTCTGATAACACACACACACACAGAGAAACACGCACACGAACCATTCGCTAAAAACATGATTTTCGGATTCATGGGACCTCAAAACGTGTAAATATAACAAAAACTCACGTTCGAAAATTTGACCCTAAAACAATACTTTCTCTACCTTATGGGTAAGAGAATGTATAATATAAACCCATCGAAAATTAACAACAATGTAGTTTTTGGTGTAAGAAAATTACACCAATTATAGATAATGGAATAAATTTTTCGTCATATTACGATAAAATTCTTCAGACTCATCTTCTTTTTTATTTATTTATTTTTTCTTTCTTTCTCTTTAATTTTTTGTCATAAAAGACAACTTTCATTTCGCTTTTTCGCAACAAAAACACTGTTTGTTAATCCTTTATAAATTTATTAGCTTACGAAGTCTAAATGTTTAAATAATCTTATGTGTTTATTTTCTTTCTAAAAACTACTATCAAACACTTCAAGTCTGATATATAAATACAGACTTTTGCACTAATGTCCAAAATAATCTTTATCTGCATAAGTTCAGGGATTTCTCAGAAATTGTGAACAGTAATTTTATGATTTTTTCTGGAATGATAAATAACATTATGACACATAAATACAAAGGAAGAAATTTAGGAATTCTGGATCTGATGTATAATTGTAGCATGAAACAATTTGGAATGACTCCACTCGACTTTCTGAACATTAAGTAATTAACGTTTATTTAAATAAAGTAAAGTAAGAGAATTCATTAAATAAACAAAAGAGAAAATTATAATATTGTTTTTGAGTATTTTCCCTATGTAGTATGTTGCTTAATTTAATGCTATTATATTTCAATTTATTTGAGCCCATAGGACATAATGCTAAAGAACTTTTGTATGTGTTTCTGTAAAAGAAACTAATTGCTAGATTCACCAAAATCTATACAGTTCGTGCGACTGTGACCTATAATATGGGTATGCATTTTCAGCTCAGTCGAATAAGACGTTTAAATGCTATCGCATTTTAAAATATTTTGGCTCATAGACCATAATGATAAAAAAATTGTCTGTGTCCCTGTAAAAAAACTGCTATATTCACCAAAATCTGTACAAATCGTGCAACGGTAATTTATAACATGTGTACAAATTTTTAGTTCAGACGAATAAGGCGTTCAGACACTATCGCACTTTAAAAAATTTGTTCCCATTGGCCATAATGATAAAGACTTTTTCTTTGTGAGCCTGTAAAAAATCTATAAATCCTAGATTCACCAAAATCAATAGAACTTGTGCTAGGGTGACTTATATCCTACGTACCAACCCTCAGCTCATTCGAACAAAGCATTTAGGCATTATCGTGTTCACTCACATACATTCACACACATACACACATATAGGCATAATCGTAAAAATAGTAATTAAAATTCAGGGGACCTCAAAACGTGCAGAAACTCTAAAATCTCAAAGTCGGATTTTTAACATGATTACGGTACTTTCCCTAGACATGTATGCTTGGAAAGTAAAAATAAATAATTATAAGATAGAAAGAACTTTTTATATACTATGTTTTTATATTTTCTGTTGAATCAAATAAACTTGACAATTCTATATATTAATAAATAATTTTTAAAAATGTTTTTGATGAATTATCCCATCAACTTGATAGAAAATGATTAAATGCGTAATAAAGAGAGCAATTATGCGAAATTTTCAAACATTTATTAATTGAATAAAAGTATTAAAAGAATGCATTGTCATCGTGTTCTGAGCTATTCTTAAAGTTTCAAATGTCTAGCTAGTCGGGAAATTAGTTAAAAATCGATTGCAAGATTTGTACTGGACAAACAAACAAGAAAGCGAGTTAATAAAAACATGGTAAAATGGATATAAAACGTGGCTCCTGCCAACATGGACCACATTGATTGGATATTTCATCGAAAATCGTTATATTTGGGTATGTAAAAATAAATTTGGGTATAAGTGTTTTTATGTTTGGGACGTTTTAATTTCATTTTTAATTGCAGTTGTAATTAACTTTGCAACATTTTAAAATTAAATATCGTCAGGACGAATAGAAATATAATTTTAGAATAAGGTTTATTATTAAACTATATTAATTAAAAAACGAAGTGTTAAATTACTAAATTAATACATGAAAAAACCTTTACTAACTTCGTTGTTTCCCGTAAACTTTTCCATCGGGATCCCGATTCTCGTCAGACGGCCTTCTCTGTGTGTGACTTGGACTTTACGGTAAACAACGAAGTTAGTAAAGGTTTTTTCATGTATTAATTTAGTAAGGTTTATTATTGTCAACAATAATTCCAAATTTATATCGTATGGTAGAGACAGGTAAACTGACAAGCTTCCTCAACCATATTTCCTGACAAAAATTCAAACAGTTTTCTCTTTTGGGTCAAGAATTTAAAACAAATCATTTTTATTTATTAGCTCAATAATAATAATAGTAATTTAACTATATAAATAATGTGAAGTGTCTGTGTATTTCTACGTCTGTGTGTCTGTGAGTGTGTCTTTACTCTAGTGTTCAGACTATTGATCACATAACTACAAAACTGAATAGAGGGGTACCTTGAATCTCGCAGGTGTGCACCTCATTGAGATTTTTTTGGATTTTCTAATTTGAATTATTTGAATTTATTATTATTATTATTATTATTATTATTATTATTATTATTATTATTATTTTATCTATTGACATTTCTGTTTCATTTTCTAAAAATTTTCGTTTTATTTTAATCGTTTGTGTATCTTAGCTACGGCTATAAATTTTTTTTTCTTTTCATTTTTTGTTTAATTCATTCAATTGAAGGCTAAATCTTACTTTTATTTATTTATTTATTTAAGCAACGGCTATTAAAACATTTATTTTTTGTTAATTTAATTCATTCATTTGAAAGTGAAATTTTAAATTTTATTATTCTTATTCTTATTCTTATTGTTATTTATTTATTTATTATATTTATTGAAACCAAATGGTAATTCAGTAGAAAAAATCAAATATATTAAAATTAAAATTAAAAATATTGTAACAGTTATGTGAGTGTGTTTGTGTTTGTGCATAATTTTTATAATAGAACTAATTGTACTAAAATTATATATTAATTCTGCTTAAAATTTTATTATTACAGAGTGAGGGCTGAAAAACGGAGTGATTAGGTCTCGCTAATACATGGTACTACCAAAATTAAAATGTTTAATCTATGCTGACAAATACCCATCTGTAAAATCGCAGTTCTTGAATAATAGCAGCTCCACCTGTCGACCAGTTAATAACCAAATTGAAATGTTGGGCGGGAGGCAGTGAGAGACCTGACCGTACATAGCACGGAAGAGAAAGATACTGCTGAAGGCAGCGGATACCCAAACTGATGCTGACCCATTATACGCCACTATATGAATTCCACTATATGAATATTTTTGAATTTTTTGTATGCTTTGAGTTTCAGTGCGTTTGTGCATCTTTAATCATATGTAGTTTAAACATTTAAAAACATTTTATTTTGCTAGAAGATATGATATGGTTCCAAAATGGGAGACTTGGCCCCTAATGGGGGTAGAATAGATGTTGATAAACTGCAAAGCCCTTTTAAGTTAGTTTTTTCATCCCTGTTTGTTATAACTTAAGAAAAGAACTGATTTATTTCATATCCACTGTTTTAAAACCCGACAATCGAATGAGTTATTTTTGGTTATTTTTTTTTTTTTTTCCTTTACGCAGTAAAAACAGACAATTTTGTTAAAAAAAAAAAAAAAGAAAGAAAGAAAGAAAGAAAGAAAGAAAGTAAAAAAGAAAAAGAAAAAAAACGTACATTACAAACTTTTAAAAAAAAATTGCCAACGAATTACCACTTCAATATTCATTGTGATATATATATATATATATATATATATATATATATATCTTAATTACTTGTAGAGAAAAAATATTCTTAATCAAATGTTCCTGCAGTGGGGGCTTTGGCGCCTAATGGGCAGGGCCTGATTAAGGGGGAAGCTCGCTCTTGACACATTATTTATACTTACACCGTTATTTTTTAACAAATACTTTCCTCCTATAATAAACAGAAAATTTTCATAAAAAATTATTTTAAAAGAATTGTGGTGTCTAACAAATGTTAGTAAATTGGATTGTTTTACACCGTTCATTTTTTATAAAAAATATTTCCTGGTCAAAGCGTGGAATTTCTATTACACGAAGTAAAAAATAATTGTAAAAATATTCCGGTATGAGCGAGCTTCCCCCTTAATCAGGCCCTGCTAATGGGTTAAGAGCGATTTCAGTGGGATTTTTTTTTTTTAGTTTTTATCTATAAAGTGATATAAAAAATTAGTGATTTAATTCTTAGAATTCATTTTAATACTGTAACCAGCGAAGCAGGCAAAGTCTACTAGTAATAAATAAAAATAACAATATAAGAAACTATATTTAATCAGAACCAATTAAGCTTAGTGAAAATCTGTGCAATTCTTTAAACATGGTTATAGACATTTGAAATTTAAACTATTTTTTTTGACTCGGGCATTTAGCGCAAATTTTTATTTCGTAAAAAATAATAATAATAAAAAAAAAATAATAATAATGATAATAATAATAAAAAATACTAATAATAAATAAATAAATAAATAAATAAATAAATAATAATAATAATAAATAATAATAATAATAATAATAATAAAATAATAATAATAAATACATAAGGAAAGAAATGAAATAACAATTTTAGAAAATAGTTTAACTCGAGTACAATGAAAACCAACGAAATCTTTCAAACGGTTTTATTAACAAACCAAACAGTTTTCTTTGACTCGAAATTTAACTCAAATCTTTGTTAATTTATAAGAAAAATGAAAATAATAACTCTAGAAAGTAAATTTAAGTCTAATGAATTCAGATTAGTGAAACAATTGAAATATAAAAATTCTAAAAGCATTTGAAAGATAATATGTTGATAGAATATCAAAATGTCTGATTAATTATTGATATAGGTAGTTAATTACATAAGTTTAATTACTCAGATTTAAAAATTTTATTTTATTCGTACGTGTAGCTGTAATATATTTAAACAGTCATTATTGTCGATATTTGGTTTAAACTTGATACACCAAGATAAAAAGAATAGTACACCCGTCATGCTTATTCCAAAAAAAGCTTATAATAGAGACTATTGTGTGACCGAAACCAAAGTTGAATTTGCATTAGTTTTGACTGAATAGTTGTTAACTAATTGAATTAATACACCAAAACTTTATCAACATATATTTATTTTATAATGAACATGTTATTCATTGAGTTTGATCTAATTCAATATCATCCATTAAACAATATAATATCGTACAAACCTTCTAATTTTTCTTTTTTTAAGGGAAATCTTTACCTATCATCTCCGAAAGCCGAAGCCAGTGTTATTCTATGGGAAATTTTGCCCCGTTATAATTTATTAACTAATATATATTTTTAAATTCCATTTTAACTTTCCGAAAAGTCTCAACTGCTAAAAAGGTTATCGCTTTCTAAAAATTGATTTTTTTAATTTTTAAGATTTCATTTTTAAGTTCAAAAATGAAAAATTTCACACTGTGAAAATTCGCATTTTAAAACCTCAAAATAAAATATTAAAAATTAAAAAAATTATTTTTTGAAAGCAGTGAATTGTTTAATAGTTGTGAAGTTTCTGAATGTGAAAACGGAATTTCAAAATATGTATAAGTCAACAAGTTATAATGGGACAAAATTCTCCATAGAATAACGTTAGCTTTGGCTTCTGGAGACGATGAGTGGAGAGGCCTCTTAAGGATATATAAGCTTGTTAAAAATATACAAATTTTCCTCTAAATCATTATTTTTTTATGATGACTAACGTGCACTGCTTACAAAATACCGTTGTAAATCCTTCAATTATTATTCGGTAAAATATATGCTGTGGGTGTAGGAAATGACAATCCTAAAGTCACCACCCGGCTTGTTCCATTGTTGGCTCCACGCTTCGCTCATTACAGAAGTGTCTCTGATATTACATGCCAGAATAAGAACTAATTAGGCATTTAGCTGAAAAATCAAAGTTCTGCAGCACACAAAACATCTGGAGAGTTTATTTTTATTTTTATTGACTGTGGTCCGCCCAAGCAGGTGAATCTTTTATTTAACACATCCCTTTTTGTCTATGTTCCCTACATGGTCCATTTGGAGGCGACTCATGTCATGGACGGCTAACGGTGTAAACACGACTAGTGCTACATCAGGGTTGAATAATTTTTTTTCCCTTACTTAGTGCATTGATAGAAGAAAAAATCGCGATGAAAATAAATAAGTAAATTGAAATGATAAAAAGAATACAATAGTGTCCAAAAGTACTGAGCAAAAATGAGCTTTATTTTTTGATACCTTTGATTGACTATGTAATCTTCACCGCTTGGGTGATAAGAATTCTGCAATGCTTTAAGAAAATATGCTGTGTGTAATTATGAACTATATAATTATCAACAATAACTTAACACTATTACAGTTGTACTATACTTAATAAAACATACAGAATTTAAAACAATATGGAAATTTTGCACGAAATTGTATGATTATGCTAATTTTTTTCGAAAATTAAATTATGTCCGTGGCTTAACATAGAGTATTGGCGTGTAAAGCCAAGAATATCCATGGTTGATTTTTGCCCTGGTACATTTCATATTTGCTCGAAATTATTTGGATCCCCCATCCCCCCCTCCCTCCTTAAACTATCGTAAATTACATTTAGTCATTATTATAACTTCATAATTGTTATCCAGTAATACTAATTTTCTTGGAAGAAAAGTGTTCATCTTTAGAACTATGTCATTATATGCGAAATAAATGAAATTTTTAATAGTGTGAATTTTCTTGGATAAATGTTGATTAGACTAAGGTCTGATAGTAAAACATACGCAAATTCCATTGCTGGCCTTGTCATTTTTCGCACTTCTTAGAAGTAAATCGACTTTTCTGCCTAAAAAAACTTAGAGATCATGGAATAGACAAGTTAGAAAATTTAAAATTTTACTGCTGAAATTCTTTTACAGGATAAAGGTTTATTGAACCCTCTAAAAGTATTACCAATATTCATTAAATTAATTTACTGAAAAATGGGAGCTCAAAAGTGAAATTCATTTGTTTTCGGCAATTACTCAACTTATTGAATATCCTTCTGAAAATTTATATTAAAAAATTGATTTAATGAAAAATGATCGAGCAAAATTTAATTGACTTTAGTAATTATTCAATTTTTATTTGCCACCTTTAATATTTCAGGTAAAAATTATTTAATGAGTCTATACTTAAGCTTAAAAATTTGTAAAGTTTTTCCTGAAGAACTGCTTATCGAACCCTCTTGACAAATGATATAATTAATTACTTTAATAATCCCTAAATTAATTTAACCCTTTCGCTACCAGAGCCTCAGGAGAAATACCGCCACCACAGCCCAGACGTCTTACTATTTAAATATGATACCAATTGTCATTTATTTTTGTGGGATGTATCTATAACGTTCTAACTAAAACCAATAACATCCTATATCTATTTTATTGTTTTATAACATAATCCGTCTGTGTGCGACACGATTTGATGCAAACAATTATCATAAACTGATAATGAACACCCGTCACATATTTGTGACGCCGGGCTCAGGCAAGAAAATCGGATCGTCACATATATGTGACGCTGGTAGCGAAAAGATTAATAAAAAATGAAAGTGATAAATAAAATTTAATTTGTTTCACTGATTACTCAATGTAATTTTTTTTTCATCATATATATAATTTCAATAGAAAAAATATTTAATGAAGTAATAGTTGAGCTGGACATTTTGTAAAATCGCTTTTAAAAAATATGCTTATCCAACCCTTGATAAAAGCTTTTAACCACACCGACATTCACTATATTAATTTACTAAAAAATAAAAGGGGAAAATAACGTTTAATTAATTCCAAATATTATTCATCATAAACAATATTTTTTATCATGTGTGAAATTTCATTAAAAAAAAAAAAAAAAAAAAAAAAAATTCAAATGAAATAATAATTAAGTTGACCATATTGTAAAGCCATTTTCCCGGAGAACTACTTATCGAACTGTTGGCAAATACATTTAACTACACTGATATTTCACCAAATACATAAATAAAAAATGAGAGAGCAAAAGTAATATTTAGTAGATTACAGTGGGATTACTAATTATTATTCGTCCCTTTTAGAATTTTAATTAAAAATTGTTAAATGAAGCAATACTTAAGCTGAAAATTTTATAAAATTCTTTTCCGAAAAATTGTTAATCAAACCTCAACAAATATTGTACTTAACCATATATCATTATTAACTAAATTAATTTACTAAAAAATAAAGGTGAAAAATAACATTAAATTGTTTTGAGTAATTATTCTTTATAAACAATCCTTTGACAAAGAATTTTTCTTTCTGTCCCTGTAAAATCACTATAAGAGCTGGATTCGCCAAAACGTGTACATTTCGCGCGACTAAGACTTATAATATGTGCATAAATTTTTAACTCAATGGTATCAGGCATTTTAACACTATCGCACTTTAAAGAATTCGGCCCCATAGACCATAACGATAAGGAATGTTTCTTCGTGCCCCTGTAAAAAAAACTATGAGCTCTAGATTCACCAAAATCAATTGATTTCGTGCTACGGTGACTTATAACATACGTATGAGCTTTCATACATACACACATGCATACATTATCGTAAAAGTAGTAACTATGAATTCATGGGACCTGAAAACGTGTAGAAACACGAAAATCTCGAACTCAGATTTTTGACATGATTACAGTACTTTCCTTCTATATGTATGTTTGGAAAGTAAAAAGACGCGTACTTCTCGAGTTAGCTGTGATTTAAACTATTATATATATCTTAAAAGCAAACACATTTTATTTATGAGACAAAAAATTTTTTTTTAAGTTAAAATACATTTAAAAAACAAAAATTACATATAAAAACAATTAAAATCATCATGTATAAAAAAATTTTTTTGTCTCATAAATAAAATGTGTTTGCTTTTAATATATATAATTGAGACGGTTTGATGTTTATGTACGTTATTATATATATCGTTGATGAACTGGTTTCACATTTCGACGACTGAAATGTATTTTGTTTTGCCAATAAGCAATAAAAATGCGCAAATTCCATCAACTGACTATGGTTAATGCTAATGGCCCTATTCTGGTTTCTATCTAGTAAAACTTTCTTTTTTCTAAAACTAATCTTTTACACACACACACACAAAAAAAAAGACATATTAAAATGACCTTTCATAAAATAGAATACTTTCAGTATTATTATTATTATTATTATTATTATTTTTGCATGGGTGTCGTATAGAAATTTAAAATTTTTAATTATTGAAAATGAAGTTCTTGACATTTATGATCGATTTTGCGAAATTCTGTTTTTGTTTCTCAAACATCTTACTATATCTTGTTATGTACACTATATGTCTAAGATCAATATTTAAAGTGTAGAATTTAGAACAAAAGAGAAAAAAAAAATGTAAAAAAATTCACAGTGAAAGGCATAGGTTAAAAAAAAAAAAATCATGCAATTACAAGTGTGGAAAAAACTAACACCAGATAGTAAATAAAGGAAAAGTACCCATTAAACAGAAACCGAACTGTGGGTAGGGTGGAAACAAATCGCTGAAGATACTGAAGCTTGCTACGTCTTGCTTAGGTCAAGATTTTTCGAACATATAGTACTTTGTTAAAAATCGGATGTTTGATTTATCATAAATTTAGTGGCCCCCAATCAGTTACAGAGAGGCTCGGTTTTCGAAACTAGTAGACGGGATGTGCTGAGTTTGGTCTTATGTCTTGCTCTTCGTGCTACCGATTCTGAGTTTTCTCTTAAACTTTCTTGAATATGCGATAGAACTACTTATAAAGATCTCCACGAAGGGCACATCACCCACATTTAAGTCGATCCTTTTGTAATCGACTTTAACATCTACAACACAACACAGCAGAGCTCACAAATTTAGAGGCTTTAGTAGGCACAGCCATAATATTGTTAAATATTTTGACACATTTTTTGTGCGTTAAGGGTGTCATAAAATTTAGTTATGGTAAAATTTTTCACCGTGATATAATTACAACTGAAGAAGTTTCAAAATTTCATGCCATCTGGCAACATATTTTCAACAGCGTATAGTAAAAAATATCAGGAGTTTTTAAACTCTCTGCAACCCAGTTTATAGAATGATTCCTCTATTTGACATGATATAATTAATTCCCTGTTAACTTTATCGTTATATTAATGACATATTTTATTTTGATCGACATAGTCACATGACATGGAATACAAAATTAATTTTCGTGTTATAAAAATTTTTGCCATCATTTATTTTTTAATCAATGTATCCAATATTTCAGTTCAACAATTGAATGAACAATTGAAATAACTATTTAATAAAAAATAATTGTTTGATAAACAACAATGATTATATATGCAAATTTTTACAACAATGAAAAACTTCTCTTTTTAACAATTTTCTTCAGTCTAATTACTGACCCTTATCTGAGAATGACGTATCTTTCGTTCTTAGGTGTTTTCTTCGTGAGTTACTTTTTAAAAAAGTTTCTCATGTGGTTTATTTTTAAATTTTTCGAGCATCATCCTATGGGGGATGCTCGGGAAAGGTATGCGTGTCCAGTGACTCCCATCTTTGCTGGACGTTATTTGTTAATGAATAATGATAGTCAAAAATTTTATAACCCAGCTTTATATAAAGCTCGAATTCGCAAGCATCCAAAGTTGGATATAAAAAAGCTGCCAAAAGTTGATACTATTATTTCACTGCCGGATACTGTTACTGATGAACCTCCGTTCCAAACCGAAGTGGACTCAGTTCAGTCTCAGGTAGTGCACACACTCGATGAAAAAGAAGCAGTTTCTACTGCACTGCCTGATAATTCAACTGACGAACCTCCGTTTCAAATCGAAGTGGAATCAGTTCTTTCTCAGACAGTGGAAACGGTTATTGAAAATCAACCAGTTTCTGTTTCTCCACAACATCATAAAAAAAAGAAATTCCGAAAATTGAGGAATTTTCTGAAAATATGTTGTTGTTGTTGCATTCGTAGTGTAAAAGAATAAATTTCCTTGGGATGCTTGCTGGCAGTAGGCAAGGGGATCCGGCTTATCAAAACTCCCCATGAGAAACGATGCATGGCGACCTCCACGTGGTGTTTCTCGGGTAACGCTAACAGCCATGCGCATTTAATTTAGATAAAGTTGTTATTATAAGGTTTCGTTTGCGCGCATGTGTGTGTGTTATGGTTATTGTTATATCATATACCCATTTTTTTTTCTATAATGAATATCCGCTATTTAAATCACAAATTTTGGAAATTTCCATTATTCGTATATTTATAACCTTCTTGAAACTCGATATTATAATTTTTAAAGTAAAATTAAACTCACACATTACATTTTTACATGGAAAAAAATATCATTTATTCCAATAAAACTACATCAAAATTTATTTTTTAGCATGTTTAAGCTGAATAGTTCACGTTAAAAAGTTCAAAACTTTAAAATATGTTATATTAACCAAGTTCTATAAAAGTAGTAGCTGAAAGAAATAATTACAGTTTAATATTACAGAATACTTTTAATTCAGTTCTTTCTCAGAGAGTGGAAATGGTTATTAAAATCAACCAGTTTCTGTTTCTCCAGAACATCATAAAAAAAAGAAAGAAAGAAATTCCGAAAACTAAAGAGTTTCCTAAAAATATGTTGTTGCTGTTGCATTCGTAGTGTAAAAGACTAAATCACGGGACGCTTGGTTTCAGTAAGCATGGGGGCCCGTATATCAAAACTTCCCTGGCAGTTGGCAAGGGGGCCTGCCTTATCAAAACTCTCCTGGCAGTAGGCAAAGGGCCTTATCAAAACTCTGCCTTATCAAAACTCCCCATGAGAAACGATGCATGGCGACCTCCACGTAGTGTTTCTCGGGTAACGCTAACAGCCATGCGCATTTAATTTAGATAAAGTTATTGTTGAAGGTTTATTAAAGGTTTCGTTTGCGCGTGTGTGTGTGTTATGGTTATTGTTCTAACATATATCCAATTTTTTTCTATAGTGCATATCCACTATTAAAATTACAAATTTAGAAAATTTCCATTTTTCGTATATTTATAAGTTATAACCTACTTGAAACTCGATATGAAAAATTTTAAAGCAAAATTATACTAACACATTACATTTTTACATGGAAAAAATCATTTATTTCAACAAAACTACATCAAAATTTATTTTTTGAGTATGTTTAAAGTTCAAGCTCAATAATCAAAGTCAAACAAGTTCAAAACTATAAATTATATGCATTTACAGATGACCAAGTTCTATAAATATAAAGTGGTACTTATAAAAAATAATAAAATCATATTACAGATTAATGTTAGAGAATACATTTAATTTTGGATTTTCCTCTGAAGTGAGAGGATGTTGTAACACAGGCCTACAAAAGTGGTGTTGACAAAATTTGATTTGATAATTTCAACTGATACTTATGTTTTTTGGTGTGCTGAAACCAAAAACGAAATCAGTTTCTCTCTATCACGTATAGATTTTTACCAATATCAACTGGAAGTAAGTGTTTGAGATAGGAGTCAATTACTGATATTTAATATTCAATAGTCACCGGAATTCTCTAATAGATTTTATTATAAAATATTAATTTCCCTGTATTATGATATATGAAGAGTAAAATTTTTGCTTTAAATCTCTAAGACAAATTTTAGCTTTTGGAAATTAAAATTAAGTGTGATTAATGTCTAACAATGCTTTTAAGAGTTAAAATAAAATAAATGAATAATACAAAATGCTGAAATTTATTTCAATGTAAGTTTAGATTAAAAAAAAAAATAATAATAATGAATTTGAACAGATACATATTATTATTCAAAGACATAAAAAGCAAGGAAACTTAATTGTTATTGCTTTTGTGGAAATGTTTGTTTCGTCCTTGAAAACTTCTACGAGTTCGCTTTCGTGTATGCAAATCCTCCTACGATTCTCGCAGAAGCATCCAGCAATAATCTGCCATCATATTAATGTTCCAATTGCATTGATACCTACGTTCAACTTCTTTGACATCCTGATGGAATCTTTCATGCGTTTCACAATGCTTTTGTAATTAGGATCCTTTTCGTTACCGAGGAACTTCTCAACAACATCTTTGAAGGAGCTCCAAGCTTCCTTCTCCTTTTCGTTCATGGTTTCAGTAAAATGCATATCTTGAAACATTTGCCTAATCTCCGGGCTTACAAAGGTTCCTTCTTTTAATTTAGCATTAATTAAGACTGTGAACTTGGAACACAAATACTTGAAACATTCACCTTCTTTATTGAGAGCTTTCACGAATTGTTTTATCAGGCCTAGTCTTATATGTAGAGGAGAAAAAGGATTTTCTCAAGAGAAATCAAACTTTTCCTAATAATATTTTCCCCCCTGGTTAAAAGGTTTCTCTTGTGAGCCAGTTCTTTTTTATCCAATAGTAGGTGTATAACACGGGTTCTGCGCCAGCGGCACCAGCGGCACGGCACGGGCGAGCCGTGCTGCTGTCGCACCGTTATCTTATCAACATCCGGTGACGCATGACCTTGTTAAAGATAAGGAGGGTTAGAATTAAGATCTTATCTTGAATGATAATGAATATTATTTACATTAATTAATCTTAATTATTGATTTTTCTCAAACTTATTTTTCTGTGGTGCTGACATCTATTGAGGAAGCATTGAACTCCTTTATTTTCAAAAATGATGCTTTGCCGTCACTTAGGATCGAACCTGCTATCTGCGGGTTGTGAGTCCGCCACGCTATCCACTCGACCATCATGTGTTGATACCGTAAATTTTAATTACTTAGTGTATCGTTTTGCGATGAAATTTATTTTAAATGTAAGTTATTTTCCAATTTAAGAAATGAATGTATTAATATTAGTGAGGATTTTTAGTGCATAATTAATATTTTAATTGTTTTCGTAGATTTTATGCGCATAATTATTATTTTAATGATAATTTGGGATAAAATATTAAGAAATTTTTTCTTGTGTTTGAGTGATTAAAAATTTTCGTTCAAGTGTGTTTGATAAGTGGAAATATGTGATTTTTCTACTGTTATATGTTCAAACATTTTTTATTTATTTTTTTTTTTCTATGTGAACATATATTAAATTTCTTTTTTATTTAATCTTTAGAACTCTGCTAAAGAGTTACTTTTTTTTCTGTGAAATTCTCAAAAGAGAATTTCTCATGTATGTTCAAACAGATTTTTTAATCTGCGTGAACATATTTAGACAGTATTTTTAATTATGTAAAATATACGATTTTTCGCGAATGGTTTTCACTATTATTTTTTAAGGAAAAATTGTGGTATAATTTAAATGCGTACAAAATTTAATAAAATGATTACAAGTTAAGGAAATTTTCTCTCATCTGAAATATTACCATATGTGCTGCCATCTGGCGATTATTTATTGAAACAGAGAAAAAAATTAATATTATTGAAGTAGAGAGTTAGAAAAAATATATTCAGGCAGAAATAGAGGTATTTATTTCATTTAGTAATAAAGGATTAGAAAAATTAACTAAGATTTTGTATATTTTAGTGCTCATAGAGAAATGAATTTACATTAATTATCAATTTTAAAATTAATTTTAAACTTGGAAAAAAAAAAAAATAATAATATTGAAGTAGAGAGTTAGAAAAAATATATTCAGACAGAAATAGTGATAAAGGATTAGAAAAATTAATTAAGATTTTGTGCAACCAATAACATTTTACCACGCAACAGAGTTATAGTACATTTAACTTGCCACAAGCTAAAATCAAACCATGTACTTATTAATCTTATATTCATGTATTTGCATATTTTGTATATTTATGCATCCTTAAGTATTTTAGTTATGTAATATTTTAAAATTTTTTGCATTATAAATGTAATTTAAGTTTATGCACGCACACACATAGAAAAATTTAATTATTTATTTTTTAATCTTAATAGATTAAAACGGAAATAATTTTTTTTGAACTTCCATTTTATAATAAAATAGTTATATTTCAAATAAATAGAGATTCTTCTAAATGAGTTGTCTTAGAAATTTTGCGAAGGACAATTTAAATAATGTGGTAAGTGTGTATTTTCGGATATATGTAGAAATAGTGATTAAGACTTGTGTTTATCTTTGCATTACAGGAAATGTTTAAACATGAGATCTTGATTATATACTTTTAAATAGATAATGAGTTGTATTAGAAATTATGTAAGAAGATATTTTTATGTACTTAATTGTTAGATAAGTAGTTTTTGTTTAAAAATATGCACCTTAAAGTGAAAATACTATACTACAGAGTTACCATTTATTTAATTCATTAAAAAATATGCTTCTTTTCTACACTTCCAAAGAAACAAATGAGTGATAAGCTTATTTCTTATCGACCATGTTGATACTACGTAATACTACGATAAACTCATTTTGTTTGATTATCTTTTATAGTTCTACTAAACTAGTTAAAAAACTTTTTGAATTATTCACCTTAAAATGAAAATACTATACTACAGAGTTACCATTTATTTAATTCATTAAAAAATATGCTTCTTGAAAAATAATGAGCTATCTAGAAGTATTTTTTCATTGATATATTTATTTAATAATATAAATTTAAGAACTTTATTTTATAAATTAACTTCTATCAACCAATACCATTTTACCACGCAACAGAGTTATAGTAGATTTTATTTAACTTATCATAAGCTAAAATCAAACCATGCACTTATTAATCTTATATTTATGTATTTGTATATTTATGCATCCTTTAGTATTTTAGTTATGTAATATTTTAAAATGTGATTGAAAAAAAAAATATTTCGCATTATAAATGTAATTTAAGTTTATGCACGCACACATAGAAAAATTTAATTATTTATTTTTTAATCTTAATAGATTAAAACGGAAATTTTAAAGTTAAGCATATGTACATTGCGAAATTGATTAAGATTTAATATCACAAACTTAATTATATTGAGTGAAATTAGGATGTAGCTTATTAGAGGAACAATAGTTATAAATATTGCAAAATTTTGAAATAATTAAGGTTTATTACTTACTTAGATATATTTTATGTGCATATATAGTACTTTTGTGATGTTATGTAGCTTATTAGATAAACAATACTTGTAAATATTGCAAAAATGTTGAAATACATTAAGGTTTCATAGCTGCATAGTTATATTTTATGTGCATATTTAGTGCTTTTTGTGATGATATGCGACTTATTAGATGTCCAATACTTATAAATATTGCAAAAATGTTGAAGTACATTAAGGTTTCATAGCTGCATAGTTATATTTTATGTGCATATATAGTACTTTTGTGATGTTATGTAGCTTATTAGAGGAACGATACTTATAAATGATGCAAAAATGTTGAAATACATTAAGGTTTAATATTTATATTTTATGCGCGTATATAGCACTTTTTGTGATGCGAAACAAAATATTCTCAGGGAATAGTAGTTTTCAAAAAATTTAACCACAGGAATACACTCTATTTAAGATAGAAATAGGTGCACTAGTATTGAACATGGTGGCTTTTTGGGGTCACGTGATTTTTTTTTTTGTCCAATCAGAAGCACGGAATTTTAATGAATAGTATTATAAAATTAAATGTTTTTTATACAGATATTTTTGAGGTTCCATGAACCAATCAAAACCAGGGATTTTTAATGAATAGTACTATAAAATTAAGCACTTTGTGGAATTAAGTGTTGATTGTGTACAAATAATTTTGGTGTTTTTTCAACCACATGGATTTTTTAATGATTATAAAATTAAGTGAATTGTGGAATTAAGTGTTGATCATATTCAAATAATTTAGGAGTACGCTGAACCAACCAGAAGCATGGATTTTTAATAATTGTAAAATTAAGTATAAAAGTTTCGGAAAAAACCATGAAAAACTTCAAACGAATAGTCTACAAGCTTTAAAATCTGTGATGCACAAATTATTTGTTTTAACATGTTGATAAACTAGATTACATTAAAAAGTTTGGGTATTAAAATGGTATATATTTGGTGTGATTAATAGGGGTTCTAAAGAATTTGGCTGCTTTTCCTGGTGTATGAATTTAGCTTATATTTGGCGTGATTTCGCCAATAATTACAAATTTGGTGGTAAACCTGCAGTATAAATGCATTCGCAAAGAAAATTTTGTCAGTTGCTGCTGTATTTTTGAGGAGTGCGCACGTTTAATTTATCAACTTGTATTTTTTATAACACTTTACTTTTTAGTGAGAGAGATGGATTTATCTGCAGAAATGCCTATTTCAAATGAGGTGTCATCAAGCTTGGATACTAAGAAAGTACCAAAAACTTTTAGCTGTGTTTCTTGCAGTATGGTATTTAAACGAAAATGGGATTTGCTTCGTCACATGAAAATTCATCTCAACGAAAAATCTTTTATTTGCAATGTATGCCAGAAAGCATTTACCAGGTCAGATGAGTTAAAGAGACATTTAAAAATTCATGAAAAGACTTCTATTGAACATAGATGTGGGCAATGTGATGAATCCTTTAATCGCAAGTATCTAATATGCATCAGTTGCTGATGCATATTAGAAAAAATCATCGAAAACCTTTACCAGCGCATTCCTGTGATCAATGTGCAGAAACATTTAGACAGAAATATAAACTTTTAGAGCATGTTAGAGAAAATCATCGAAAACCCTTATCGCAAGCAACATTAAAGGGAATATCAAATTCTGACCGAGATTTTCTTAAGGAGAAAATTATGCATTTTAAAAGAAAAAATGCTCTTAACCTTTTGAAAGGGGCTGTGACAGCATCTGTCACGCTTCACCACAGGATTTCGTAAGAGCCCCTCTCAAAAGGTTAATACATTTACAATAACCACATTTGATAATAAAAACAAAGATTTGGATTTAACGTCATTTTTTAATAATTTAAGAACTGACATTTTAAACGAATTAAACTTTCAATTAAATGACCAAGGATCATTGAAATGGTATATTAATGTAGAAGTTATTTTTAGTTGTATTTATGAAAATGGAGAGAAGGATTTTATTACTCAAAATTTTAGGTCAAAAAGTATAACAACTCTTTTAATAAATGATTTGAATAATGATCTTGAAAACGCTTTTAACAAGATGAAAAAGTGTTTTGATGAATTTAGTGAACAAGGATCAGGTTGGACATTAACCGAAATTTTCAAATTAGAACTTTGTATGACTAAATATGGTTCTTTTCAAATGTAATATCTGATTTTACTATTTATATATATATATATATATATATATATATATATATATATATTGAAAATTGTTAGTTTAATCTTATAAAATTATTGTAAACTTTGTATTAAAATGATGCATGTAAAAATCTTATAATTTGAAAAATAAAAGTATGTGTACAAAAATTGTATTTTTAATTATTTATCTCATATAAAAATTTTATGTAAAAGTTTAAACTATTAATCGGATTTTTAAAATAAATGCACTTATGTAAACATGTTTAAATAGAAAGTTTTATATTTATTTTATCAAAGTAATTTTTTATTTTTTATTTATTTATTTATTTATTAATATGATTTTAAAACTATATATTTTAATATGATTTTAAAACTACATATTTTTATAAAACGTTATTTCATAAATAAATTAATATTTTATAGTAAATATAATCTTAGCAATTTTAGAGATTGTATCAAAAAATCATGAACTTTCCAATTTTAGCATTAACCATTTAACATATAGTCTAGGGAAATACTAACCTGCTTAAAAGTTTAACTTTTCTGCATGCTTGAAATTAGACATCAACAAATTATTTGTTTCGTCATGTTGATAAACTAAAATATTTTTCGAGATTTTTTAATGGGATTGGGGGTATTTTTCATGATTTGGCTATTAAAATGACATATCTGCTAAGATTTGGCGAGATATTTTAATATATTTGGCAATAAATACTAATTTGGCATTAAACATAGAGTATAAATTCAGTCTCGTAGAAAATTTAATCAGTTGCTAACTTGTTTTCGTGGTTCATATAGCATTTTTAAAGTTTTACTTTGATTATATTTATAATGGATCTATCTGAGGAAGTGCAAGTTTCTGTTCATCAACAACCTTCTTCATCATGTTTCGAAGATGAGACTTTACACTTAAAGGATGCAAAACCCTATATTTGTAATGTGTGTAAGAAAGCATTTAGTAGATCGTACGGTTATAAAAGACACTTAAAAACTCATGAAAAACCCCGCATAGGATATGGGTGTGAATACTGTATGGAAAATTTTACTCGTAAACGGGATTTTTTAAAACATAATGCAAAAATTCATAAAAAGACTTTACATAATCACAGTTGTGATGAATGTAGTGAAGTGTTTAGGACTAAACAAGATTTATTGAATCATAAAAAAATGCTACATCGAAAGGTTTTACCTGAATATCTATGTGTAGAATGCAACGAAAGTTTTCGATATAAGTATGAATTATTACGTCACAACAGAAAAAATCATCGTAAAGATTCTTCTGCTTACGTATGTACAAAATGCAATGAACGAAATACTCTCAACTTTGACAGTGAAAATATGAACTTAACGAATTTTTTGAATACTGCTTTTTTAACCAACACCTATTCTTTAGCCAAAAGCTTTCATGATGAAAATAACAACACATATTTTTTAATATTTTTAAATCATGAAAATATGAATACCGAACGCATAACACAAAATATTGACTCACCAACCAACAACTTTGAGAGTGCAAATGCGAACTTAACGAATTTTTCAGATAATCAAAATATTGTTTTCGGTTCATCAACCAGTGAAAATGTGATCTTATCAAATGTTTTGGATAATAATGAAAATGCATACAACGTTTTACCCACTGCTACTGGAAATATGAATACTGAATGTTTGACACAAAGTAATATTTATGACTCACCAACGAACAACTTTCAGAATATAAATGTGGACTTTACGAATTTTAATGTAGAGTGTATGAGTAATCAAAATAATTTTTCACCGGTGAGTGTTGATAACGACTTGTTGACATTTTTGGATAATTTTAATGTAGAATGTATAACTCAATGTAACCTTAACGATTCAACAACAATTTAGATTTTTATGAACCTGTTTTTATATTGACAATAATAATGTAAAATAAATTATTTTAATCAAAAATTGTGTTTTTATTATGAAATTACTTTCTACACACCATTTTATATTACAATAGATTCGTTAAGTCACGAAAAAAATCTAAACATGTATAAATATATTTTTGCTTTCTTATTAACTAAATCGTTTAATACATTTATATACAATAAGACTTGGTGATTTTAATTCGTTTTAAAGAAATTCTTTCCCAACAAATTGGAATGGAACGAAGTGACTTATAAAAACCGTAAAATTAAGAACTCTAATATTGCTGATTTATTAAATATTTTCTACGAATAAGAAAGTGCCTATCAATGCACAGGGCGAATTGTTGCAAGCTCTTAATGATATGCCTAAAACCTTTATTAAAAACAAATTTTTGTTATCTTCTGTACCCAAATGTAGCCCCACCTATTGATTACATTTTTAATATAAAACACTGGTCTCTTTATTTATGTTTAAATAAATGATATAAAAACTGGACTTACCTCAACACAGTTGTTAATTTGCGTCCTTCTCTTCTACTCGCATGGTGTGAAATGAGCGATAACGCTATTTCTTATCAAGATCACGTGGTAAGCTTTCTTATCTACTATGTCACGTGACATTGTCTACTATGACGTAGTAAGCTAAACACAAACCCTACACTAATGTAGTATATGTGACGTACGTGGTAGATACGTGTACAATGTCACGTGACATAGTAGATAAGAAAGCTTACCACGTGATCTTGATAAGAAATAGCGTTATCGCTCATTTCACACCATGCGAGTAGAAGAGAAGGACGCAAATTAACAACTGTGTTGAGGTAAGTCCAGTTTTTATATCATTTATTTAAACATAAATAAAGAGACCAGTGTTTTATATTAAAAATGTAATCAATAGGTGGGGCTACATTTGGGTACAGAAGATAACAAAAATTTGTTTTTAATAAAGGTTTTAGGCATATCATTAAGAGCTTGCAACAATTCGCCCTGTGCATTGATAGGCACTTTCTTATTCGTAGAAAATATTTAATAAATCAGCAATATTAGAGTTCTTAATTTTACGGTTTTTATAAGTCACTTCGTTCCATTCCAATTTGTTGGGAAAGAATTTCTTTAAAACGAATTAAAATCACCAAGTCTTATTGTATATAAATGTATTAAACGATTTAGTTAATAAGAAAGCAAAAATATATTTATACATGTTTAGATTTTTTTCGTGACTTAACGAATCTATTGTAATATAAAATGGTGTGTAGAAAGTAATTTCATAATAAAAACACAATTTTTGATTAAAATAATTTATTTTACATTATTATTGTCAATATAAAAACAGGTTCATAAAAATCTAAATTGTTGTTGAATCGTTAAGGTTACATTGAGTTATACATTCTACATTAAAATTATCCAAAAATGTCAACAAGTCGTTATCAACACTCACCGGTGAAAAATTATTTTGATTACTCATACACTCTACATTAAAATTCGTAAAGTCCACATTTATATTCTGAAAGTTGTTCGTTGGTGAGTCATAAATATTACTTTGTGTCAAACATTCAGTATTCATATTTCCAGTAGCAGTGGGTAAAACGTTGTATGCATTTTCATTATTATCCAAAACATTTGATAAGATCACATTTTCACTGGTTGATGAACCGAAAACAATATTTTGATTATCTGAAAAATTCGTTAAGTTCGCATTTGCACTCTCAAAGTTGTTGGTTGGTGAGTCAATATTTTGTGTTATGCGTTCGGTATTCATATTTTCATGATTTAAAAATATTAAAAAATATGTGTTGTTATTTTCATCATGAAAGCTTTTGGCTAAAGAATAGGTGTTGGTTAAAAAAGCAGTATTCAAAAAATTCGTTAAGTTCATATTTTCACTGTCAAAGTTGAGAGTATTTCGTTCATTGCATTTTGTACATACGTAAGCAGAAGAATCTTTACGATGATTTTTTCTGTTGTGACGTAATAATTCATACTTATATCGAAAACTTTCGTTGCATTCTACACATAGATATTCAGGTAAAACCTTTCGATGTAGCATTTTTTTATGATTCAATAAATCTTGTTTAGACCTAAACACTTCACTACATTCATCACAACTGTGATTATGTAAAGTCTTTTTATGAATTTTTGCATTATGTTTTAAAAAATCCCGTTTACGAGTAAAATTTTCCATACAGTATTCACACCCATATCCTATGCGGGGTTTTTCATGAGTTTTTAAGTGTCTTTTATAACCGTACGATCTACTAAATGCTTTCTTACACACATTACAAATATAGGGTTTTGCATCCTTTAAGTGTAAAGTCTCATCTTCGAAACATGATGAAGAAGGTTGTTGATGAACAGAAACTTGCACTTCCTCAGATAGATCCATTATAAATATAATCAAAGTAAAACTTTAAAAATGCTATATGAACCACGAAAACAAGTTAGCAACTGATTAAATTTTCTACGAGACTGAATTTATACTCTATGTTTAATGCCAAATTAGTATTTATTGCCAAATATATTAAAATATCTCGCCAAATCTTAGCAGATATGTCATTTTAATAGCCAAATCATGAAAAATACCCCCAATCCCATTAAAAAATCTCGAAAAATATTTTAGTTTATCAACATGACGAAACAAATAATTTGTTGATGTCTAATTTCAAGCATGCAGAAAAGTTAAACTTTTAAGCAGGTTAGTATTTCCCTAGACTATATGTTAAATGGTTAATGCTAAAATTGGAAAGTTCATGATTTTTTGATACAATCTCTAAAATTGCTAAGATTATATTTACTATAAAATATTAATTTATTTATGAAATAACGTTTTATAAAAATATGTAGTTTTAAAATCATATTAAAATATATAGTTTTAAAATCATATTAATAAATAAATAAATAAATAAAAAATAAAAAATTACTTTGATAAAATAAATATAAAACTTTCTATTTAAACATGTTTACATAAGTGCATTTATTTTAAAAATCCGATTAATAGTTTAAACTTTTACATAAAATTTTTATATGAGATAAATAATTAAAAATACAATTTTTGTACACATACTTTTATTTTTCAAATTATAAGATTTTTACATGCATCATTTTAATACAAAGTTTACAATAATTTTATAAGATTAAACTAACAATTTTCAATATATATATATATATATATATATATATATATATATATATATAAATAGTAAAATCAGATATTACATTTGAAAAGAACCATATTTAGTCATACAAAGTTCTAATTTGAAAATTTCGGTTAATGTCCAACCTGATCCTTGTTCACTAAATTCATCAAAACACTTTTTCATCTTGTTAAAAGCGTTTTCAAGATCATTATTCAAATCATTTATTAAAAGAGTTGTTATACTTTTTGACCTAAAATTTTGAGTAATAAAATCCTTCTCTCCATTTTCATAAATACAACTAAAAATAACTTCTACATTAATATACCATTTCAATGATCCTTGGTCATTTAATTGAAAGTTTAATTCGTTTAAAATGTCAGTTCTTAAATTATTAAAAAATGACGTTAAATCCAAATCTTTGTTTTTATTATCAAATGTGGTTATTGTAAATGTATTAAGAGCATTTTTTCTTTTAAAATGCATAATTTTCTCCTTAAGAAAATCTCGGTCAGAATTTGATATTCCCTTTAATGTTGCTTGCGATAAGGGTTTTCGATGATTTTCTCTAACATGCTCTAAAAGTTTATATTTCTGTCTAAATGTTTCTGCACATTGATCACAGGAATGCGCTGGTAAAGGTTTTCGATGATTTTTTCTAATATGCATCAGCAACTGATACTTGCGATTAAAGGATTCATCACATTGCCCACATCTATGTTCAATAGAAGTCTTTTCATGAATTTTTAAATGTCTCTTTAACTCATCTGACCTGGTAAATGCTTTCTGGCATACATTGCAAATAAAAGATTTTTCGTTGAGATGAATTTTCATGTGACGAAGCAAATCCCATTTTCGTTTAAATACCATACTGCAAGAAACACAGCTAAAAGTTTTTGGTACTTTCTTAGTATCCAAGCTTGATGACACCTCATTTGAAATAGGCATTTCTGCAGATAAATCCATCTCTCTCACTAAAAAGTAAAGTGTTATAAAAAATACAAGTTGATAAATTAAACGTGCGCACTCCTCAAAAATACAGCAGCAACTGACAAAATTTTCTTTGCGAATGCATTTATACTGCAGGTTTACCACCAAATTTGTAATTATTGGCGAAATCACGCCAAATATAAGCTAAATTCATACACCAGGAAAAGCAGCCAAATTCTTTAGAACCCCTATTAATCACACCAAATATATACCATTTTAATACCCAAACTTTTTAATGTAATCTAGTTTATCAACATGTTAAAACAAATAATTTGTGCATCACAGATTTTAAAGCTTGTAGACTATTCGTTTGAAGTTTTTCATGGTTTTTTCCGAAACTTTTATACTTAATTTTA
This sequence comes from Salticus scenicus, assembly GCA_963930645.1. Taxonomy (NCBI): domain Eukaryota; kingdom Metazoa; phylum Arthropoda; class Arachnida; order Araneae; family Salticidae; genus Salticus; species Salticus scenicus. Next base: position 250,895,156 of record OZ005654.1, read on the forward strand.
CAATTATTAAAAATCCATGCTTCTGGTTGGTTCAGCGTACTCCTAAATTATTTGAATATGATCAACACTTAATTCCACAATTCACTTAATTTTATAATCATTAAAAAATCCATGTGGTTGAAAAAACACCAAAATTATTTGTACACAATCAACACTTAATTCCACAAAGTGCTTAATTTTATAGTACTATTCATTAAAAATCCCTGGTTTTGATTGGTTCATGGAACCTCAAAAATATCTGTATAAAAAAACATTTAATTTTATAATACTATTCATTAAAATTCCGTGCTTCTGATTGGACAAAAAAAAAATCACGTGACCCCAAAAAGCCACCATGTTCAATACTAGTGCACCTATTTCTATCTTAAATAGAGTGTATTCCTGTGGTTAAATTTTTTGAAAACTACTATTCCCTGAGAATATTTTGTTTCGCATCACAAAAAGTGCTATATACGCGCATAAAATATAAATATTAAACCTTAATGTATTTCAACATTTTTGCATCATTTATAAGTATCGTTCCTCTAATAAGCTACATAACATCGCAAAAGTACTATATATGCACATAAAATATAACTATGCAGCTATGAAACCTTAATGTACTTCATTTTTGCAATATTTATAAGTATTGGACATCTAATAAGTCGCATATCATCACAAAAAGCACTAAATATGCACATAAAATATAACTATGCAGCTATGAAACCTTAATGTATTTCAACATTTTTGCAATATTTACAAGTATTGTTTATCTAATAAGCTACATAACATCACAAAAGTACTATATATGCACATAAAATATATCTAAGTAAGTAATAAACCTTAATTATTTCAAAATTTTGCAATATTTATAACTATTGTTCCTCTAATAAGCTACATCCTAATTTCACTCAATATAATTAAGTTTGTGATATTAAATCTTAATCAATTTCGCAATGTACATATGCTTAACTTTAAAATTTCCGTTTTAATCTATTAAGATTAAAAAATAAATAATTAAATTTTTCTATGTGTGCGTGCATAAACTTAAATTACATTTATAATGCGAAATATTTTTTTTTTCAATCACATTTTAAAATATTACATAACTAAAATACTAAAGGATGCATAAATATACAAATACATAAATATAAGATTAATAAGTGCATGGTTTGATTTTAGCTTATGATAAGTTAAATAAAATCTACTATAACTCTGTTGCGTGGTAAAATGGTATTGGTTGATAGAAGTTAATTTATAAAATAAAGTTCTTAAATTAATATTATTAAATAAATATATCAATGAAAAAATACTTCTAGATAGCTCATTATTTTTCAAGAAGCATATTTTTTAATGAATTAAATAAATGGTAACTCTGTAGTATAGTATTTTCATTTTAAGGTGAATAATTCAAAAAGTTTTTTAACTAGTTTAGTAGAACTATAAAAGATAATCAAACAAAATGAGTTTATCGTAGTATTACGTAGTATCAACATGGTCGATAAGAAATAAGCTTATCACTCATTTGTTTCTTTGGAAGTGTAGAAAAGAAGCATATTTTTTAATGAATTAAATAAATGGTAACTCTGTAGTATAGTATTTTCACTTTAAGGTGCATATTTTTAAACAAAAACTACTTATCTAACAATTAAGTACATAAAAATATCTTCTTACATAATTTCTAATACAACTCATTATCTATTTAAAAGTATATAATCAAGATCTCATGTTTAAACATTTCCTGTAATGCAAAGATAAACACAAGTCTTAATCACTATTTCTACATATATCCGAAAATACACACTTACCACATTATTTAAATTGTCCTTCGCAAAATTTCTAAGACAACTCATTTAGAAGAATCTCTATTTATTTGAAATATAACTATTTTATTATAAAATGGAAGTTCAAAAAAAATTATTTCCGTTTTAATCTATTAAGATTAAAAAATAAATAATTAAATTTTTCTATGTGTGTGCGTGCATAAACTTAAATTACATTTATAATGCAAAAAATTTTAAAATATTACATAACTAAAATACTTAAGGATGCATAAATATACAAAATATGCAAATACATGAATATAAGATTAATAAGTACATGGTTTGATTTTAGCTTGTGGCAAGTTAAATGTACTATAACTCTGTTGCGTGGTAAAATGTTATTGGTTGCACAAAATCTTAATTAATTTTTCTAATCCTTTATCACTATTTCTGTCTGAATATATTTTTTCTAACTCTCTACTTCAATATTATTATTATTTTTTTTTTCCAAGTTTAAAATTAATTTTAAAATTGATAATTAATGTAAATTCATTTCTCTATGAGCACTAAAATATACAAAATCTTAGTTAATTTTTCTAATCCTTTATTACTAAATGAAATAAATACCTCTATTTCTGCCTGAATATATTTTTTCTAACTCTCTACTTCAATAATATTAATTTTTTTCTCTGTTTCAATAAATAATCGCCAGATGGCAGCACATATGGTAATATTTCAGATGAGAGAAAATTTCCTTAACTTGTAATCATTTTATTAAATTTTGTACGCATTTAAATTATACCACAATTTTTCCTTAAAAAATAATAGTGAAAACCATTCGCGAAAAATCGTATATTTTACATAATTAAAAATACTGTCTAAATATGTTCACGCAGATTAAAAAATCTGTTTGAACATACATGAGAAATTCTCTTTTGAGAATTTCACAGAAAAAAAAGTAACTCTTTAGCAGAGTTCTAAAGATTAAATAAAAAAGAAATTTAATATATGTTCACATAGAAAAAAAAAATAAATAAAAAATGTTTGAACATATAACAGTAGAAAAATCACATATTTCCACTTATCAAACACACTTGAACGAAAATTTTTAATCACTCAAACACAAGAAAAAATTTCTTAATATTTTATCCCAAATTATCATTAAAATAATAATTATGCGCATAAAATCTACGAAAACAATTAAAATATTAATTATGCACTAAAAATCCTCACTAATATTAATACATTCATTTCTTAAATTGGAAAATAACTTACATTTAAAATAAATTTCATCGCAAAACGATACACTAAGTAATTAAAATTTACGGTATCAACACATGATGGTCGAGTGGATAGCGTGGCGGACTCACAACCCGCAGATAGCAGGTTCGATCCTAAGTGACGGCAAAGCATCATTTTTGAAAATAAAGGAGTTCAATGCTTCCTCAATAGATGTCAGCACCACAGAAAAATAAGTTTGAGAAAAATCAATAATTAAGATTAATTAATGTAAATAATATTCATTATCATTCAAGATAAGATCTTAATTCTAACCCTCCTTATCTTTAACAAGGTCATGCGTCACCGGATGTTGATAAGATAACGGTGCGACAGCAGCACGGCTCGCCCGTGCCGTGCCGCTGGCGCAGAACCCGTGTTATACACCTACTTCCAATGGGATTTCTTATCACGGCTATCCCATAAACATAGGAAGCATGGGAACTTTGTATAGTCTGATTGTTGGCCCAAGAGCAATGTAATTACTTTCAAGTCTCCACAAATCATCCAGTTGTGCTCATCATAACGAATGTTTTCAAGGATTAAGGCGGAAGTTTCATAAGTTTCTTTTAAATGTACAGAATGGCCAACTGGTACTGAAGCATAAGTATTACCATTATGTAACAAAACTACTTTTAGACTTCTTTTTGACGAGTCCATGAAAAGACGCCAATGATTTTGATCATATTGCAAACCAAACAGAGCCGTCAGCTCGCAAATATCACTAAAGTAGACAACATTTTTACTCTGTGAAAAATAAGGCACAAAAAGTCTTTCCCGATTTCGATACCATGAAAACTTGGTACTTGGTAGCAATAAATTTTTGTCTTGGAATCGTGATACAAGTAATTGAGCTTCATCTTTTGTAAGTCCAAGATCCCTTAGTAAATCGTTCAGATCTTCTTCAGAAAATAGTTTAAGTTCCGTCTCTGAGCTGTCGACTTTAAAATCACTGTTAGAATCATTATGTACTGTGACATACGTTTCTTCTCCAGTTTCACAATCGGTACTGTCCAAATCTTCAGGAGGTTTGGGAACTGGTAAGTACCAATTATGTGGTACCGGACGAATTGCAGAATCGAGATTTGGATATTTAATGACCTTTTGATTTTTTGTATTATAACCCTGTATGTTACAGGTACAAAAATAAGATGATTTATTGTCTCCTTCCACAGCATTGGGATAGCAAATTTGAAGGATTATAATTTGCCCTTGTACCACAAGCGCAGTTTTTCAACACACTTATGACGCACTTTATGAGGTGTCCAAACTTGGTCTTGATTCCTTATTGGTAAACAATAATAATAATAATATATCTTTTAAACAAAATCTGTTATACGTCGCTGGTGCTTCTTAACAGTATATTCATCACAAATGAAGCAAAAGAAGCCCGGACTTGTAACACATCGATGTTCAGACATTTTTCTTCAATACACGTGTAAAAACTCCTCGCCATTTTTTATGCGATATAATGACATTCTCATTAAATTTAATTATCTTAGTTTTCCGTGTAAAAATCCGGTATGAAACTCTTTTTTTTTTTTTTTGAACAGAATTCAGGGATATCAAGTGTGGTTAAAACATAAAATCTATACGTGATTTAGAAAAACTAGCTTCATTTTCTGTTTCAGCACGCCAAAAAACATAAAGATCAGCCAAAATTCTGAAATCAAATTTTTACATGTCGACCTGTGTAATTAGTGAACTTGTCTACGCCAAGAATTAGATTCATTAATATTAAGATTATTATTATCAAAGATTTATTTGTTACTGTTAAGAGGCTTTTCTTATTAAGAAGGCTATTTAATGATTTTTAAAGAATATTAACTTTATGAAAAAAAATATATGTACATAATTTTTTTGATTTTCTCTTTCTCTCTCTTTCTCTCTCTCTTTTGTTTAATAAAGTATTTAAGTAAAATTTTAATGATAGTAAAAAAAAAAAAAAAAAAAAAAAAAAAAGAAATTGATTGGTTCCAGCTTGAACTTATTTACTATCTCTAGATTATTAATTTTAGTTTCTCCATTTTGCAGAGGATATCTGTTTATATAGGAAATCTTATTTGTGAATAAGTTAGGTAAAGTAAAAGCTGTGGTAGAGTTTCTTGGGTCAGATATCTAGGTCTTCGGTATCTTGGGTGCTGCAGCCTAGAGTCCCTGCAAGTTGTTGCCATGAAATCTATGACTCAACATAACGAATTGAGATTAGATCAGATTAGATATGTAGATTAAATAGACAGATAGATTGATTAATTTTGTTTGTTTGTTCTTAGTGTTTGCTTATAAAATTTGCATTCTTTATGATTTAGAACTCGATTTTCGGCTGAAAATTTTATGTTCAAAACCAAAATAATGTAGTATGTTTTGACTATCACAAAACTTTCTTCTGTATTTTCCTGTACAATTACATGTAATGCAAATTATTCATTAAAACTATTTTCCATGATAAATGTAGACGATTTTGATCTCAGAGAAGTACAAAACTAAATATCGGAAGAAAGTCAATTCTGTATCCTATAACATGTAAAACTTCAATTAGAGATAGTTAAATGAAATAATAGGTTTTTTTTTTTAATTTAATAAAATTTTTAGAAACGATCTGTTTATCGAATTCCTCGAAAAATACATTTAATTGCACTAAAATACATTAAAATTAATTTTCTAAGTTATAAAATAACGTTTAACTGATTTCAGTGATTATTCATTCTAAATTACCATTTTCAACGTCATTCTGTAAAATTTCATTAAAAAAGATTTAATCTGTACATATTAGTAAAGCTATTTTACCAAAAAACCGAACTGTCGACAAATACATTTAACTGTACCAGTTTTCACTAAATATAAAAGGGGAGCTACAAAATATTATTTAGTTGTTTTTAGTGATTATTAAACTTTTATTCATCACCTTTTAAATTTTCACTAAAATATAGTTTAATAAAATTATATTTAAGCTGAGCATTATGTAAAAACTTTCAGAATTGCTCGACAGATACATTAGACTGTTAACAAATTTATATTTTATTAAAAAGCCTATATCGATTACCCATACTGTTTTTGGCATTTGTTTGTCAGAAAACCATCTAATTTTTTTTTCTGTCCCTAAAGGTGTTTCGAAACACACGATTTTGGGGCGAGTATACAGCTGTGTATTTTCTACGCGCAGGGTCAAAGTTCTACGTCAATCTCAGCGTCATAGGTGAAACGAATGAATTTGATGTAAGACTTCACTTATGTAGTCAATATCATGTTATACTATTGTATTTAGTTCACTTGGAGTTGTCAGATTAGTACATATGGAGAGTAATTCTTCCTTTGCGAACGTACAATTGACGTATACCTAGGGTGAAGGGAGTTTTCATTTGAAACGTTAGAGGAACTTTTGTTGTAAAACGTGATATTTTTTTTGTCATTTGTGCTCACAAGTTTCAGATGGTAAAATTTTTAGTGTTATTTTACTGATATATTACGCCTAATGCATTTATAAAGTTCTATTTATTGAAAAGAAATACAATTTTAGTAGGAAGTATGATGTAATGTACTTTGATTTGCTATCATACATAAATATCGATCAGTTAAAAACGTGTAATATATTTGAAGATGTAATTCAAATGTTAAAACAAATGCAGCATAATGCATTTTACTTTTTTAGTGTGGTGATGTAAAATAAGTGTAAATGTTATGTTTTACATATCATTTGTCTGAGGGTACATGAACTCTAAAGAAAGAACTATACACAATAAGGCGCAATTTTCGATAAATTATGTTATACAAACCTTTTGTAACATGGACCAAATACAATTTATTTGATACAAATTTATATCATTAAGTAGCACAACAAGCAGTTACTGGTCATAGGTTGTTATGTAACTCCTGTCCAACCAAAAACACTTGGTGGTCCCGCATTGGAAATCTATTTTATTCAGGCGGTCCGTACCGTATGTATATATGTGTGTATATGTATATGATTGCATGAATCATGCATAATTATACTTTTTTCGGGGAGAAGGAAAGGTGGAGATTCGGAGCAGAACATATTTAAATTATTTTTATTGATAAATTAACAATAGAATTATGAAAATTTTATGACTATACGTTGATAACTATTATAAAAAGAATGAATAATGTATCTAATAATATTTCATTACAAGAGTGTGATTCTTTAGCTACCATAATCGTTGAAAGGTATTTTAACTTCGAAAACTCAGAACGGATTTATCTTATTTAAAGTCAGGACGATGTTAATCTGTTAACCACAGTTGTCAAACTTTAACGCAGGCCGCAGAAAACTACACGGCGGGCCTCGGGTTGACCATCCCTGATGCATATGAAAACTTTGGCACCTCTGTGAAATAAATACAGTCGCTACATTCGCTATTTTTTATGGAAATTACTTTGCTATTGTATACTATCGCTTCATTGTTGCTTTCGATTTATTATTAGTATTATTATCATCAGCATCACTAAAATCCCCACATTCCTAAAGGTATTTCAAGCAATTAATTTTACTATTGCATTCCAATTATTTGCACCTTTAACAAAATACATAAATTTTGTAGCAGTCCATCCAGTTTTGAGAGAATTAGAAAGTGGTTAGATGGATATATAGACAGGTAACATGGAATTATAAACATTTTTGAATTTTTAGGGAAGTGTTAAAAAGAAAGGATATTTTTTTCTGCCAAGGAAATTTCTAGATGATAGTAACTTCAATATTTATAGTTATTTATTTTATGTTTAAGAATAATTTTATAGATAGATTTTTTACCATAAGGAAAGGAATTAAATGGAATTATTAGTCGAATTTTATTAAAAGATATTAACAAAATGTGACAAATTATATTCATTTTTCCCCCCCAAAGTAATCAGATTAATGTATAGTTTTAAACGTCGTAAGAAAAATAAAATTTAATAAATGCGTTAAATATGTTTCAGTAAAAATGTATTTCTTAACTTTGAAATTCTTCACAATTAAAAAGAAAAAATTGCAATTTTTTGCTCCAAGAAGTTGAATGTAAACAAAGGTGTCTCAATGATGCTTTCAGTTTTATAAATATAAATTGGGCCCGGCCCGTTTATTTTTTAACGGTGTATGGCCCGGCCCGACACGGACAAAAAACGATAAAAACAGACCCGACCCGGCCCGGCCCGATTAAAAAATATGTAAAATAACAAAAAAAAAAAAAAAAAAAAAAAAGAATGCCTTTCTTTGAAAAAGATTTTTTGTATGTGTTTTGCAGAGGTTTTATATAACCAAACAATAGTACGTTCTTTAACAAAACTGCTGAACTTTTACAAGATAATTATATATAAACAGAAATTCATTATTATAGACAAGGCACAAAGACAAATAGAAAGTCAAATCGAAAATATTAGCATTCCTCAAACAATATAGGAAGGTGTTTAAAATGGTTAATAATGCTAAAAATGCACTTTCAACCATTTCTTTTTATATACCGTAATGTATCCGAATCTTTCATGTGCTCCGGCAAACAAAACATTAATGTTAATCCAACCATATTCAATAGAAAAGTTACTTTTGCCCATGATAAAAATGATGCTACTTTCGTCCACTGGAGAAAAGGAAAAAGAGCCTTAGAGAAAAAGTTACAGCGGAAAGATTTTTATATCCTTCATACCACCTAAACTCAACAGATCATAAGAAACAAAGCCTTATACACAGCAACGTATCTAATTTCTTTTGTTATGTACCTGTACGCAAACTGGTAGTGACATGCATACTATTTTGAATAGTAAACCATCTAATATTACTTTAAATAAAATATATTAAATTCGAGGCACGCTAAAAATGTTTGCGAAAAATCAGATTTCGGACAGACAGACTGATAGACAATTAAATTGAAGTTACAGACACTTTATAACAAAATAGAACTTTATGCGATATACCAGCCTGTAAAATTATCTAAAATAAATGACTGAAAAAATATTTTATCATTTTCCTTTTCCGTTGATTAACGAGGAAACCAGAAAAAGATTCGGGCCGACACGGCCCGGAAAAAATTTCATTCAGGCCCGGCTCGGCCAGAGCCTGAAAAATTTTTTTAAGCCCGAGCCCGACCCGGCCCGAGAGCAAATTCAAAAATTCGGCCCGAACCCGGCCCGTGCAGACCTCTAATATAAATACGCGAACATATGCAGGGCTGCCACATATACGACTTTTTTATATACTTTTTCCGTACCACTATTTCCAAAACATAAAATTTATAACATATTTTCGCAGGTAAATATACACTAATTTTGCGCTTGCATAAAATTGTTACAAATTTTATGTTATGGAAATAATGGTACGAAAATAATAAAACAAAGTCGCCTGTGGCAGTCCTACATATGCTTATGATTTTCAGTAGAAATCTTATGTTTCATTTCTTCTGATAATAAGGCGAACAGATCATACAAGAATGTATGTGTCTCAGCAAATAACGGTAGAGTGACATTATTATTATTATTATTATTATTATTATTATTATTATTATTATTATTATTTAGTTATTTTACGAAATATTTCTGAAATACTTTAGTAAATTAACACTAAATTAATCATACTGTTAAAATTGGTTGTATCTATATCAGGTATCTCCTCACGAACCACTTAATGCAGAAAGACGCAAAATTTACTAAAAAATACGATATAGCTCTAATATTTCCGAGTTGACCATTTAAATTAAATTATTCCAATTAATTAAAAAGATATCCACTTAAAATTCAAAAGAGTACAAGATCATCAGAACAATGTACTGCTGAAATGTAAAATAATGTGCAGCAGGGCCAACTACCTGAAGCGGTTGGGCAGCAAAATATAACCTGAAAGAGCAAGATATGTTATAGAAACTTTAATGTCAAAGGTATTCGATCGAAAAGAGGTTTTAACGATTTCAGTGGTTTTATTTTATATTTTTATTTCTATATTTAGTTTATACTATCATATTTCAATTGTACATTCTGAACAGAAGATAAGATATAGCTATCAATCTCATCGTGTAAAATGCAGTACAGCAGAGTCATTTATTAAGCACGCTATTCTGTAAAATTAATCAGAAGTAATTTATAGCATAGCGCAATTAAATGTAAACTCTCATATAGAATTCCACCATTTAATTCCTGAATCGCAGCATTCACAAAAATTATTTTCACATACACACCTGTAGACATTTCTTTTTTTCACTAAACGTTAAGTGTATATGGAATATTTTAAAATTTACGAACCCGTTAAAAGCAAAATTAAAAAATTTTCAAATCTATACTTTTTTTTTCTTCTTAAAATGAAAGAATTCACGCTAAAATTTTTTTAATAATTAAAGAAAAAAATTATTATATTTTATTGTATGTATTGATGACAGAAATGTTTGTGATTTCAATATAAACATTTAGTTGAATGGGTTAAACATAAAGTAATTTAATTAATGCATTTTCGCAAAAAAGAAAGAAAAAACAAATCAAGAGCAAATTTACTCGATTTCCTGAACATTAAGTAATAAATGTTTTTTTAAAATAAATTAAAGTAAGATCAGTCTGAAATAAATCAGATCAATCAAATAAAGCATTTAACGCTATTGCACTTCAAATATTTTCAACCCCTAGACCATAATGATAAAGAATTTTTCATTGTGTCCCTGTAAAAATCTGTATAATCCGTGCGATGGTGACCTATAAGATGTATGTAAATTTTCAGTTCAATCGGTTAAGGTATTTAGACGCTACCACACTTACATTATTTCAGCCCATAGGACATAATGATAAAGAATTATTTATTGTGCCCCTGTAAAAAAAACTATAAGTGCTAGATTCATACGACAGTGTTTTGTAACATGTATATAATTTTTTAATTTATTCGAATTAGGCGTTTAGACGCTATAGCGCTTTAAACAATTTCAGAAGATAGGCCATACTAATAAGGAAATTTTTTTTGTGTCCTTGTAAAAAAAAAAAAAAAAAAACTATAAATGTTTTACTAAAATCTATATAGTTCGTACGACGGTAAATCTAAAATATGTGTATAAAATTTCAACTCAATCGAATAAGGCACGTAGACGCTACCACATTTTAAATAATTTTAGCCCATAGGACGTAATTATAAAATTTTTTTCTTTGTGTCTCTTAAAAAAAAAAACCCCTATAAGTACTAGATTCACGAAAATCTGTACAGTTTGTTCTATAGTAACCTCTAATATATTTACCATTTTTCAGCTTATGTGAGCAAAGACGCTATCGTATTCACTCATACATATACATACACCTGGAAAAATCATGTAAAATTATAGATATCACTTAGAGGGGAGTTCGTGTCAAAACCAAAATTAAAGGTGTACACTTAGGCATCGTGACAGTCACAAATAAAAAGTTTCTATTCGTTTAACTGTTTGTTTTTAAGCTATGCGAGATGCAATATCCATTTCATAAATAGGTATTACAATACGTTTTTTGCATATGTATGATCATAAAGTAAAAAGAAAGAGAAAGAAACAACCATAATTGCAAAACAAAAAACTAGGGATACCTGAATAATATATAAAAAGAAAAATAATTGAACTGGAGAAAAAAAATGAATAGCACATTAAAAGGAAAAGAAAAAGAAGAAAAAGAAAAAAACAACAAAAAAAAACTGGGATATTACAATAAATAAATGCTTAAACGTTTTTCAACTTAATATTGCTATTATATAGTATCAATGACGTAATCTCTGACGTTTTAAGAATTATAAATTCGCTAAAACAACTGCATGCGGAGGAAACTTCACGAAATTTGCAATCTGCACTGTCTTCCCCCATGTCCAATCGTCTACGTATTTAACTATTATCAGCATCATTACCTAATAGTACCCCACAGTTTAGTGGGATTTTCAATTAAAAAACATCTTTTTTATCCAAGATAATATACTGACGGCATGCGAGACAACCAGCTGCCCGATATTTTTTAAACCATCTGCGAACAGAACCTCCCTAGTAGAAAAAAATATCCGAACGCCCTCTGTTTTGTCTTGTATCGGAAAAAAAAAGGGAGGTTCGATACAGGAATGGAATAAAATAGGAGAGCCAGAATTCGCGGTCTACCGCGTACTTTGCATCGTATTGCAGGTGTGTTACAAAAAGGATCCCTATAACTGGTTAGGCAATACTATTTCAAGCCGATCGGGGAAAATATGGGGGAATATGAACAATATGGTTTTTGTTTCGAAAATTTTTGATGGCAAAGAATAACCTTAGATTTACAAATGGTAATATAATATTTGAAAAGGGTTCTTTTTTAATAATTAAGTAAGTAATCAATGGTTTTCTTTTGAAGCAGAGCTTATTTAATGTTGGGTTCAATAGATCTGTAGATCTAGGCATTAAAATTTTGTACATGATTACAAGATTTTATTTATATATGGTAATTTTTACTATTACATTCTAAACAGGGTCTTCCAAACTGCAGAATTAGTAAAACTATAAATTCATATGTAAGCATACAAAAACCATTCACATTCATGTTATTTATCTGGGCCTCAAATTGACTTGACCAGGCTATGATCAGAAGGACAGTGCAGACAGTCATATTGAATAAGAATGAAAATTCTACACACAAAGAGTATATACATGAGTTTGTGCATTTTGTAGTATTTGTATGCAACATTCTTCATCGTTCAGCATGATCTTTATGGGGATCTTCCTAACGGGTTCTAGCCCGCAATAACGCGAGTTTCTGCAAACCAGGGAATACTTCGAACGCCTAGGCCGACGAGGGTGATCTGGGATTGAACCCGGCACCCACTGTCTTCCAGCTTTGAGAAAAGAACTGACAGGCCATAGTTAGGGCTTCAGGAGGCTGTAACCAAGAACTCTAAGGCATACATTTACTATCTTGAGGAATGAGGGTTCATTTCCCAAAGATCACAATATAAATCTCAGTATGGATCTTTTTAACAGGATTTTAAGATCTCCCCGGTTTTATTAGTCATAGTGAACAAAAAATAACAGTGGAGCGAGAAACCAAACCAAAAGCAAAACCAACATAGTAGGCGAGTCGTATAAACCCTGGACGATATATTTAACGCCCCAGCCCTCCCCTTCCCGCTGTTCAATGTTTTTTTCTAGTCAATTTTGTCCCTTTATTACTTCCGGTGTGAGCGTGTTTTTTTTTTTTTTAACACACTTGACATTGTGAGTTTTTTTGGTTTTCTTCCTATGGAGTTTCTAGCTTCTTTTACCCTCTTTTTCTACATTCTAGAGTGCGGTGGTTGCTTTGACTGTTATACTTCCGAATTTTCATAATGTACTACTTCTATTCTGTGTTATGCATTTTGTATTAACTGATTGGTTTGGTTTGAGCTGTACGCTCTACGGAACTTTTTTGAACACTTAGGCATGGACTTACGATTTAAAGCAGATTCCGAATCATTAGAAATATCATTTCTTAAACCTAAGTTTGAGTCCGGCACCTGGAAACCCAAGGCCAAAATATTAAACATCCAAACACTCTTTTAGTTGTTGTACTTTTAACAAATGAATTATAAAATTGCGCATTGTATGCATTAAAACTTTTATAAAGATTTATTTGACGTCTTAGTTATCTATACATTAGTTGTTATGGGTTATATGGTATATATACATAGTTATGAGTCAAATCCAAATCAAATCAAATCAGCACCAATCAAACCAATGCTTTTTACTGCATCGCCAGTGTTTGGGTGCATTATTAATAAAAGTAAAAAAAAAAAAAAAAAAAAAAAAAAAAAAAAACAGAAATTTTGTAACAACTAACTGATAGATTTAGGAAAATAAATTTAAAAAACCATTTATTATATATTTGTCTACAATTAATTTTATTTTCGAAATACTCTTTGTGACATATTAATACGATAAAAAATATTGCTTGCTCTTATAGAAAAAGAAGTAAGTTTCAGATGAAATATATCATGTGTCACAATGTTTTCTTAAAAGAAGCATTTTTATCCGGTCCTCTATTCTAGAAATCCCCAGATGTCTTTATTGAATAGGTGATGTCTTAATCCAGAAGTATATCCCCCTCGATACCCTATTCTCAGCTTAAAAGAGATGTAAACACAGCAGGACTTCTTTTTGTTGACATTCAAAAAGGTGTGCTGTAGTAAGATATACAATACATATATATGTATAGTAAAGTTTTGTTTTAATATTTATTGAATTAAAAAATAATACTTTTTAAGTAATTGATCTTTTAATAAACATTTGCTTAAATTCCCTATCGCAAAATATTCTTGTAATATGGAATTTAAGCAAATCGCAGAATGTGACATAAAGGAGGTATTTTTGTCAGTGGTTTCTTACATTTGTAAAATTTATATATTCTAGGAAATTTTTTTCTATCCACACGAAAAAGGGTTCGATTCGTGATTTCTATCTAATTTTTCAAGGATTTATTCGCTTTGAAACGTCTTGAATCGTTTTATTATTTTTAGAAAATATCTGTCTGCGTGCAAGGCCGCCAGAAAATTTTTAGGGATTTCAAACTTTAGTGCATAATATTGAGTGTTAAAAATGAAATATGAGCCAAACATTTTCTACAAATCTGCGAAATTTCGGCGGATTCCCCCACTCCCTCTGGCTACAGTCTTGTCTGCGTGTCTATGTTATAATGTATAAATTCATGGACGTTGTTACTTAAACATTAATTCGAAGATGGATGATTGGGTTTTACGTCGCACTAGTGCTGCGCAGATGGGCAATTGGCGACGGTCTGAGACACACCCCTAGAGGTGGTCCGTAAACATGACATCACAATTTTGATCCTCCACGGTAGGGATGGCTCTCCCGCTTCGGTGACTCCCAGAGGTATAATTTTTTATGGTAACATGGAGGACATTGCGGCCACGACAGATTTTACGTGCACCAGCCACCATTAGTGTACACGACGGTCTTTGGCCGGCTCAAGTACCGAACACGCAATTCTCCAGTTACGAGGCCGGCGGTCTACCGACTGGGCTACCGCGGCCCCATTAATTCGAAGAAATTTCGTGAACTTCGTGGCTTTCACTTTCACATAAGAAAATGTTGTTATACTTTGGCATAGATTATTTAACAACTGAAACTTACTTTTCTTTCTAAAAACTCTGAAGTTTTCTTGACAAATACAGCAACAGTAAAACTCCGAATTATGAGAGGGGCATTTTATCGGAGAGGGAAATGTATGCAGTTAAAAATATTTTTTAAATCGTCATTGTTTTACATTTAATTTGGTTTCCAAAGGCTAAATATAAGAAAGAAAGGTTCAAATAAACAGATATGATGATTACACTGCTCTGCAAAAAAAAATTTTTTTTTCGAGTTCTGATACTATTATCACTGATTCTTATGTAAAATGACCTCCTGAATCCGAATATGACTCCTATTTTGCCCAGTCACCCACCGTTTTCTAGATACACCAGCCCCTCCCTCATTTTTTCCCTCTGTTCGATAATTTCATGACCATAAATTTGATTTGAAGAATGAAAAAGAATTAATTTAACACCTAAAAACAAACAAACAAACAATCCATCTATCTATCTATCTATATATATATAAAGTTTAAAAAATAGCATTAATAGCAGATTAAAAAAATATATATAAGGTATGTAATACATAATTTCAGAGGCAAATCCTCCCCCCCCCCCCCCAAAAAAAAAAAAAAAAAAAAAAAAAAAAAAAAAAAAATGTTTCTTTGTCGCAAATGTCCATGTTTTACAATTTTCCAACTCTGTAGCCCCTCAGAAGATATTTAACGGTTAAAAGAATCCTTCCTCCTCCTACAAATCAAATTTATAGCCATAAAATCACCGAAAAATGATAAAAATAGGGGGCTGTTCAAAAAAAAAAAAAAAAAAAAAAAAAAAAAAAAGTGGGTGATAGGGCAAAATAGGCGTCATATTCTGATTCAGGAGGTTATTTTACATAAGAATTTGCTGAAATGGTGTCAAAAGCAATTTTCATGCCGAGCAGTGTTATCGGGTTCTAGTTTAGTTTAACAGCTGAGTTATAAGGCGATTTTACACTTACCCCGTGATCAAACTTTCCTACTTAACCCTATATTATTAATATTAAATATATATATATATATAAATGAAATAAAATACAGAACTAACTATACCAACGACATGTGAATTTTTTTTCTTCTTTGAAACGGTCGATTACCTTGAGCAAATGGGCAAGAGTAAGTTAATCTTGACTTATAAAGACGTAAAAGTAACCTACACTCCCATCTTTGAACTGCTATGTTTGTATACATTGCCGAACCGTTTGTCCATAAAACTTTTGTCTTTGTGACCACATGGCAGTTTTCAATATGGTTTTATAATCCCCGAAGTATCTGCCTGGAAGAAAAAAACTATTTGTTTATATGCTTTGGGACTTTATTTTGGGGATTTAATGTCAAAAGCTTGCCCTTGAAAGTGACGTCTTGTTGTGGCAGACCCCTCTTGGAAGGCAGCTGGAGGGAACGGCAGACAATTTTATAGCTTATTTGGGAGGAAAGGTTATGGGTTGGGTAATAGTTATTTTATGGGAATTTATTAAAACAGATTTTTAGAGAACCGTTATATAGAACACCTTTTCTCAGTCTTATGTGAAACTTGATCATAGCAGTAAAAGAAGTTTTAGACGAAGTGTATTAAAATTTAATTTCAAATCATAAACTTTTAATATTTATTTCTTAATTTATGTCATGTTTAATGAACTGCTACACCCAAGGAGAAAAATTCTGCTTTAATGAATTAAATTAAATAATTTATTTTATATTGCGTAATATTGAAATATAACACTATTAAATATATTGAAATACTATTTCAATTTAATAAAGTGACATGCAAAATTTAATTTATTTTTTTATTTTTAAAATTTTTTTACTAACTAATTTTTAATTTTCTCCCCTGTAATTTTATATCGATTTAACAAAATTTATGCATTATTTTGTTGATTCATAGGCAATCTATTAAAAAAAAAAAAAAAAAAAAAAGAAAGAAAAAAAGAAAAACTTTGAATGTTATAAAGTTACATCAATTTCAGTATACAAACATAAAATTAATTTTAAACTATTAATTTACGAATGAATCTGCAAAATTATACTCATATATGTCCAGAAAATATTGTTAATCTTCAACAATGAAGGGAAAATAAATAAATAAACTTTAGTTTGCAGGGAGCATTTAAATAAAAAAAATTTTTAATTTAATTTTATTAAATTTATATAGTTTTCTAAAAATTCTAATATTCTCAATATTGTTATGTTTCAATACACAAGTATGTAAACTTTACACAACTATCTTAGACAGTACTTTAGAAAAAAGAATTGTAACTCTCACCATCTCTACAAAGCAAGTCCAATTTCAGATATTTCAGTTTTCGTTGACGAAATATTTTTATAATAAAATGAGGCATAGAAATTTTTACGAGCAATTGTATCAAGTAAAGTTAAAAAGAAACTTTTTTTTTAAGTGTAGTATATATGAAGATATTATATGGGTACACATATGGGTCTTTCTTCAAAAAAAGTTACAATTTCAAACATGTTCAGAAAAATATGGTATTTTTTCAAGAAATTTTAATTGTGTTTTGGCTAAAAACTATTTTAATTAATTAAGTTCATTAAAATTCTTAAACTTTTAGTATTGAAAGTAACTCGATTTATTTCCCAGTTCATGAAAATAATAGAAATTATTTGCTTATTAAATTGAAAACGGAGTTGACATTTTTCATTTTAAAATCAGAACAATATATATATGTGTATGATAAATTTTTATAATGAAACAATTGACAATAGATTATCCTAAACTCAAGGAACTATTTAAGACAATGTTTTATCACGATCTCGAGATGCTAACAATCGCACGAGTAAATTAAAAAGTAAATGTATTAGCAGTTCTATGAATTTTGATATGTAAGAAGGTAGTAATGTAAAAATATAGGGTATTTATTGTCTAATTCTATGTGAATAAAAATTGCTATATAAGCAAAGTGCTGAGTAGGATTTCTTAAGATAAGTAAATCCTACATGTATATATATAAATTGTAACATTTTTGAAGAATGCCCTATTTACGAGAAGAACTAATTATTGTTATTAATATCATTATTATTATTATTTCTGTATATCAAGGAAATTTCATGCAATTATTTTTGTACATAAAATTGAAACATGGGGTTTTCAATAAAAATCGTATCATTTCAGATATTTTTAAGCTATTCAAAAGCAGATTGATGGTGGTTTAAAAATACTTTTAAATTATTTTCTAATACCAAGTTATTATTTATTGATTATTCCTTCCAGCGATCTACATCTAATTACAAGGCATCAATCACTTTACTTGTTATTGTGTAAAATGATGTCCGACGTTAATCCCGGAATTAGTTAATTAATATAACACAGTTTTAATTTTAACAAAGAAAGATAAAAAACTGATTTAAGATGAATAATTACTTCTTGAACGACCATTGTTATCACGTGATTAACAGAAGAGCGTCAAATCTTTTGAAATTTAAAAACAACTTTAAAATTGTTATAATACTTTAATTGTTGAAATAGTTTCACGTAAATCGGTTTTTAATATCATGTTCTTTGCGTCAAACAGCAATATAATTAAAATATTCGTTATACGCTCGAACCTCGTTAACGTGAATTATTTTTAATATGACCTGTTTCCACAATCCCCGTCAAAATGAAGATTAGTTTAGTTATGTGAAGATTAGTTACTGATAGCATGAACTACTCATAACATGAACAAATTTTTTAGCCCCTTTGATATTCACGTTAACGAGGATCGACTGTATTTTAATTTAGATATCTTCTATAGTCTGTATTACCTTATATATTTTCATTTATTATCGGTTTATTGCCATCATTTTTCCGATTCCTGTTGTTGAGGAGAAAAGTTTTCAAATTTGAATTTTTATATTATCATAGCTTATCTTTAATTTTGGATTTGTTATATGATCACTAACCATTTTTATAAAGCACACTCAAAAAATAAATTTGATAATATTCAATAAGTTCAAGGAAGTTATTCAGAATTTAAACTAATGAGTATTTGCAACAATTTTTTCTTTTTCTTCTTTTCTTTTCTTTTTTTATGCTCAGTTTCAATTATACTTTTTATACAACTTTATTACTAATTACAAACACTAATTATAATACAATAAGAAAAAAAAAAAAAAAAAAAAAAAAAAAAAAGTCCTTTCAGGAATTAAAAGAAAAAAAATCAAACTTGAAATTTAATAGTAATAATAATAATAATAATAACACATTATCAACTCACAAATCAGTGGAAAATAGAAAAATGCCAATTGTACAAAAAGGATTCCTATGAAAACAGAAAATATGACACAAAAGTCAAATTAATGCAAGAAAAAAAAATTAAGACTAATAAATGGTTTTACTATGTTATAAACTGATCTTTGAGGTGTTGGGGATTTTTAGTAGAAGACATTATATATTTCAAGTGAAGTGAACAGGAGTGCACAGAAAAAAGTTTTGGTAACATTATTTCTCCTGTAACGCAAACGTGCATAGGTTTTATAATTTGGAAAAGGTTCCTGAAAGTAACAGATTTTTCTCCACGAAACTTTATCAATTTCAGGAATTTAGAATTATTTTCATTGATATACTTCATGGTTAGTGATACAATAAAGGAAAATTACTGGTGAATATTGAGCAACTATTTACCCCAAATCTTCATATTTTATTTATCAGCTTATTTATTTATTTATCTATTTTTCAATGATGCTTTGGATATCTGCTGAGGGTCCAAGTTATTCCCCGCCCTCAAGAAAATATTAAAATATTAAAATAAATAAATAAAATAAAAGCCACCACAGCTGAGAATAACGTGGGAAAAAATCAAAAATCAATGAATAAAGGGGTAACAAAAATCACCACACAATTAATAAAAAAAAGGGAAAAAATATAGAGTGAAGCCAACAGATTAACGAAATTTAGTATGAAAGAATCATATCGATGAGCAGGAAGGATAGTTAACAGTGCAGGCAATTAAATAGTCGCTTGGAGCTGCGACTTTTAGTTTATGTTTGAACATAATTTTGCGGACAATAAGAAGAATGACAGAGAAAATTTTAATCTGTAAACCAGAAACTCCGTCATACAGCTCCATTAAAATTTCTTTAGTTATATTTGTAGGTCTGTGGTAGCCCAGTTCAGTTGGTAGAATATCGAGCTGGGAATTGGAGGATTGTGGATTAGATACTCAAGCCAGTCAAAGACCACCGTGTCCATTAATGATGGTCAGGTGAACGCAAAATTTGTCGTGGTTGTAATAGCCTCCTCCATGTTCCGAAAAACAATAACTCTGGAGGTTGCCGAAGTGAGGAAGTTATCATCGGTACTAAGGATAAAGATTGTGATGGCATATCACCGTATCACGCCTAAACATGAATTCCATTTGTCGCCGATCACCAGTTACATAAATATAGTGCAATGCTAAGCCCACGAGTTATTTTTGCTTGGTGGATGATGCATGGTGGATTGACAAGAAAACAATTTACTCTAACTGTATGATGTTGGAGAAATTTAAGTTATATCTTTAAAACCAGAATAAACATATAAAAGTTTGAATACCATTTATGTACAAAGACAGTATCCCAATTTTGCGTAAAAGTAGCAAGTTGGAATTAGAAAATACTCTTCAAGAGAGAATCTTCCAGATGCACTATCATTTACGTTTTTAAGTTGCGTACAATAGGACAGCAACATCTGTATCTTAAGTTGCAAAACACTAATCGTTTGTTTCCGTGTTTCGAAACATTCTTATGATACAAAATAAATAACATTAATCTATTGTGAAACTTCTATACAAATATTTTGTAAGTAATATTTATTTTAAGATTAACAGATCCCACATCTGGTATTATTGTAAATAAAATAAATAAATAAAAAATAACAATTCTTTTTTTCTCTCTGTATATATTGTTCATCAGTTCAGTATTTTTTACCCCTTGTTCACGTGATTTCTCTCATGTGGCAAAACATTTTTATACTAACGTATTTCAGTATGACAATAAGATATTATAAATAGGCAAAAAATGTATTTCTTCCCCCGATAATTAATGAGCATTTATCTCTTTTGAAGAGAAATTATACGCGTGTAATTTTCTAAAAACATACTTGTAAAAATTTGCGTAGCACAGATGTTCCTAGCTGTGGTGTTATTGTGAGAGCTTTCTATCGCACAAATCTCTCTGTGAAAATTTCCAATAAAAGTAAATGCAAACGTTGGAAAATTATTGGAATAGTTGTAAATTTTTAATGTTTTAATTTTATCTTTTTTTTTTTTTTTAATGCTTGCAACAATTTAAGAAAAATTATTTTGCTTGTCGTGTTATTCAAGAATAATTTCAAAGGCACTTTAACCCTTTTCAACAAACTTTAAATGTGATTATGACTTCCATTCGTCTTTTTTTTCTTTTTTTTTAACCATGTTTTCTCCACCCTAAATATTTTTAGAATTATGTAAAATACTTTTTAAATGCATTACCTGATAAATACTAAGCCACAAACATTTTTTGAAATCCATTGGAAAGCGTTGAAATCAAATAACACAACTGGAAATGCATCTCCATCAATATTTTATATTGAGTTTGTATACTTTTCTGCGGATCTATAAATGAATCGTTAATATTAATTACATTATTTTTTGCAGAAAACATTTCTTTACTACTTCTGAAATGTGTGAATCGTTTTCATGCATCCAACGCAGTATAAAAACATTGAACTTTACTTGTAAGAAACATGTCTGTTAAACGTAATATATCTGAATCATCTAGTAAGTCCTCGCATATACAAACCTCTTGTACAACATGTATACATTTTAATAGGAAACGTTATACGTAAATGTAAAAAACATGACTAACATTTATCGGTTTTATAGATCTCTAAAAATACTCTTAGGAACAAAGACACGTACAGACAGACAAACTGAAATCATAAACATATTTAACCTTTTAAGTACTAGCGGTACTTTTCCATTAAATCTAAAAGCTTATAAAACCGAATTTATCTAAGAAATGAGAAAGGTGTTTGTAAGAATAAAAACGTACAAACCTAATTTTAATCTCACTACATGGAACTAGACACTACATATAGACATTTTTGCTCAAGAAAAGGAAATTTATAGAGTGCTGTCGTTGTTTTTTACTGTTATTTTTCACGATTTTCGCATGTGTTGTAATTAATTTATACATCACTTCTAAAATTTACCACCATTCTTATTAAGAATATAAAGGATATAAAAAAATACTTAATTTTTTTTAGGTTTGTGATACATTTTTCGACCGTTATGTAACAAGGATATACTAAAATACCATCTCACTATAGTTATTACACTAAGAAAAATTTATGTAATTGACATCTAGAATGTCGATTGTGGCTCTAGTAAAAATAGTTTCATGTCATCCTTATAAATTCTAGTCCCCTTTGAAAGCGAGTTCTAGAAATTCCTATTATGATCTAGAGCGTTTGTCTATATTATAGAGATTAAACTTATTTAAAAATATCAGCAAATAAATGTGAATACAAGAGGCATATTAATAGCAACTATAATTTTGGTTTATGGCCCAGTTTTAGAAAATCAAGCGAGAATTTCTCGCAATGCAAAGGATTCAGAATATTCAGAATATTGTTTCACCATCTAGAAATGTATAGACTAGAAATTCTCGATTATTTCTTCTTTTCAGCTTATTGGCGTGCCTTGTACGCATAGCTCGGAAATCTATATTTTTCGTTTAGAGATTTAGAAAATGACCATTTATTCGTTCTAGATGAAGGCGGTATACTTTTTTTCTCAAGGTAGGATGGGGTGATATGCATAAATTTTATTGTATGTATCTTTAGAAAGCCATCTTAAGTAACTAAAAAAAATGTATTTCAAATACATTTTTTATTTGTTTCATAATGCAGTAAATAAAGGGTTAAATTTGTTCGAAAATGTAAAAAATATCATTTAATCTTTTCTTAAAGAATGAAAAATAACCTATACCAACAAGTGAAATTATTTTTCTTGAACTATTGAATTCACAATAAATAAACTAACAAACCAAAATAATAAATTTTTACAATTATTTTAATGTTTTTCACATATCTGTAAATGTTTTTTAAAATCTGAGGCTTTCTCTCTTAAAAGTTTAAAGCCAGCATTTCTGACTATTGAAAATTCAATACTGTTTTATGTTATGAAGCAGTGTTAAAACTGTTTTCAAAATGGATAACAGGAAGAAACAATAAAACGTAGATATATTAAATACTTAGCGAGGCGTAGTTAGTTCCGTCGATAATTTCAGAGCCACGTGCCCAGCTCTCGCTTTATTTCCTTGACAACTTTTATGGAATTTTCGATCTGATGTCATTTGCGTTTTCATGCAAATTTTTTATGCTCTTTTTCATGATTTTTTGACACTTTTTCTCTTTTTCTCTTCTTTATTCTGAACTGCGGCAGTGGCTCACCCTCTCACCTCTTAACATCTTCAAAAGTAATACTAAGCGATACGTAGTGATAGCTCCAGGCTCCTAGTGCCCTGTACGAGTAAATAGCAAACAAATATACTGTTCATTTTTTATTATCATATTATATACTAAATTAAAAAAATAAATAATAATAATAATAATATTGCTTTTTAGAAATACTATAATTTCATTCCTAACACATATAGATTCATAAAATTAGATCGAAAATGCCTGTTACTCTACCAAACTAATATTCACTCTTGATTTAAATTTCATTTTGAAGTTTTGAAAAATTGAATGCGCCATAAATGAGAATCGTAATTTTTCAAATATCTATCTACCATTAATCTGCTGCAACCTAGCGTGATTTATGACAATAACATTACATTTAATTCTGATAAATGTATACTTGTTTAAATGCTGCATATATCAATATAAATGCTACATGTGAAAAGAAAAAGTATCTAAATGTATAAATATACTGAATACAGCAATTATGATTTTCCTTTTATTTTTAAATTGTCACTTTTTGAGAAAATTCGCATTATACAACAAAATTAGAATATTTAATTTTCTCAGCCTATATTACCCAACAACAGATTTAAAGCTAATATATATATATAAACTGGCCCTTGATTTAATTAAATGTTACTTTTCAATAAAATCTGCAATTTTCAGTTTAAGGTATGTGCCTACATGCGAAGTACTTTTTTAAAAATACATAAAATTTTAATGAAACACACGTTGTTATTTAATTAAGATAGTATGTATTTAACACACACATGTATTTAATTAAGATGGGATACAAAACTATGAATTTAAATGAAATTTTATAGAAATTTTCATTAACTTTTTAAATATAGGCAATATTTAGAAAAATTTTAGTGATAATTTTCATTTACGCCACATCTCCTATAACAGATTCTAATGAATATATTTCAAAAATCTTTATACAGTATAGAAATAACATACTTACCTGTGTTTTGTAGCAAAATATTTGTTGTACTTATAAAATTTATTTAAATATTCCATACTTGGTACAAAAGCTCAAAATTAAAACAAGAAAAACCCTCACTTCTCCAAAAAACTGTGAGTAAAATCAATAAATAAATACAAAGAGGTTAGATTTTGCTACAGAACATAGCTAAAGAAGAATAAAACCTTTCGACAAAATTTCAGTTCAATATTCTAAATACATTTTGAGAAATGAATGTAATCACAAACAAAAATAACGAAAATCACAGTTTCTCAGAAAACGCATCTAAAAATTTTAATACAGCACAAAAAATTTTGTAGTCACTTTAGACTTTTAAAACTCACCATATTTGTATTTCAAGCCCTCTATTGCTTCATTTTTAACTAATTTTGACTTTCTTTTAGCTTTTAGTTTTTTTTTTTTTTCTGGATATCTTTGTTGCTTGTAGAGATTGGCGTTTTCGCTCTTTGTCTATTCCCATGTAAGTTTTCAAACATAACTATTCCGGTTTATTATTTATGCTATAACTTTGCTTCGAGTTATCCGAAAAACAAAAATATTGTTGGAATCCTAAATGTATGGCCTATAAAATGAATAAATAAAAAAAAAATTCGAAAATTTCTACTAAAACGACGATTTTTGGGTAGTACCTTAAAAAACAAACTAGCAAATTATATTATGTCATTTTCCATATACTACATATATATTGCATTGTTTAAGTGACTGACTGTACGTACATTCATGCGAGAAACGTTTTAATCAAAAACTCAAGCAAAATTGATTTTAAAGATTTATGAATCAACGATATCAAACTGACAGACCAGTTCAAGCATAAATTGCCTTTCAATAAATAAGTCACAAAATGCATCACAATTCATCGCTCATTATTCCGTTGATAACATTACTGTTCAAATGAGAGCTCATGTGTGGAAACCGCTCATGCAGATTTCTGTCTGTGTGTTAATTTTTTATGTCATTTTTGCGTAGTTCCTTTTAATGTATTTAATTTTTCTTACAACGGTATAAATTAATTTTTATTATCGTTTTCAAATAATCTCTAAACAAATCTTTTTAGACTTGAATTACATAATTTTTAAAGTAGTTCTTTTACTTTCTTTTAGCTATATATGTAGGGTTCACATCAGCATGTAGCGGCAATTGTCGCCAAAATAAGACATGGACGAAAATTTGCCGTTTAAAATATTTTTAATGATCTTTTTTTTTTTTTTTTTTTTTTTTTTTTAATTATTAATATTTTTAAAAAAATCGAATATATATATATAATTTTATGTAACAAACACGTGCGAAATTTTCGCACTTGATATCTCTTTTCTTATTTACTTTTAAAACTTCGAACTCAAAAATCTTGAAGCAATTTCTCCACCCAATTTAAATTTTAATTCATCAGTAGCCAATATTATACGCAAGCGAAAAGGTGACGTCACTGGCCGTCCGTGGATGCAAGAAAAAGACTTCCAATGTTAATCGCCAATTAGAGTTTTTGTAAAAAATTATTAAAAATTGAGGAAAATTATTTCCCGATTTTAATCCCCATATTTGGGTATAGATATGTATTAGTTATAGTGTGCATGCGTTAGATTAAGTTGTTTTTGCTGTACAATTGATAAAATTTGAATTTTACATTTCAAAGCTCTGGAAAAAAAAGGCAAACTTCCATATTCGATTGAAAACATAAACATTTCATTTCAAAGGATGATATTTACACAATAAATATCCAACTAATATACTAATTAAAAGGAAAATGGTAAATAGTCTATCCTAATTTGAAGTCAAATTCGTTTTCAAATGTCTAAATAAAGTGTCTGATATAAGATACTAATATGTTGCAGCGGAATAGATTTGATATCTGTCATCCTTAGCGGGGAAAAAAAAAAAGTAATATATCACCAAATTATCTGACGTACATATTTAATTCGTTTCAAAAATCATGGTTATTTAAACAACTTATATTAAGAGGGCAATGAAATAATATGAAACAATATATCGTACAATACATATTACGAAAATATACATCTGGCATGTATATTTTCGTCTTACGTTTTTGATCGCCAAATACAGAAAACGCCAAGGATGACAGAGTTTTGAAAATTAAAATTAAAATTTTGTCAGTTTGACAGAAAAATAACTCAATCTAACGCATGCATACGATAACTAATACATATCTATACCCAAATACGGAGATTAAAATCGGGAAATAATTTTCCTCGATTTTTAAAAATTTTTTACAAAAAGTCCTATGGGTGATTAACATAGCAAATTTTTTTTCTTGCATCCACGGACAGTTAGTGACGTCACACTTCGCTTGCATATTAGAACCAAATTAATATTGTGGAACATAAATTTAATGATAACTAAAACAAAATCATTAAAAGGTAGGTTTCAAAATAAAATTTATGCTTGAAGATCCAGTTTTTATACTTCCCCCGGCAATATAGCTTGGTGTAGGCCCCCATGGTAACTTTTAAAATTTTGTTGCTGTGCATTTTTATTTACTTATTTATTTATTTTGGCATAATTTTTTGTTAAAAAACTTTATACTTATTTTGACTATGTTTTTGATTATTTTTTTAAAGCAATTTATGACATTAGTTCATATTCTGTTTGTATTTTTTAAATATTTCTATGTTTAAAATGATGTTTGCAAAGACTGTAAAGACGCAACTTTTAAAAATATATTTTTCTATAAAATGCTCGACAAACGACGAAATGGACTAAATCCGCGTGCTTAAATATTGCCCGTGTATACATATTATACTTTTTATACACGAGTATTTTACAATTTGGGAAACTAAATCAAATTAATTAAAAATAATCATATAAAATTGATAAATAATTAATAAATATTATTTATCAAATTAAACAATTAATTAAAAAAGTAAATTAAAAAATTAATTACCCCCTCCCCTCTCTCTCTCTCTCATTTATTTATTTATTTATTTATTTATTTATACTATGAATCTAAGAAATTTGTTCAAGTACGTCACTATGATATCGTTTCTGCAAAATTTACAATTGGTCCACATTAGAGAAATATTTATATAGGTGTTTATAAAATGACAGAAAATAAATAAATAAATAAAATAAATAAATAAATAAATATGCATGTATTTAAAATCAACTTCGAATTCTGATTTTCGTAATTTATTTGGTAAATATCATTAATAGCATAATAGTCAAGTTTGAGATTTTTCTATCTTCGAGGTTCTGTACTAGTACTACATTCACTCTGCCTTTTACGTTGTTTTTTACACACTGCACTCGTGCCTACAATTTTTCCTGATAAAGAGTTGTTTAATCATTTTGACTTGAAACAATTTTTATACTTGAAACAAATGTCATTTATGAATTTTATGTGTGTGGTGGTTACTTACATTTTTCGTTTCAGGATACCAGTTTTTCAGAAACTTTACTGCAAGTATTTAAAAACCTATGTTGCATAATTTACTTGTTTAAATTAATTACAGAAATTACATTTTTTTCCTTTGAAGGAATTAGTATTAATATATGTACAATCTGTGTTAGACTATTTTAAAATTATAGTGTTTATAATAAAATTTAATTACAATAAAATTTGAGACAAACTTATTACAAAGTTTGTAAAGTGTTTATGTTGTTCACGGTTGAAGGTATTAATATATACAATAAAGTGTATCAATTGTTTTCCTACCATTTTATATTTTTATACCCCTCCCAAATCATGACATAGGTGACATTTTGCCCCCCCCCCCTCCGCCCTCTTTTTTTTTCTTGTGTGAAATCTATTCATAAAATGAAGTACATTTAATCTTTATTCTACTGTACTATTTTATATATAAAAAGTGATAACAGATTCAAAGATCATAGATATGTAATAAAGGTATTTTATGATAAAAAAAAAAATCAAAATAATAGAATATTTTTTTTTTTTATTTAAACTAGCTATTCTTTCAAAAAAAAAAAAAACTTTTTGATGTCAAATGTTTACTAGCTATTGTATCATACTTTATTGCAGATGATAAATGAAATTATCAGCATATCTTTATCAAAAAGAAACATATAAAAGTATTTTCTTGCTAATCCGAATTTTCATAAACGTTTTTAAAAATTCTTCTAAGAATTAAACTGTGCATGCATATTTAAAAATTAACAAAAACAGACACATGTCAAATTATCAGCATATCTTTATCAAAAAGAAACATATAAAAATATTTTCTTGCTAATCCGAATTTTCACATAAATCTTTTTAAAAATTCTTCTAATTGAACTGTATGCATATTTAAAAGCTAACAAATACTCAAATGATAAAAAAGATACATGTTATTGACCAAAATACGGTTAATCGAAATGTAACATTTTTTATTCGGAATATTCCATTTTGACAATTTAATACAAATATTTTGATCCTGACAATACGTATAGATAGTAGAAATATAAAGGAAAAAGTTAAAAATGACATTAAAAAAAAAAAAAAAAAAAAAAAACTTGTTTTTGTGAATTAATAACTTGAAATAAAATTAGAACTGTGTCATAATGATTATTATGTAATGCTAAAAACTCTTTTTAAGATTCAAAATTAAGAAAATAAATTTTCAGTGCAATTCAAAAGAGAAATTTTATTTCCTCGAAGATAATTCTTTGGAAACAGTACTAGAAGTCGATAGGCAAAACAGACGTTCTCTCGTAGACGTAATTTTTGCGTAAAAATTTACTAACAAATTAAAGTTATAAATTTAACTAAAAGAAGTATTGAACACATAGTGAAAAGAAGTATTGAACACATAATTAATAATATTATTAATAATCATTTGTTCAATGTAGCTGTGCTACTATTTCATTTCATAAAATTTCCTTACGCACAGACATTTATATATGTAATATTAATTTACTTTGCTTAGTGAGGGATTCGGTGGCATTTTATCATCTGTTATTCTAAATTCTACTGCTTTGTAACAGCGTTTATATATACGCACACACATATATAAGATATACATATATATTCATATTGTCTATATAATTAATTTGTAGTTGTAAGATTTCAGCATTGAATTACAACATTTACGTATGACTTATATTTGAATGCAATTTTTGTTGATAATTAAGAAAAATAATTCTCAGAAAAAATACAGAATATTATCTAAATGCAAAATACCTCTAAGCCCTATTCTTTTTGACCTTCTATATCTTTTCCTTGCCGAATTTTGTCGCTTTTTCCGACCAGTGTCAATTTTTTCCTTGTTTTTTATTTTTTAAGAATATAGTGATTTACATTACATGTTTTCAATATAAGTATTTTAAAAGAATTATAGGAATTTTTTTTATAAAATTTTTATTATATGTTCTTAATAATAGTCTTAACCATATCGAGGAAAGACTATCAACTTTCAAAGTGCATCAGTTAGTGTTTGATAATTAAGAAAAAAAAAAATCTGGATGGAATCAGATAAATACGTTTAATTGTTTCAAACGGTTTGAACCGGAAAATTCCACAAAAATTCTTGATAATGTCAAAGATATAGACACCACAGAATAATGTCCTGCAAGTACTCCGGAAAACCTCTGTCACAGATAACAATGTGTACAATATAAAATATGACAGATCATTTTCTGAAGACATTATCGCCTAATAACAGAAGACATCCCTTATAAAAACCTCGAACAAAAAAGGAACTTCTTTAATACGTGACATGAGTACCCCCTGACATACGACCACAACTCACGCAAGCATTTTCACGATCAGAAAAAATAAACTCATCCTTCGAATATACTTTTTTTTCATGGATAAACATCCGTCCGTCTCTCTGGCTATCCATCTATAAAAACGTGCTCTACATACTGAACATATCGAAAGCATTATAATCGCTTCTTCCCTTTCGATCTTTGGTTAAAGCATTAAGCAAAAACAGTGAAACAGGTCAAGTACAATGGCGTGAGATGGGGTAAAAGGGTTATTAGACCCTAATGGGTAGTGAACGCTGGAGAAAACAAAGCATGACAT
Organism: Salticus scenicus; assembly: GCA_963930645.1. Lineage (NCBI taxonomy): Eukaryota > Metazoa > Arthropoda > Arachnida > Araneae > Salticidae > Salticus > Salticus scenicus. Next base: position 250,925,596 of record OZ005654.1, read on the forward strand.
GCCGGTGAGAGAAAGTTGAAGATTGTTGTGATGGTCGTTATCGTCAGCATTCAGTGATAGTTATTGGGCAATTCTTTCAATTATAAAGTTTCAATTATAAATCAAGGTGGTAGCCAGAAATTTTTTTAAACGGGTGGGGGTGGGAGGGGGTTTCAAACTTCAATACAATATCTGTTTAAGCTGGAAAAATACAAACTGATTTTTTATTCATTGTGGGTCGGGTTTGGGTTGGACTATTATTCGAATTTTTTCTTCTTTTTATGAATCGCATTTATTGAATTTTATATGCAGGTCGAATTTATTTTTTATCGAGCTGGGTCAAGTTCAAAGCATGTTTAAAAAAGTTCTCAATAATAAGCAATAATTTTTATAGAAGTGTAACTGCATAATTGACATTAGCTTGCTAAATATGCCCAAAAATATCAGTATATCCAAATTACTATCGTAAAGTAATTTTTTATGTCAGGCATCTCAAATATCAGAAGTTTATTCAATGGACACTTTTTCAATCTTTAGAGTAAATCGTTTTGATTCTTCTGTTCCTTAAGAATTGCTAATTTCTTTCTTTTTTCTTTTCCTTCTCTATTTCTTTTCTTTTCTTTCTTCGTTTTTTTTCCTGTATTTATTTATTCATTGTGAAGGAGGCAGTTTATATTGGTTTTGTGTTGACTTCAAATTTACCTGTTAGATTCGGTCGGGTTTTATACTACCCGCGCAGGACTCTAAGTTGAACATGGGTATACTTTAATGTTAAGAAACATGAAAACTATTACTATTCATTATGCTTAAATTGCAGTTTTAAAGTTTGATAGACAAGGCTAACTCTGCGAAAAAGAATATATTAGAAATAAAATAAAGCACAATTAAACAAAAATTCGACAAATCTGCAGAATTTCCGGAACGGGGTTCTATATCGGATCGGGTAACCCGAGCTTACTAAAACCCGATCTGAACTACTCGTCGGGTTGACAAATTTATTATTATTATTATTATTATTATTATTATTATTATTTTTTTTTTTTTTTGTAGGTCGGACTTGGCCCAGACAGCACATCGCCTCCCCATGATATCTTTAAGATGTCTTCTGGATGAAAAGACATCCCAGAAACGTCCTTAAGATGTACTGTGGATAAGTTAACCCTATAACTGTGCCGTTAGGGGGGTTAGTGCAGCGATTACCAACCTTTTCGACTTCACGGACCACCGAATTCACAGTTTAAATTCCCGCGGTCCACTAACAACTTTCTTTAAATTAACAGAAACTTTTTATATCAGATCTTGTCAAATATCTCCGACAGTATTTTATAATTCATCTAGTAACTTTGGGAATGTAAAGAGCATGTTACATCTCTTATATCTCAGTGAAGGTTTTACCACAAAAGCAAAACGCTGACCAGTAAAAAAATTATGGAAAAATAGAATGTTCGGATCACTCGAGTGTAATACTTGAAGTGCGTTCTGACTGTAGCACGTGATTATGAGGCTTTCTTTTAATCATTTCTATTCCTTTGTGTAAGTTCAGCGCATATATTCATGGAGACATAATAGTTTCTTTTAAAAATTGCCCTTTTTTTATTATATCTTGAAGGGTATTATACCTAATGAAAAAATATTTTTAGAAAACTTGACATATACTGCATTTGACACAACATACATACTATACTCAGAAAATAATGTTAATAAACTAAATCTAATGAAATGTGAGCATTTTTGCTAAATGATTTTAGTTGCGATTGTGCAGGTGTTCATAAGTTCTCATTAGCCAAAGGTCTGATCTACATATCAAAGTCCCAAGTAAATAACGGGAAAAATGAAAGCGTTCTCATCGATAGAATGAACTGAATTTGAGCTTTCTCTCTCTCTCTCAAAAAAAAAAAAAAAAAAAAAAGCAAAAGTGTTACCCAATTTTTTATTTTGAGTAAATCAATGGTAAAATAATTTTCGCTGAATGTAAATAAATATTGATAAAACTCTCTATTATTTTCTGTTTCTCTTCGATAGAAACTGAAATTTATTTCATTCTATGGACAGTAAGTTTTTGAATTTTCATGATATTTGATTGGGGTTTTCATGTAAGTAGCTCAATACATTTGGTTAATAAATGCAAAGGAAATAAGTTAATACTTACTTATTCACGATTAAAAATTATTTAGTGAAAATATTCATATTTCATTAGCTATTTACTATTTTTACAATTTGCACTTTAAAATTTTTTTTGTCTTGAACTATACCTGTAACCAAGGTAAAAGTTTTTATTTGATGGGTACATTTTTTTTTTTTCTGTTTTGTATCCTGAAAACTTGTTATCAAGAAGGATTGGGAAGTGCTAATTAAAAGTGTGACACACGCGTCCACGGTGTCCACGGAAACGGTATGGAATTACATGAAAATTAAACTATTAAACTTACCCCGATAAAATAAATTAACAAATTAGGATTAGGTAAGTGCAAAGAATTTAACAATGGGTAGCCTATCAGGTAAATTATTTCATTCTATCACCTTGTTGAGTAATTGGTCAAATTCATTTCTCTTAGTATGAATACAATGTCTGAACAAGAAATTTATGGGAACATACATATGATGAAAAACTGAGCATAGTCCACCTATGCTAAGTTGTTTATTCGGCAATGATCATGATTATTACATCGTTTTATATAACAATCAAAATGAAAATAATCAGATTGATAAAACATAAAAACACAGCACATTACACGTTAAAATTCAAGTCAAGAGACTTAGTTTAAAAGTTTACAGCATACAAGTTAAAAGGAAGAACAACACGACGTTTCGTCCAAGCATAGTTACTTGTGGACATCCTCAGGTCTAGTTCGCTTACTGCCAGCGTCTTGATCTTTTTTTTTTTTTTTTTTTTTTTTTAACAAGTAACTATGCTTGGACGAAACGTCGTGTTGTTCTTCCTTTTAACTTGTATGCTGTAAACTTTTAAACTAAGTCTCTTGACTTGAATTTTAACGTGTAATGTGCTGTGTTTTTATGTTTTACAAGTAACTATGCTTGGACGAAACGTCGTGTTGTTCTTCCTTTTAACTTGTATGCTGTAAACTTTTAAACTAAGTCTCTTGACTTGAATTTTAACGTGTAATGTGCTGTGTTTTTATGTTTTATCAATTTGATCTATACACGTGTTGAAAACAATTACTCATCGAAAATAATCAGTAATTTATATTATATTTCATTTAAAATCTTTACCTAATACTGGTCTATGGACACCAATTCAAGTTCAGTGGTTGATTATATGGTTACTTAAAATTTATAACACATATATTTTTAATTTAAAATATTAAAAACATTTCATGATAAACCTTTTTAAATGTTATTATTATTATTTTTTTTTCTTCAAAATGTGATTTTACTTATTTTAACCTTTTATGTGTTTTTAATTACTTTATCATTAGTTCTTCCCAATATAAAAATAAACAAAAAAGAGAAAAGAAGCATAATTCACTGTTTTTAAAAATCAAATGTGGAATAAATTGAAATATCGTATTTTGACAGATTTTCAATCGTTTAATAGGAAAAAAAAAATCCTAATGATTGTTCAGACATAAGCTGAAGAGGATTTAAAGCCCAGGGATGGAACACGGGCGCAGAATTCATACCGGAATCCGTTTAAGAAATTTCTCTACTTATAATATCGTTGATTTAAGAAGTAGAAAATTTTCTTACATCGATAGTGGTATGAATTCTGCGCCCGTGTTCCATCCCTGAAAGCCCTACCTTATTTACCCCCCCCCCCTTCTTTTCTGAATATTACATCATCTGCTGTTCTCTGCAAACGAAGAAATCGTGGGTTTTAAGACGAACTGTAAAGAAAATGCCGTTAGTCATCAATTGCGAATGATAGATCATTCTAAAGAATTGCATCTGGAAAGCCTTCAGATACACACAAAATATACACACATCTGCCTTGTACTTTGCTTCGGCATCTGCCTATTTAGCTTGACATTTATCTTAGGTAGGAATCTCAATTCTACAAATTGGCGTCATTCTTTAACACTTAGTAGGGGGTTTCTCTATGAGAATGTTGACTCTTGTATTTCTTTCTTTCTTTTTTTTTTTTCTTTTTTTTTTTTTTTTTTTTTCAATATGATTATTATTCAACGGATAAAGATGTCGCTTTGATGTCTTCATATTTAAGAGAGATTCGTCTGATTAAGAAACGAAGGAAGAGAAGAAGGTAACTGAATTATATTTTCTTAAAAGATGAAACGAAAAGATAGCGCATCTGTACTTCAGCTGGGTTAAGGAGAAAGTGGAACATGTAAATAACCTTTCTGAATGTTCGACTGTTATAGGCGAGATTTAAATATGCAAAAGAAATTTAATTTTTCTCTTTTTTAATTGCTTTAGGTAACACTTGTATTCTATATTTTGTTTATAAAGTTATATATATATATATATATATATATATATATATATATATATATATATATATATACATATATATGTATATATATATATATATATATATATATATATATGTATATATATATATATGTATACATAGGATAGATGCTCCAGTGATTGCCATGCTCCAGTAATTGACATATATCCAGAAATAAGTACTAAATAAGAAAAATAATAATATCATATATTTTACATTATAAGAATTTTAACATTTTATGTCAAACACTGGAGCATAGGGTGCCAATAACTGGTAAAATGAATAACTAGCAGTGTCAAACACTGGAACATAGGGTGCCAATTACTGATAAAGTGAAAAATTGGCAGTGTCAATTATTGGAACATTGAATGGGTGTCAAATAAAAAATCATTTAAAAAAAAATAATAATAATTGTTATCAAATGTATATAGTGTAACATATATGTGGTTCTGAATGTCTTTCATACCATATGTACTAACTTAAGATTTATAAAAATATTTTCTGATGACTAGAACATTAAAAACATCAGAGATAAAGCCCTAAAAGTGTCAATCACTGGTGCACTTACCCTATATCTGTTTTTTTTTTTTTTTTTTTTTAACTTTGCTAATATCTAATTTTCTTTTCTTTCCTTCTTTTTTCTAAATAAATAAATAAAAACCTTAAAAAAGAAACGAAGATCAGTTGCTTATACGAAAAATAAATAAATAAATAATAAAATGAAATGAAATAAAATAAATGGATAAATAAATAAAATAAAAACAAAAACATTTTTAAAAGGTGCATTTGTGCACTTCTATGTGCACTTAACTCCTTATCTACCGATGGTACTTTAAAGCACCATTAGATCAAAAAACGTATAAAATCGAATTTATGAAGGAATGTCATGTATACGTATAAGGATCTAACGCATATACCTCTCTTTAATCTCATTACATAACACTAGACATTATAGTGTGCAGTTGCTGTTTTGGATCGTCTCTTTCCATGTTATTTGCCTGTGTTAAAGTAATTCAGATATTTCCTCAAGGATTAACCATCAGTCTTCGAAAAATTATAAACATGATAAAATCTTTTTGTAAGTACCACCTTATCAAATTCTCATCAATTATTATAATGAGGTGATATGCATTATTTTTGTTTACATCTTTAGACATTATTTTTAAGTAACTGGGGGAAAAATGAGAGAGAAGTTTTTTTTTTTTAAATGTGATAAATAATTTCTCAATATACATACATATTTTACTACGTCAACACTCAATATCACTAAAATTGATTTGCATGATTGCAATGTTGGAAAGTTTTTCATAATCTATGTGTCAAGCAAGATATTTTTCTCTTTTTGTTGATTGTAACTTAAAAGTTTGTCTTCAATACATAGGCTTATCTAAAGTATTACATTTTCCTAAGTTGTTTCTATTTATGAACACATCGCATTATTAGACGCATTAAATATTCAGAACTCTTCGTTTATTTAGACCTCATGCACAAAAAAAAAAAAAAAAAGTAGTAGCAGAAAAACAAACAATTACATATAAAATTTTTGAAAAATAAAAATTACTTTTAAACTTGACTGAAAGCATTTCATAATAATCAGAATATTAATTTTTTTTTTTTATATTAATTAATTTACTATATGTTCTATATATGAGTAAGGATTTTTTTTTTCCTTTTTCCTAAATAATATTTTAATTCATCATAACTGTAAGAAATATTTTATGGAAATATATAGCATTATGATGTCAAAATGCATTGCCATGTCTAATTTTTAGATAAAATTTCATTTTTCAGTGTGAATTTATGTAGTATGCATTATGCTGACTTAATTTGGGTATATAATCAGCCGATATATGGCGATGCTCTCACACGCCGATTGCGAATTTGCATATGATTATATTTCGACATTTATTGGTTAAAACTGCATAAGTAAAATTTTTATTTGGGGGGGGGGGATGTTTATTAAATTTTTGTGCATTTTAGTAGGTAGGTGACACTGTTATATAGAATAATATAGAACAATGTTTTGTGACGGCCACAATATACTCGTTTAAAACTCAAAGCATGTTTTATGATGATATATATTTAAGATATTGTAAGAAACTCATACTTATGTGTTCAAAGCGCTTTTTTCAGTTATTCACAAGTTCTAAAGTTCATTTTATTATGTTCTGGCATCTGTTTAAACGTACATTTATCTAAAACGGGCATCTCATTTCTTAAAAGAGAAAGAGCAAGCGAGAAAGAGAAAGAACCTGACGTTCTTCTACAGATTTTTATTATGGACTTTTTTTTTTTGTATGGTAATCCAAATAATGTCGTTCTTTGAGCTTTACATTCAGCGGTCACACTTCCCACACTTTAAAATAGCTGGATGTCTATAGAGAAGCAGCTGATTAAGAAAAAATAGGTGAAAAGAGAAGATCAAATTATCTTTTCTTAAAAATGATAAGATTATCAAAGTGATATGATTCATATTTAACTGGTTTCCGGACCAAGGTGAGAATCTCTGTACATAAAAAAAAGTGACTTTTAACACTACGAAAGTTAAACAACCTTTTTAAATAGTCCTTTTAATCTTTTTCTTTTCCTTTCTTTCTTTCATTCTCTCTCTCTCTCTCTTTTTTTTTTTTTTTTTTTTTTTTTTTTTTAAGATTACTATTTTGTATTTATCATAACGTTAAAAATATTTTTGAGCCTCTTTTTTAGTTTTATTTATTTATTTATTTATTTATTATAATTTATTTATTTATTTGTACTTTGAGAAGAATTTTGTTATATTAGAGATTTTTATGTCGTGATAAATTTCTTTTAGTTAATTTGCATTAAAATTATATTAATAAAAAGAATTGCATTAATAATTAGTAACAATTATAAACTCAAATCAGAATAATCCATACTAACATACATTTAACATTATTGCTAATTTTTTTAATTAATATTTTTACATAACTAATATAAAATAAATTACGTTATGCCCCACCAGTAGCTGAGAGGTTCTGTTCTCAAAGCTGGTAGACTAGAGGAAATGGGTTCGAACACAGGTTACACATGTCGGCCTAACCATTCGGAATTCTTTATTTTTTTAATTCCCATGAATACGGGCAAGGAAAAAAAAAAAATCTGGAGTGACTGCACTCGGCTTTCCGAACATTGAGTAATTATCAGTTTTATAGATAAAGTAAAGAAAGACGAGTTGTTAAACAAATAAGAGAGAAAACCCTAATAGAGTGTGTGAGTATTTTTCTCCATATATTACACGATGTTTTATTTAACTCTACTGAACTTTGTGCCCAAAGATCATAATGGTAAAGAATTTTTCGCAGTGTCCCTGTAAAAACCTATAAATGCTAGATTCACAAAAATGCTTATATTTAGTGCAACAGTGATTTATAATATTCATATAAATTTTCAGCTCAATTGAATAAGGCGTTTAGATGCTATCGCACTTTTAGAAATTTGGTCCCATAGGCCATAATGATAAAGAATTTTTCTTTGTGTCCCTGTGAAAAAACAGTAAGTGCTAAATTCACCAAAATCAATACAGTTGGTGCAACTGTGATCTACAACATGTGTACAAATTTTTTGCTTAGATTAATAAGAAGTTTAGACGCTATCATACTTTTAATAATTTGGCCCCATAGGCCATAATGATAAAAAAATTTTCTTTGTGCCCCTGTAAAAAAACTGTAAGTGCTAAATTCACTAAAATCTATACAGTTCGTGCAACTGTGACCTATAACATGTGTACAATTTTTTTTTCTCAGATTAATAAAGCGTTTAGACGATATCGCACTTTTAAAAATTTGGCCACCTAGACCATAATGATAAAGAATTTTTCCTTGTGTCCCTGTAAAAAAACTATAAGTGCTAGATTCACCAAAATCAATAGGGTTCTTACTATGGTAACTTACAATATACGTACCAACTTTCAGCTTATTCGAACAAAGCGTTTAGACGCTAGCGTGTTCACTCACACACATACATACACACATACATACACACACATATACATCATAGTGAAAACGGACTCGGGAGACCTCGAAACGCATAGAAACATCAAAATCTCAAATTCGGATTTTTGACATGATTACAATACTTTCCTCACTATATAGTGTTCGGAAAGTAGAAAAGAAAAAAAAAAAAACACACAGAGGGCATTCTACGCAGACCTTTTTTCGTAGCGTAGACAATTGACCGTAATGAAAACAATAAAAAAAATTAAAGGTTCATGTGAATTTGTGTATTTCTTAGGGAGAAACATTTTACGAAAGAGATGTTTTAATTTTTCCGTTCAGTGACTTCATTGAGAAAAAATTCTGTAACTGACATCTAATCTAAATTGTGACTTTAAAAAAAAAATAGTTCCATGTCATCCTTATAAATTCTAGTCCCTTTTGAAAGCGAGTTCTAGAAACCCTTATTAGAATTCTAGAGAGTTCGTCTATACTATATTATCGAGGTCAAGCCTATTTGAAAATATCTCCAAATATATGTGAACACAAGAGGCGGGTTTCAGCAACTATAATCTTGCTTTATGACCCAATTCTAGATAATCAAGCGAGAATTTCTCGCCATACAAAAAATGCAGAATATTTAAAATATTGTTTCACCATCTAGAAATGTGTAAATTAGAAATTCTCGATCATTTCGTCTATTGAGGTTTTTGGCGTGCCTTATGCGCGTAGCTCGGAAATCTATATTTCTGGTTAAGAGATTTAGAAAATGGCCATTCTAGATGAAGGCGGTATATTCTTTTTTTTCTCAGTGTTGACTACTATATAATGGAGGTTAATATCCACATGTGTAATGATAACCTATGTATAAAAAAAAAAGGGGGGGGGGGTGCACTTCATATGCCTAATTGTGCATATTTGGAGATAAATTTCAAGCTTGCACTGAAAAAATTTCTGTGACTGTCATCTAAAAAATTAATTTTGGCTCTAGTAAAAATAGTTCCAGATCATACTTATAAATTCTAGTTCCCTTTGCTATCGAGTTCTCAAAACCCTTATTAGAATTCTTGGGCATTTTCCTGTTATTACAGTGATCAATCTAATTTAAAAATTTCTGAAATTAAATGTGAATACAAGAGGCGAATTATAGTAACTATAATTTTGTTTTTGATGACCCATTTCGTGGAAATCAAGCAAGAATTTCTAGCAATACGAAGGATTCATAATATTTATAATATTACGTTACCATCTAGAAAAAAATGTTGACTAGAAATTCTCTACCATTTTGTCTATCCCTGTTATTTGTTTATATTATATGCATAATTCAGAAATCTATATTTATTGTTTAGGGAATCAGAAAAGGACTACTTATTTCTTCTGGATGAAGGTGTTTTTTTAATTTATTTTATTTTATTTTTTTCACTGTGGAAAAGTAAACTTTGTTTTTGTGCCATATTATCATTTAGGGAATAAATTTAAACTTCAATTAATAAATTTAAACTTTAATTAATAAATTTATGTTTCAAAACTAATAATATTGACTTTCGGTTGAAAAAAATATATAAGACCTAGCTAGAAAGCAAGATATGCAAACGGTCGGATTTTAATAATTTCTTAATTCGTAAGTTTTTTTTTTTTTTTTTTTTTTTGTGTGTGTGTGTGTGTGTGTGTTATTGTTGCATTTAGAACTTATATAAAACACTAATGTATTATTATTATTGAATAAAAAAAAAAAAAAAAAAAGAGCTAAATGGACGAATAATTTTTTCATCGTAAATAATAACGATAAGCAATCGTGCTAAACATGAATAGTTGTACTATAACCAAATATGCATGACCTTTAAACTTTATATATATATTTCAAATTCATGCAAAACACAGTTTTCTGCTTGAATAACTATAACAGAAAATGCAAACAGGTGAAATGTTTAAACGCTTATCATTATTTTCTGAAAGTTTAGGGTGCATCGTTATTTATAAATTTCATAGTACACATGTTTGTCATAAGTCTAACATCACATTACTTGATTCTGTCTTCACGCACGTAACAAAAAAAGCACGCGACTATTCGATTTTTCATAACCATACCTCAGATTCTCACGACCCTCAGAGGTCATGTATGACCCACTGGCCGCTCCAAAATCGATTTCAGAGAGCTACCCGACACAAAACCGACTGTTCAGAGCACCTGCAATAAACCGACTAATCTACATTCATCGTCTAATATATAATAGGTATTTTATAAAAGCCTTATGATATTGATTATTGATTTTTATTGTAGTTACTAGCAGGCTTTACCCGCTTTGCTGTTCACTATATTTTAATGAATTTTCAAAAAATTGAATAATTGAAAAGTTATTAAATACATTTCTTTTGGCGATTATTTTCGCTAAATTAAAACTATGACCAAATACTGTGATATACAACCATTAATGAAATGTAAAAGACATTTATATATTTAAGTTTCATTGTGTTGATTATATATACATATATACACATAAACATGATTAATTTTAAGTAAACTAAATATACATTTACATTAGTTTGGAGATGATAAAACAAAATAAAATTAAAAATATATTAGAGTACTTTATTAATTGAAATTGTAAATAAATCAAATTAAAATATTTAAAAGGGGAAATTTATTTTAATTTAATTTTTATCACAACCCTCGAGTATCTGTACAGATATATATAATACTGATTGTTCGTCTGTCTGAATTTTTAGTTCACTATACAAAGCTACATCATTCTACCGACGTTTACGAAAAATGGTGTATACCTATTAATTCGGATAAAATCTAGCTAACGCTGTATTTTTTAATTCAGTCGGATAATTGGATCAAAAAATATTAAATAAGAACCCCATTTTAAGTTTAAAATGATTAAAAAGAAAGAAATTTTGATGCCGAAATAAACAAATAAAATAGACGTTTATTTTTTTTCTGGAAATAAAATATTTTTAATTTTGTGTGAATAATAATAAAAATTAGAAAAAAAAAAACACTATTTAATCAGGAATTCTCGTATAAATAAATATTTCTATATAGATATTAGCATGAACTTGAAATTTTTATTTAATTCATTTAATTTCTTTTCTGCAATAAAACAAAAATTTTCGCTTTTATTGATACTTGATATGTGCAACTTATAGGGGTTCTTTCATGCTCTCACCCTAATTTTAAATCATTATAATTTTTATTTTATTAATGTGAAATTAGGCACCGAAGTAGCTCGGACGTTTCTCGCCAAGATTATTAGTTACGCAATTATGATAGTCACTTCAATTCGTTTAAAAAATGGCTGAAAATATTTAAAGTCGCCAAGGGGATTCCATACTATAGCTGCACATTTTGTATTTATTTATTCGTAATATTTTCTCCGGGAAATTTTTCATGTATTTATTTCTCTTTCCTTTTTAAACATTTGTTCAGTTCTTTCATTGATTTCAAAATTCTGTAAACACTGCTTCAACCTGGGCAACTCTGGGTAGACCTGTTAGTATTTGATAATTTTAAAGCTTTATAAGATACAGGTTTAACTTTTCAAATTTTTTAATTCACATGTAAATAAGTATTTTTTATTTTTATTATTTTTTATTTTATTTTATTTATTTATTCTTTTTTTGTAATAAAAAAATAAATAAAATAAAAGGTTGCAAGCATTTTATTTTTATTGGCATTAACTTAAATTATATCTCAAAGGAAAATGTCATTAAAAAAAAAAAAAAAAAAAAAAAAAAAAAGCTCGTAAAGCATAAAACTTTTAAAAATCTAATAAAAATTATATATATATATATATATATCAGAAATGTGCGTGCCATAGTTTTTTACGTACGTCGCATACAGACAGACAAACACTTTCTTTTATTAGTATAGATTTGCCGTAAAGCAGATTTGTTAGAGGTAATTTTGTAATTTTTATTAATGTATTACATTTAAAACGCTTGCATGAATCATTTACAGGGGGGCTATAATTAAATTGGCTGGATTGATTATTGATAGGATTTTGGTGATATGTATTATATGAGCAAAATATTTTCGCTAATTTTGTTATCTCCCTTTGTATTCTGACCATAATTCATGTATCGTTTCTCGGTCTCTTGGCTAAGATCAAAATGACCATAGTTCTGGCCAATACGAACTTAAATATGCTTTGTATTTTCATTTAAAAATTAGTGTTCTTACAAAAAATATTATATGTCTTAAATCATAACAAATTCACCCGTTAACGCCCGAATTAATTTTTCAAAATATTATTAGTTGATTATTTCACTTCTAAATTAGTATAAACAACTGATAGTAAAATATATTAACTTAAACAATTCTTCTGATAGTTTTAAATTTAAAGACTGCTGATATTTTGCACTGACTATTTGCTGACATTTAACACTAAATGTCAGCAAATGTCCACATTTGCTGACATTTTGTGTTCTAGCGAGAAAACTTCGAGATAGAAAGACTTTGAGATAACAGATTAATTTCCTATTATAGGTTGACAAAGATCTCGAAAGTAAAGTATTATAATAAATATTATTATTCAACTTGATTTAAGTGAGTATACATGCGCAAAAAGCAAAGATATGTGCGACGAAGGAAAAATCATAAAATGATTATCCAAATTATGAAATAATAATTAATAGTAGGCACATAAAACATTCAGGGATCACTTAGAGTGACGCTATAAACTGTCACTAAAAAGCAGAAATCATTCCAAGAAACCACAAAAAATATACGTGCCATTTTATTAGCTGTCCTCAAATGAGAACACTGGGCGCTAACAAGTTAAAGAAGATCATTATTATTTTTAAATGTTTTGTTTGTTTTCACCTTTCTAATCATAGTTTGCTCGAAAAAATAAATCCGTCATTATTTTTAACTTTGAAGGGCCGTAAAAGTTGATTTGATTAATTTACAGAAAAGTTGCCGCAAAATCAGATTCGTTGATGCTCAGAGGACTAAAAGAAAAAAAAAATTAATAGCACAGTAATGAATGAAAAATGAAAAGCAGGACAGCATTTTAATCACTTTATTGGTCTGTAGATACTGGATGAGAGTTATAAAGAATGCGACGGTGCCTCATACATTTAAATAATAGCTTTCACATGTTTACAGATTGAGAAAACAGCAGTGAATGGTAAGTTTTTGCCAATTTTCGACGAAGAGCAACACTTTGGCATTTAATTCCCCGCCCTCAAGAACACATAAACACATGGCTTTTAAGATACATTGTACTTTAAAATTTGGAACACACAAAGCAGGATTGCCATATATTTTAACCTTTCAATATCGTAAAACTTTAGTTATGAGAAATGAGAAAACACAAACGACAAACACACACACAGATGCTTAGAAAACAGATATAATTTTAATTCTTTACAAGGATAATTTTCACTAACTGATTAAAATACAGTTAGCCATTAGACTTTGATTTAGGAAGAACATAAGAATGAAATAAGCCATGTGATATTCTTTTGAAACTGAAATATCATGGGATTTTGCTTGCATTGAGATTTTCTTTTACATTTAAATGTTTTATTTTATTGGTGGAGAAAGAATTCAGCGGTTAATTAAAGATTAATATTGAATACACGAATAAATTGCTAGAGAAAACGTTAAAATAGATTAGAATTAAAATTAAATAGAAAATTTAAAATCATATGTGATTTCTACATCACATATCTCTGCCCTTCACCCAGAAAAAGTTTTAAAGGAAGAAGAAAATTTTTATGTGTTACTGCAGTTACATGAGATAAAATAATTATTATCAAACTAGACTATATCAACTTTATATGAATGTAATTTTCTTTAAAAATGTAAATATATAAAAGGAACTACAAAGAATATTACACGAGGCCCACATCCCATACAAAAACATAAAAAAGAAAAAAAAAAATCATGACATAAAATAATTATGTCGGATTTTCATTAAATTATGTACAATCATTTTCATAATAAAAAGATCTGTAGCATATTATTATTCATAATAAGTGGACATATATAATAGTCCGTATCATATCTATCTTTATTGGTAAATTTAAATGACCTGTAACTTTTTAATCTTATTTATTTTTAATTAAAATAAGCAAATGCAAAAGGTTAACAGAAACATATATCAGCTTATCCGACCTTAATATGCTTAAATATGAACTCTTTTTTACTTTTAGAGTATACAGTCGGTAACAAAAGTGTCCGAACACTAGCAAAAATTCCTATGTAAAAAAAGTACACTACATACGGTTTTGTTAAATAAATCCTTATCGAATCATGTTCATAGATTGACTAAGAACAGGATTCGACAAGGATTTATTTAACAAAACCGTGTGAAGTGTACATTTTTTACATAGGAATTTTTGCTAGTGTTCGGACACTTTTGTTACCGACTGTACATATGTAAGGAAAGTATTGATTGTAATCATGTCAAAACTCCGATTTTGAGATTTTGGTGTTTATATACGTTTTGAGGTCCCTTGAGTTCATTTTTACTATTTTTACGAAGATGTATGTATGCATATGTGTATGTATGTGAGTGAACACGATACCGCCGGAACGCTTTGTTTTTCTTTGCATCATTTTGTTATATAACATTTATGCATATAACTATATTATAAAAACACATAACATATAAAATAAAAATATTTAAGTATTAATAAAGAAATGTAATAACTGTAATTAGGTATGGCTGTATATTTGTAAGAACTGCAATAAAATCTTTGCTGAAATAATTGTTGGTGTTTACTTGAATGGGAGAAGACCAATATTTGAAAAAGTATGTTAATATTGATTTAATGAAGTGACAGAAAATAATGCACGAGGAAAAATAAATGCGCTGATTAAATCCATTTAGTGTAATATAAATTTCTCTATTTTGTTTCACAAATGGAAATATGTTTTCACATGTATGAAAGAGTGAAGTGTACCTTTTTTTATGTGCATCATAAAGAGTATAATATAGATTATTGTCTGCAACTACAACACATATAAATAATAGATATTTAAATATTCTTCATGTAATACATAGCAATGATTTAATTGAAAGGTTAGAAATTTCATGTATGAAGTGTGGATGTGTAGGTGTGTTATAATTATTTTAACTTATTTTTTTTTCTGTTAACAAAATTTGAAAATAAACAGTTTTGAATAGCTCAAATTTTTCGTTTAGAAAATTAAAAAGTATATGTGATATTTGCATCACAACTTTGGTTGGGAGGTAAAATGTCGCATATTACAATAATGATTTTAATCCTTTTGTGACTCGGCTAAATAATTATACAAAACTCCAAGTTACTGTTTTTCGATGAAAAAGAGCTTTTTAGATCCTTCATCGAAACTAATTTCTTCACCGGATTTCTCTGTGTTTGTGTTACTGATTTCGTTTCAATCAGGGGTATACAACCTGCGGCCTGCGGGTCGCATGCAGCCCTCAGTATACTTTTTGGGACCAAAAAGAAGACTAACGATAATTTAAGTTTGACAATTTTGCAATACTAAATTAAACAACTGGTGCACAATCAATATTTAAACTTGAAAACTTCTTCACTCACTATAAAATTAAAAGACTTGGCCTTTCTTTTTTAAATGCAAAATTCATGCTACTGCCTCGAAGGCAGCTTTTGCTTTTTGCCTCTAAGGCAGTAGCACGTATTTTGTACCTGAAGAAGCAAGCCCACGTTCTTTCAAAACCGGTATTGCTTTCTTCAATTTTATGGTGAGTGAAGAAGTTTTCAAGTTTAAATATAGACAATTTTGGTTAACAGATTAGAAATTAATGCATCTGTTCTGACTTTTCGAAGTGAAAGTATCTTTGAAAGATTATGGTAGCTAAAGAATCACTCTGTTGTAATGAACTATTATTAGATCCATTATTCACTCTTTTTATAACAGTTATCAATGTATAATAATACACTGAGAAAAAAAAATATACCGCCTTCCTCTAGAATGAAAAAGTGGCCATTTTTTAAATCCCTTAACTAGAAATATAGATTTCCGAGCTATGCGCATAAGGCACATCAATAAGCTGAATAGACGACACTCCAAGAGAATATACCGCCTTCCTCTAGAATGAATAAGTGGCCATTTTTTAAATCCCTTAACTAGAAATATAGATTTCCGAGCTATGCGCATAAGGCACATCAATAAGCTGAATAGACGACACTCCAAGAGAATATACCGCCTTCCTCTAGAATGAATAAGTGGCCATTTTTTAAATCCCTTAACTAGAAATACAGATTTCCGAGCTATGCGCATAAGGCACATCAATAAGCTGAGAAGACGACACTCCATAATCGAGAATTTCTAGTTTACACATTTATAGATGGTGAAATAATATTCTGAATATTCCGAATATTCTGAATCTTTTGTATTGCGACAAATTCTCGCTTGATTTTCTAGAATTGGGTAATAAACCAAGATTATAGTTTCTGATACCCGCCTCTTGTAGTCTCATTTATTTGCAGAGATTTTAAATAACTTTGCCCTCGATAATATAGAAAAACGCTCTTGAATTCTAATAGGGGCTTCTAGAACTCACTTTCTAAGGGGACTAGAATTTATAAGGATGACATGGAACTATTTTTTCTAGAGCCACAGTTTAGATTCTAGATGTCAGTTACATATTTTTTTCTCAGTGTAAAATTTTCAAGATTCTTTTATTAATTTATGATTGAAAAGAATTTAAATTAGTGCATTCTGCTCCGAATCTTTACCTTGCCCTCCCCCGAAAAATGTATATACACACATGATTCATACATTCACAAACATATATACGTAAACACATATATACATGCGGCGTGGCCCGCCTGAATAAAATAGAGTTTCAATGTGGTCAACCAAGTGTTTTGGGCTGGACAGGCCTGGTGTAGATGAACCACCATAAGGTATGTGCTTTCACTTGCGAGGCTGTCATTCTCCCAATATTCAACCGAATAAAGCATCACCCCAAACGCATCAAAATTAAACATAATATTGCATTACAATCGTTGTCAGAATGAAAAACAAAAGAAAGAACATTACAATTAATAACAAGTGTAAACGACATTCATAAAAGAAACGATATTCAAATAGAAAATATTATTTTTTTGATGGAAAAGTTCGCGCTGTAAAAGAAAATATGCGAATTATTCCATGCATCAATATCCCAGTTTCGTTTATAACTGCATTATTTTTTATGAATTATTAAAAATCAAAGTATGTCAGATCTTTCATAGACACTTATTTATTGAAAATAATGAAGCTATATTTTCTAAAAATGTGATATAAATTTTTACATAATGCATAGCCAATAAAAAGTTTTCTTACTATAAATATATTACTAATACATTTATATTTTCCTTGGAATAAAATGGTATCCACTCCTGATAAAATAATGCCCATTTTTCCCTCTTATTATGGTACGTGATATAACTGGTATTCCATTAAAAACCGGAAATGTACTTTATTATGCCAATGGAGTAGCGACACACAGGATAGTAGTTCTATCTATCCTTAGCCCACGGCTATGTTAAACCATAGAACTGTTTTAATTCATTCAAGGCGTTATTAATATACTGCTTATTCTATGCTTATTCTGCGACAATACGTGTTTTAAGAATTTTTATTTGCAGTCGCAACAAATGCTATTGGAATCTTCAAAAGTTGCGTATTTCTTAAACGTTGTTGACAGACAACTAAAAATTGTTATGAATAACGCGTTTGGTGTTTTAATATTTATTTTTTAACTAGCAGGCTACGCCCGCTTCGCTGCTCACTATATTTAAATGAATTTTCAAAAGAATTGTATCAGTATTTATTTTTTACATCACATTACAAATAAAAAGTAAAAATAATAATAATAATAATAATAAATAAAATAAACACTGAAATCGCTTTAGCGCTTCTTCGGGTACCCGTTGCCTAAGGCAGATCTTTTTTCTACCCGTACTGCATCGGGTCCAGTTTCCCACTGTCTATAGAAAGGTCTTCCCGGGCACTTCAATCTGGGTATTTATCGACGACTTGTGGATTTTCTGTTATATAAGAACTACGATTTCAAAGATGACTGTATCTCAGCATCTATTATATATTTTAGTTTTTGAACCATGTGTTTTATAGCCCCCGTTATTTACACTATATTACGATTTGATTCCGACCAGTGCAATAAAATAAAATAAAAAAGTAGATTATTTTCTTTTAAAAGGAATTAAATACATGAAAAACGAATTTTAATCAGTTTATCCTTTCTACTATAAACTACCATTTTTTTCACCCAATAAATATTATAAATAATAATAATAATTAAAATAAAAAAAGATTTTTCTTTTAAAGGAATTAATTTAAAAAAAGGAAAAATAAAAAGTTGCTATAGTATAAAATTTATACATAAACGTAACAATTTATTTCCATTGCATTACCATTTGGTTTTCAATAAATATAATAATAAGAAAAAAATAAGAAAATAAGAAAATAAAATCGCCTTCAAATGAATGTATTAAATAAAAAATGAATTGCATAATAGCCGTTGCTAAGATACGCAGACGATAACAATCGAAGAATAAATTCTTGGAAAATGAAACATTGAAGCCAATATTTAAAATCGAAAAAACATTAATTTAAAAAATTCAAATTCGAAATTCGAAAAAATCTCGATGAGGTGCACATCTGCAGGGTCCCATGTACCTATATGCTAAATTTGGAAGCTCTGCGATCAGTAGTGTGAGCACCAGAGCGCAGACAGACACACACACAGACACACAGATACACAGACACTACTCTTTATTTATATAGATTATGAATGAACATTATTATAACAATATAATCATAAAACTTTATTGAAAAATTTTGTGTACAATATTACAAATAAATTAAAGTTATAAATTTAATTTAAAAAAATATTGGTTATATAATTAAAAAAAAAACCCTATTAATAATTATTTATTCATCGTAGCTGTGCTACTATTTTATCTTATACAATATCCTTACAGTCATACCCACACTCACATGTACACACTGAAACACACACATATATGCGTGTGTGTGAACAGATTTTTAACGAGAGATATGCCAAATTGTCAAACCAATCCCTTCCGTTTACATTGTTTAGAAATTTATCGTTGACACTTTTAACTTAATAGTTTTGAAAGCTTTTTTTTTTTTCTCTTCAGATTTTTAACGAGAGATATGCCACATTGTCAAACCAATCCCTTCCGTTTACATTGTTTAGAAATTTATCGTTGACACTTTTAACAAGAATCTAAAGAATTATGTAAAAACATATAACCGTATAATATTTTAAAATAGTTCTTATATTATAAAAACATATTTTTCGGAAATATCATTTGATACTTCGCTGACTATCCATGAATAAGATTTTTACACACTGTGGATAGTTTTATAATAGGCGTTTAATAAATCACCATCTGTTTCCAACCAATCTTCCAAAATCGATATTGCCTTTTTAAGGAAATTTTAATTTAATAATTTAATCCTTTTTTTCCTTTTCAAATTTCAGAGAGAGATACACCAAGCTGTTGGTAAACTAAATACTGATCTTTAATTTTTTTTTTTTTAAATATATATCGTTGACTATTTTAACAAGAATTTCACAAACTTCGTACGAGAATAATTATATACTATCTCAAAACAGTTCACATTCTCATGTTCCATTATTTTTTTCTGAAATATCATTTGGTACTTCACTGACTATCCAAGATATGAATCAGATTTTTACACACTGTGGATTTTTTATAATAGATGTCCAATAAATCACCATCTGTTTCCGACAAATCTTCCAGAGCCAATGAAATTAACCATCTCTTTTGTTTACGAAAGTTCTTTGATCTTCCAGAAATCGCGTTTTTAAATCAAAAATGGCAACCGAAACGCTCCATTTGCTGGAGGAATAGTCCGTGTCCAGTAAAAACATTCACTCCTTTTTAACAGCTGATCTGAATATCTAAGCAGATCTGTACCCATAGACCTCGATTATTTAGTATTTGTTTTACTTTTCACAGCCTCAGGCGGGTAATTTATCGTTGAAATTGAACGTGGTGATATTTTGGACGGATTGAAGTAAAAAACAAGAGTTAAGATGTGTTAACTCACATCCTTCATCTGGACATAAATGCTTTTCTGCGCTCAAAATGACATTGAGTTCCAATGAGCTGTTGCTTGGAAGAAATGATAGGGATTTTTGTTATAAAATTTTTCCCTTTGTAAACACAACTAAAAAGTACTTAAAAAAATAATCTTCAAAACTGAATTTTTTTTTTTATGTTTGAAATGTGATGGTATGTTTGAAATCATCAAGCTCTTTTAAACATTTACTATTAATAAAACATGTTGTCGGACGCTAATTCACAAGGATTATAATACTCATCGAATAGCTTTTATTTTTCTTCTTAGAAACGATGAGCTTGATATTCAAGCCGACCGAAGACCGTCGTGTACATTAATGGTGACTGGGTGCACGTAAAATTCGTCATGGTTGAAATTTCCTTCATGTTCAGTAAAATGACCGCGCGGTTCTGCGCCTAAAGCTCGTAGATGGGAAGTGACGGGTTTCGATTCAGGTCGCGTTCGTCGACCGAGTCGTTCGGAGTTTTACATGGTTTTCTCCGAAAATCGCATAAATATGGATTAGGAACCCATGGAAAGATCCCTCGAAGGGCATCCCCTTAGACCCAAGTCCCTAGAGTAGATAACTGGCCTTAACACTAACACCACCACCATGTTCAGAAAATAATGATAATGATAATAATAATAATAATACCTCTGGAGTTTACCGAAGTGGGAGAGTCATCCGCTTTGCGAAATCAAAATTGTAATGGCACGTGTGCTCACCACCCGTAGGGGTAATTCCATGACCATCGTCAATTACCTACTGCACAGCTTTGGTGGGATGAAAAATCCTTCAACTTCTTCTTCTTCTTCTTTTTTTTTTTTTTTTTTTTTTTTTTTTTTAAGGAAAAAAAACATCCATTTAATTTTGTTTTTATGAAACAAAATCAAAATTCATATATGCATATTTATATATTTTTAACACGCTTTTATTAGCTTCACCTGTATGTATGTTTGTAACCGCTCTGGGAGCAAACAAAAAATCTATATTGTAAAAAAAGACTTTCCCTACGTGAACGCTATGGCTGTGCGGAAATCTCTGGGCTACGAACCTAAAGGTCTAAAGTTCGAGCCCAGTCAGGAAAGATTTTTTAAAAATGGTTTTTGTTTAATTCTAAATTATTTATTTATTAAAGATTTAAAAGTATGTAAATATTATGGTGTATCACTCACTTGATTTTCTCTTACCCTGCATTTTAATACTATAAAGATAGATATTTTGTGCTTTTTGGTTCACATTTCAATAAAAGCATGTTCTTCAAGTTTTTAAAAGTATAATTTTTTATTATTTATTACTCCAAATGTTGTTATGAAAAACATAAAACTGGAATTTTATTAAGAATAAATGAAATATTTATCAACAAGCTTTCATTCTCAACTAACAGATACTTTGAAAAATGTAAATTTAGCTTGCATCACTAAATTCGTACATAGATACACTGCGAATATGTAATTTCTACTTTATAAAGGCCTGGTGATAAAAATGCTGTATAATTTCTCATATATATATTAGGAAAGTATGTTTATTTATTAATTTTATATCTATATTTTATTTAATGATTGCTAAAAAATACTTTGAACGTTTATTATAAACAGGAAAATGTTTGATGATAAATACTGCAAGGGAGAAAACAATTATTCATGATAAGCTTTAAAAATCTTGCCGAAAAGGTGCTGATAAAATATGATGCATATGTTAACTTATCACGAAATTTAATCTTCACGATTTTATTTTTATTTATTTATTTTTTACGTTTATTTATCTGTTATTGAAATGTAATCGTTTGACGTTCCTAGTGAGGACGACATATAAAAGTAGGGATCTTATCTCCGCCTGTGAAGGAGTATCTTCACATATATATTGGTTTTATTTAATTAAATATTATATTTTCTATAAATGAAATTTCTATTAAAAAATCTAACGAAATCCTAAATTATCTTTTATATTTAAACACATTTGTCTCTCTATAAATAAATATCTCAATTTTAATAATATTTTATCTGTTAATCTCTTAAATAAATCAGTTCAAAATAAAAACGTATTCTTTAAAATTAATAATTTATTCCTGGTAATCTAAATGCATTTTTTATTAAATAAAATGTTCTTTCAACATTTCGAACTTGCAAAACTAATCGCTTTATAAATATACTAGCCGCCTTCGGCGACCAGCTGGTTCGCGATCCTTAAAAAATCCGACTTTACGAAACTCCCACTCGGTGGCGCCTGCGGCGCCTTTTCCTGTTTCAGGTCTTACAACAGCTAAGTGACATATAGTGAAAATAGCTTTAATGAAAAATTTAATCTCAGTAAATTCCCGCTCGGTAGCGCTTGAGGCGCCCTCTTCCAGTTTCAATATCTGAAACAGCCTGTTCACTCACCATGTTATGATCCTTCAAATTTCTGACTTCAGCAAAGTCCCGCTCGGTGGCGCCTGCGGCGCCTTATCCCCGTTTTAGAACTTACAACACCTTCCTCGCTTATTAGAATTTAAAATATTGAAATTTTTAAATATTACAGTACCATCTGGCTGGAGAAATTTCTGTAATTTGCTGTTCAATTCCAAAGCAACAAAGCTTTCAGATGATGTATTACTTATAAAGTTATTTTAATTAGTAGCTGAGATATGAAAAAAAACCTAATCAGGAAACCTTAAAACGTGTAAATCGTGTGAAATCTCGAATTCCACTTTCGATAATATAAAAGTACTTTAAAATATCTTTCGAATGATGTATTAAAAATAATTTAATCATAATTAGAATTTGAAATATTGAAATTTTAAAATATTACAGTGCCATCTGGCGGTGGAAATTTCTGTAATCTACTGTTCGATTCTAAATCAACAAACCTTTCAAATGATGTATTACTTGTGAATTTATTTTAATTAGTAGCTGAGATAGATACCAAAGAAAACCTAACTAGGACACTTCAAAGCGTGTAAATCGGGTGAAATCTCGAATTCCACTTTCAATAATATAAAAGTACTTTAAAATATCTTTCGAACGATTTATTAAAAATAATTTAATTGATATTAGAATTTGAAAAACGCGTATTAGAATAAAATTTAATTTGCAATTAAAATGTAAATTAAAATGTAAATTTTTGTTTATTCTCCAAAATCGATGAAATTTGAACTGCAACATTGTGTTGTGATGTTAAAGGTGTATAGTAAGTTTTGTGCACGGGAGAGGAAAATTGAAGAATTTTGAAATTTGCAATTTTTAATCGCAGTCCAAAAACATGTAAAAGACAGCAAAAGGTTTTTTTCTTTCGTTCGACTTTCCAAATATCGTCTGCGAAGTTGCCATGGTAAAAAAAATACCCACTGTTGTTCGAATGACAAACGCAAGAGTTTCAGAAACGTCGATTCAGAATTTCATCCAAAACTGCAGGGATACTGAAAATTAAAAAAATTATAACGGATTTAGTTTTTGAAAAAATCTCTCAATCTTTTGAAATCCGGTTTGTCTAATCGAGATCTATATACAAAAAAAAAAAAAAAAAAAAAAAAAAAAAAGAGAAAGAAAGAAAAAGAAAGGATTTATCTCTAAAAGATTTTGAGTTATAAAATGTTTTGTGAAAAAATCGATGTTTCGTAAAATCTAAAAATATGGATCGCTAATCCGTATTTTGTTAAAATGTTTATATGGTTCGAAAGAAGATTAAATGGCCTTTCCAAATATACCACTTGTTAAGGAATGGAACAATTTCTATTTCGTACAGGGAGTTTCAAAAAAGACGATCTAGAAAAAGAGAAATTTTGGACCCTTTTTAAAACTTTTTTAAAAATTATAAAAAATTCGTATTAAAAAAAAAAAAAAAAAAAAAAAAATGTGTCGTAAGAATCTTTAATAAATGCTCTTTCTCGTGGTGCAGGTGTATTTTCAATATCTCCAAAAGTTCTGCAGCGATCGCTTTAGAAAAACCCGCGAAATGTTTCTCTCTCTGCTTCCTCTTTTAAGGAACGCGCTGAATTCTACTTGAAGGGTGGTAATTACAATCCGCTCGCTTTTTAATTAGACATTGATCGACGTTTTAATTAATATCTCCGGATCTAATTAAAATTTTTAAGTTCTTTTTTCACTATGCACTCGGGCAGGCTTCTGAGCACCCGTTTGTTAAATTTTGTAGTTCTGCGTTCAATAGGGGCTGAACGTATAGATGGTCAGGCAGACAGACAGACAGACATCTTCCTTTATTATTAAAGATATATATATATATATATAAAACTATTTCCTTTTGATAATCGTTGCTTATCCATAAATAACAATTCATTCTTTTTAATTGCGTAAGTTTATTTTATTATAGTTAAATTTACAATAAATGTCCATTGAAATATCATTAAAGGGTAATTTATATATTCTTAATGACAGGATGCGGACTTTATGTCTACTTCGAAGTAGGAGATATTTATGGCATGAGAGTTGGCATAAGGGGTTGCCTTAGTTTGTTTATAACGGACTCTTTAAATTTAAAATATTTATATTAATTTATTCGAGAGACAATGGAATGTGTTTGGCTATGAATCTGGTGATATTTTCGGAAAACTTGGCGTTATTCTGCAGTTGGATGTTGACTATCCGATTGAGAACTACTCACTTCGATCCTAATTTCCTGCCCTAGTAATACGCACTTTCGAAAGCTCTCTCTCTCCCCAGATTTACCTCGAGCCCTCTTAAAGTCAATCAGTGTTACATAAAAAGCACCGTAAATACTAATTTGCATTTATTCCCATAATACCTGTGAATCTCCAAATCTTCAAATAAAATATTTTATTGGACATGGCGAACTGGTCATTATGCATGGCTGTTATTTTTACTTTACCTGTGGTCATTGCGGACGATTCTCTATTGCAAGAGGTTCTGTATTACACCACCAGTCTCTTTAAAACTAACTTCTCATATATTTTAATGTACACTGTTAAAAAAAAATCCCGTAAGATTACGGGGAAAGCCTAGCAGCAGAGATTCCAGACAAAGCCCGTAAAAAAAAAAAAAAAAAAAAAAAAAGAGTTTTTTTACGGGCATGTAACATAATTTAAGGTCCTTATATGCTTGATTTAGGGTCTAAACTTTTTTGTCAGGAATCTCTGCTGTCGGGCTTTGCATGCAATAATAATACATTATTATTATTATTATTATTTTTTTTAATGCAGAGTAGTATAGAAGTCGATGTAAGAGATAGGCTATTTTCAACTGAAAGCAACCAATTCAACCATGGATTCAGTTTTAATGTACATATTTGAATTTATTTTTATTTTTTGAAAAAAAAAAAAGTGTAAAACCTCCCATTTTAACAGTCATTTTATGTAGTGCACGATATCAAGTTAATAGAGTTTCAATAGAACAATTAATTAAAAATAATACTGAAAAAAATAGAAACATTTTATAAAAGGATCACTTTTATAAAATATACTCTTGTGAAGGAGTCCATTTCATGGATTTGAATTTTGTGAAGGGTTCCTTTTATGATGTGGATTTTTGTAAAGGTGCAGCAAAAGTAACCTACTTTTTTCCTGGATGTAGCCCTGCATTGGCATACTGAATATTTTATCTGAGTGAAATTATTTGAATAATATCGATATTTATGTTGAGTATATATCTCTTGTAAAATTAAAGTGTTCAATAATAAAAGTGTACCTGAGTACTTATGTTGAAAAGGTAATAAGTTAAAATATTTCAATAAATAACATAAAATGCAAAAATCTCATAACAGTTGTTTCGGGTCGAAATAAAACGCAACTTTTCGCCCGGCTTATAAAGTAGGCACAAGTGTTGCAAACAAAACATGCGTTGTCGCCTTGTTTATTCAAAGAATTTAACTTGTTAAAATGTTCAGTACTGTGCTTTTTTTTTTTTTTTTTTTTAAGAAAAGGTGCTATAAATGAAAACCTTTTTTAAGAAATTTCGTTAAATTTATTATTATGGCATATTTCACTTTTTATTCAACATAGTAAAAAAATATATGTATTGCAATGACCATTTCCACCAAAAATTTACTTCCATCACTCTTTTTTTATTATTACTTTTAGCTTTGTATTTAATTATCTTGTACACATAGATATTTAATTATCTGTACATATACATATATACATATTTTTTTTTTCAACTCTTGCGAAATTTAGAGTTCGGATATTAAACGAACAGAAATATAAGCCAAATTGGAGTTTAATGAAACAAACATACAATTATCAGTAATCAAGTTCTTTCTTGGAAACATGAAAATTTATGTGTTGCGTGACAAGTATTTTTATTACATTTCTGATTTTTTTTTTTTTTTTTTTTTTTTGTAGACGTGTGTGTATTATACCTGCGATGTTATTACAAATGCGCAATTTATGTGAGTATTTTTCAGTGTTACCTCGTTTTTACTGAATGTTATTTAAATCACTGGATATTCTGTGATCTTTTATGCGCATGAATGAGTGATATTTGAATTTGTTAATTTCATTAAACTGATTTATTTTCTTAAAATAATAATAATAATAATAATAATAATAATTTCTTTAAATATAGTGATAACATCGGCCCGCAAAACGAAGTTTTTGAAAAATGCAAGAGAAGCTTTTGCTGATTTTTTTGTTATTTAGTGGTGCTGATTTCGAAAATGTTTTCCCTTTTTTTTCCATCACGTCAATATTTTTTTGAAAGATCAATATCGATATTTTTCTAAAATCCTATTTGAAAAGGAATTCTTTCGAATAATTTTGCATTACTATCTGGCAACTGTAGCTTTTATCCATTCTTGGTGAGGCTTATTGAGTTTTCAGCAATCGATTTATTTTTTATAGATTTAAATAGATGAAAACCGCTGTTGCCAGATCGCATGAGCCGTCCCTGGTCGAGAGAAAAAAAAAACATTCCCTGTGTTTAAGATTTTTATATCAAATTATGACGCAGTTTCTAGAAGAAAATCACGAACATACTATTTTATTTGTTTTTATTAAGGTAATTTACATAAAATAAACGATTGACCAAGAGGAGCAAATACTATGTATTTGTTGAAAATCGAAGTAAAATTGAATTTTTCAAAGAAACAGGACGTGATAGAAATTTTTCATGATTTATTTATTTTTTTTATTTTTTTAAATCAGCACCAAAGAATATATAAAGTTCAGCTATCAATTCCCTTGTATTTTTTTCATCACAGGTTTGTGTAATTAATTAAAAGCCTTCTTTTCGAGGCATACAAGGCTAATTGTTATGTATTATTATAATGAGTATCGTTTAACATGCCTTCTTACACTGAGGATATCCTCTGTCAAAGTTTTTAAAGTTCCCTAGAAATCACATAAATTGTCCCTATTGTTGGTCAACCATTTAAAACGATGTTCATTATTATTCTTGTCGCGTATATTAACTTACATGGACCAAGAAAGACACTAGATAGCGAAAGAAAAAGACCGAAACAAAATCACTCAGGAAGAAAACCACTGAATTTGGAATGATTTCAGTGGGATCAACGCTTTTTTTTTAAAGAAGCAGGTGCAAGACTTAAATTGCTTTTCAATTTTGAATTTCTTGCGTCCATTTTCATAGCATGATTACATTATTTTACTTTTTTTTTATGTTAATGCAAAGCAGATAAGGATGGTATGTGTGGAGATAGAGAAGGAAATATGTTCGTTCCGAAGTAAATTTACTAATAACGTGAAATTTACATTTAAAAAAATGCAAACAAAGCACGAAAATGACAGAAAAGTTACTATGTATATTATAGAATTAAGTTATGAGTACGGATACGTCATTTATATTTATATTTAGATTGTAGTCAAACATTTGGCTGGTTCTGTTTGTGCTTCAACTTATAAAAAGTTTGAAAACGGGAATCTATCAACGTGATTTTGACTTTTTTTTTAAATGATAATTAGGTATTCTATTTTTGTTCTGAGATATAAACATGTTTTCTCTTTAAGCTGCAACTATCGGTAATTTTATATGTTATACTTTATATATTATCAGCCATTAAATATCGATATTACTGTAATTTCTGGCGTATAATCCGCAGGTCAAATATATCCGTTTGATAGAAGAAATTTTAATTGACAGAAAAAGATACATTTTTATTAAACAATATCTCGTAAAACATAGATAGCTTCGTTTGTTAATTGAAATTTTTAGTGTTAAACCGATGTATCTAACCTACGGATTATACACCGGAAATTACGGTACTCAAACAAAAAAGTAGTAAAAGAGAAAAATTATTTAAATTCTTCTAAACATGTTTTAATCTCCGTAGTCGGTAACAAAATACTAAGAAATTTACAACGTGTGTATATCAAGAATATTAAAAATGTAATACAGGAACTTTTTTTTTTATGTATATGCATGCAGTTTGTAGATTTTACTACTTAAAGGGAACACTATTAAAGAACTAGCAAAAGTGCGAAATTTTCGCACTTTATTTCTTCTCTGATTTACCTTTAAAATTTGAAACTCATAAATATTATAACAATTTCACCGCTAATTAAATTTTAAATTTACCAGATGCCAAATTATTATTATAACCAAATAAATATTGTACAACAGTAAAACCAGAATCATTCAAAGAAAAGTTTCAAAATAAAATTCATGGTTTGACGACCCAGTTTTCATACTTCCGCCGGCAGTAGAGTTTTAGTAAAGGAGCCCCCAATGACGCCTTTTAAATTTTTATCGCCAAGAGTGAGATGACATTTTATTTATTTTGGCATAATATTTTGTAAAAAAAAAAAAAAAAAAAAAAAAAAAAAATCCTATTTTGATTATACTTTTTATGATTGCGTTTTTTAATCAATTTATGATAATAATTCATATTTTGTATATATCTTTAAAATATTCCTAGGTCTAAAATGATGCTTGCAAAGATTCTGAAGAAGCAACATTTAAAAATACATTTTTCCATATAATAATGTCATCATACAAATGTCGTCATTTTTTCTTATTCGTTCATTGAGCTGACTCCGCGTGCTTAAGTATTGTTCATTTTTAAATATTAATTTTTATCCTCGCGTATTTTATTAATTTTACTACTATCGTATCGTTTCAACAAAAATTAATTGTAACTGGTCCATGTTAGAGAAATATTATATAGATTATTTTTATTTTCTTTAAATTGGATTTTGTTATTGACAATTACAACACGGTGATCAATATTATATAGCTATTACCCATTAAAATTTTGTTCAGAATGCTAACATTAATTTGATTTCCTATAAATTTGTTGAGTAAAATAATTTTGGGAAAAAAATATTTAATAAAAAAATGGTGGAGAAAAAGTGTGGAATTTCTCATAAAGTGTCTAGTAATACATAATAAAACTCTTCAGCTTTTCAGCGTTTTTCAACTTTTTCAATTTTTTTCGACTATTTAATAAACTAATTATTGTTCCACTTTGTTAGTCTGATATGAATATTGATATTCTTATATATTGTCAATTTGTAATTTATTACTCTATTTTAAAATGCAGTTCTTATTTGTTATATGGGATTTTATGACTAATAATCAAGTGAATATTGTGCATTTTTCATATCTTTAATAACACTATTTATGGATATAGCTAAATTTTGCTTCTTGCGGATATTGATGGCATTTATAATAAAAAAGCATCATACAACTGGCGTTTAAAAAAAAATAAGTACAAAATTTTAAATAAACATCATAAATAAAATATTAAAAAAAAAATTAAAGACTTTTTATATTAGTTTGATTCCTAAAAAGAATGAAAAGATTAAAACGAAGTGTTGTCACCTAAATTTCACGCTTTAGTTAATTTTAAAAATCTAATTGTCGTGTCGGAAAACTGTTTGCACCCATGGATTCAGAAAAATTGACCCTTTCATTTGGTACCGAATTTGTAACGAAGCACATACTTTTTAAAATGATCGAAATACATTAAAATGTAGCATTGCCACCTAAATTTTATACTTTAGTTAATTTTAAAAAACCTCATTGTCGTGTCGAAAAACTGTTTGCATCCCTGGACTAAAAAAAAAAAAAAAAAAAAAAAAAAAAAAAATGCCCCTTTCATTTGATACCAAATTTGTAACGATAGGACTGATATTTCTAATTTATTTCCCCCCCCCCCTTTTTTTCCGTTTTTAACCCGGATTCGGCAAAAGGTTTATGACAGAGAATGTAAGCTGAGAAAAAAGGAATAAATAATAATAAATAAATCTATAATAAATACAAGAGTACAAGAGCTCGCATTAATTGTTTCATGTCGAACAAAGTAAGCACGAGTGCTGCATTAAAACTCTTTTGGATCTAGTTTTTTTTTTTTTTTTTTTTTTTGTAAATTAAAAAAAAAGTTTTGATTCATTAAAAATTTTGAAAAATTTAGCCTGTGGATCTTGGTTACCGGAGGTTCTTCAGAAAAGCAGTGGACATAATTTCTCAAAAGCTAATGCACCGATATTATTGGAATTTTGCACGCTTCTTCAAAATAAAATTGACTAGTACTTGAAAGAATGATTTTTCTTTCTTTCTTCCTTTTCGATTACAGCACATTATGCAAGGATATATGTGGAGTAAAGTACACCAAAAATTACACTGTTTTTGCCTACAACTATGCCAAAAATCCAAATTTCAATAATTATTAAATCCTTCGTTCGAGCATTAGTCAATTCAATTTCAAATAAGTGTACGAAATAGCAATAAGTTCGGATAGGCATTAATTTTCGAGAAATCGTGTCTACAGCTTTTCTGAAGGGTGCCTAAAGACCTGCTGAATTTTCGGATTTTTTAATTAAAATTTTATAAAATATTGCCTAAATGTTGCTCTTTTATATTGCTCAAATTTTTGAATAATTTTTTTTATTTATTACATAGATATATTTAAAAATTTTGAGGAAATGTGCTTTTTTTTTGAGGCTTCGAAACCTATATAATTCCCTTAAAGAAAATATAAATGAAATAAATTTAAATATGCAAGCAATGGAAAATAATCAAGTTGAATTGAGTTAAAGGTTTGGAAATGAATGTTTAAAAAAATTAATTAAAGAAAGTTTTAGAAATTGTGCGAAAGCGGCATCACAACTCTTTATAAAATGAAACATGAAAGTCAGAAAAAGAATTAAAATTATTACAAATCAAGCCAGAATAAACTATAAATAAATGTAAAGAGGGAAAATTTTCAAAATTTTCGAATAATAACGCTACATATAAAAAAAAAATAAATTCTTTTACAAATAATATCCCAAAAGATGGCGCTATATGTATCAAGTAATCCTTTTGGAGACTTAAAAATAAACGAACCATGCCCTTAATATTAGCAAACAATGGTCCGGCGATACATTTAATTTTTAAAGGTCTCGGGAGCTTCTCATAGCGTGAAAAAGTTAAAAATAAAAAACAGTAGTAGTCAAATGAACAAAAACCGTCTGGGAGAACGACATGGAAGAGGAGAGATTTCCCGATTTGGAACAGACTATTACGGTGATTAAGGTGGCAACAGGAAATCTCATGCATCGAGCGTGTTTCCTTGACAACGGGGACGCTATGAAAGGACCTTTCAGAAGAAATTATTTGGCTTTTAACTTTTTTGTTAGAGAATGATGTATTTGAATGATAAACTCTAGTGAAATTGAAAGGCGGTGGCTTTGTAAAAAGTAGTATCGCATAAATTTAAAACGTAGGTTCCATAGCTTTAGATGACTATCATAGTGGGAACCAGGATAGCTTTACAACTAAAGGAGGTACTAAATTTATTATCTGGGATAAAGCTACAAGAAAATATTATTTTTTGAAGATCCGTATCTTCTCATATATGTTTTATGGCAAAAAAAAATATTTTTTAAGATACTGATGCGTCAAAAAATAAATAAATAAAAAAAGGTTGTGAACGCAATGTGTTACGCAAGCAGGCATCAGTACATAAAACTAATTTTCTTAATAATAAAAGACTTGGTTTCCCAGGTGTAACGCTCGAAACTTACGCCATAGTTACAACAGTGTATCGAAATAAACAAAGTAAAATTTTATCCTTGGTTTCCATACGTGCATTTCAAATGAATGAAATAGTGAAAAAAGACAATTTAACAAAAAAATTTACATTACAGCTACAACAATCTATTAAGACAAAGAAAATAAAATGTTATACATGGTTTACATAGTTTTGGGAGATTCGTTCATTGATTTAAATAATAAGTTAAATTTACAAAATTTCTGAGTTCAATTTTAAAGAAAATTTCATTTTAAAAATTTATATCATTAGGTATATTAGTATAGTTGTTAAAACAGCAGTAAACGAAGCTCAAGTAACCGATATATTTTTCCAGAATTTATTCATCTATAAAATAAAATTTGAAAAAAAAAAAAGACTTAAAAATTGAATAAATAAATAAAATAAATAAATAAATAAACTTTTTTTAGTTTCTATGCGGAATTTTGATACATTACGGAAGATAATAATACCGAATAAATTAAATACGTAAATATAACAACGTCCCGAGAAATCAATAATATAAATAATAAAATTTAACAAAATCTCATATGAGTGTTTCGATATATCAAGTGAAATAAATTTACACTTTCTTCCGAGTTTTGGAGAATACTGCCCGGTATCCACTAATTCGTTCGACAAATCTAAAGAACCACTAACGTTGTGGTACCCAGTAAAGGGGGAACACACATTAAAATGTTATATACATTACAAAATTAAAAATAAAATAAAATAAAAAAAGTCTTCTTAATGGTTATTTTAGTCATATTGAAAATAGAGGCTATAAGAAATCGGTTCAAAACGAAACGTTTGCAAAGGAAACAAGATTTGGTTATTTTATGTAAAGGAACAAAAAATAACGATTAAATGACAAAAATATCGCACTGATTCATTAAGATTTAAACTCGCTATAAAATTGATGGTAAAAAATTTTCATAATTCAAAACTTCAATGATAGATAGTTGTTATACTAAACTAGAATGCGAGACAACCTATGACGACTTTAAAAAATATATATATTTAAGAGATTGAATTGAAAAAGGATTTACTAATAGCACTGTGGCTCCAATGGCAAAACCAAAGGAAGCTATGGGAAGGGCTTTAGGCCGTTACATATACTTCGAAATTAAATTTTTTTTTCCCATTTTGACTAACAAGGAACGACCTGAGCTCCTTACAAGCCACCTTAGCCCCCAGCAGGTAATGTTCTGACTACGTGGACACGGAGTCTGCACATGTATACTTTAGATCATGTATACCTTAGATCATGTATATTTACCTTAATTTTTGTAAAATATACAACATTAAATGACGTTTCTTAATTTTTTTAGATTTTTACAGTTTAACTTTTCTCTTATATTACTACAATAAATCAATTCAGAATTCCTTGTTCTTAATTTCATATATTCATTTATAAAGGTAATCTTCATTTTTTTAATCGTTTTGTGGTTTATAATTTGAATGTTCTTTTTTGTGCTTTTTGCACTATAGTAAGATCAAATTATACTTCATATATATATATATATATATATATATATATATATATATATATAAAGCTGAAAGTTTGTTGCTGTATCTATCAGAAATTTTACTTTGCTATGCATAGCTACACCATTCAACCGATCACTACGAAAACTGGTACACATATTAATCAGGATAAAATCTAGCTAACGCCATATTTTTAGTCAATCGTGTAATTGGTTCAAAAGGTGATAAATAAAAACTCCAATTCAGCTTTAAAATCATTTAAAAGAGAAAAAACAAATTGATGCCATAAATAAATAAATAAATAAAATTTACACATTCATTTTTTTCCAGACATAAAAGAAAATATTTATTATACGTGAAAAATTAAGAAAAAGGAGTGGGGATCAATTTTATTATTTATGATAAAGTAAATATATATATATATATATATTTATATATATATATTTATGTCGACAAACAAATGAACAAGCAAACTTTTTTTTTTTTTCCAATTTAAATTAATTGTTTATTTGTGGTTTTATTCGTTTTTGTTTTCACAATGAGTTTAAATTACTATAATAAGGATTTTATTGGCATAGAACATACAAGGATTCACTTTACTGCTTTTTTTTAAATTCCATTAAATATTTCTCTCAACTTTAACATTTAAATAATTTTGATACTAAAACTCAACAGTCCTGTAAATAATTAACATCTTTTTGTCACTATGTTTAGTATCTATACATAAAATAAATAAACAACTAAGTTAATTAATAAATTAATAAAACCTTCGAAAATGTGCCAACTTTTATTCAAAAATGCCAAACGTTTAGTCGTAATATCATAAATATGGAAGATATTTATTTTAATATAATTTAATTCCACCTCATACTTTCTTTACTTTGGTTTTTCTTTAATTCCACCTCATACTTTCTTTACTTTGTTTTTTCTTTAATTCAAGTATTTTATACGCAATACTTCAAATCAAGCTGTGCCAGAGAATTATTAAAGAAAAAGGGTTCAAATTTTTAACACCAGTTCAGATTTTAAATGTGTTTGGCATTTCATATGCTTCAAGGTTAAAAAAAAAAATGTCTTTTACCAATTACAAAATTATGCTTGTATCTCACTTCCCATAAAGAATGATATATTTTATGGTTAAAAAAGTTTCTAAACAGGAAATTTGTTCATGGTGTGCAATTTTATTTATTTTTGTTTTGCTAAATTATTGTTATTATAAGTATTGTTTTCTCTTTAGGACGACGAGTTATACCTTATAGTTCTCTCAAAATCTTAATTTATTTTTAATATTATTTATTGGCACCCTAAAGAAAAACAAAACACTTTTTAGAGATATTAGCGATTGCAAATAAATTACATGTTGTATTAAACATAACAAAATAATAAAAATAATTATTTAATTAAAATAATAAATTGAAATACAGAGCTATAATTAAATGTCTGTTTTAGACAGAATTCTATATATAAAAATATTGCCATCAAATTTGCTATTTAGAGAATTCATAAGGTGCCCTCAAGGCACGGCACCAAAAAACTTTTTTAGTTCAACAAGTGTCTACCAGCTGCCGTTTTGTTCAAAAAAGTGAAAGAATTATCTATTGGAATGACACGTAAGAGATTAAAAACTAATCGACAAATGTTTAAATCGTTTATGCATTCCGTATCAGTCGTTCTCTTTGGTATACTTTGCGTTTTTCGATGCAAAGCGCCACCTACGGCATCTATTGAACATTTCCGAAAGTAACACAGCAATATAGGTACAGTACCTCCAACTTAGTATCGCTGGAAATCTACGTGCATAGGTTAAGGTCAAACATTTCTATCAATTTTGTCCAATACTACCTGATACTGACTTATGTTACATCTGTAATCTTGAATATTCAGAAAAGTTTCATATTAGGTTTTTATTTACATTTTATTTGATCTTCCGATAAATACAGGACAAAAAATAGTTTTAACAACATTGTGAATAAATTATATACTTGTATAGTTGTATTTCGGCTGGATCGACCGTTGTCGGTCGATATTGGAAAAGAAAATGGTATGCGATATAACATTGGCCGATATAACTTTGACACTGGGAATGAACCTTCCCCCCACTTTTTTTTAGGTGGCAAGGGATTTTGTGTACACATCTTCTGATACGTATACATACCAAATTTGATGGCAATCTACCAGCGGCGAAACGTGCATGGAAGTGATGAAAGTCCCTTATTTAAGATTTTTTTATAAAAAGGTTATTTTATGCAGAAAAAAAGAAGTACCATTTTCGGTTTCTCCTCTAGCAGAAATTGTGCTTGTATACTTTTACCCAATATCGTGCAGTCGAAAAACGGAATTGATTCTCCCCCTGCTCTTGGAAGCGTGTTTCTTCAGTCCTACCAATAGTTTTCCGGACTAAGATTCGCCACTCCGTTCTCCCAACCTGTTTTGGCTATAGGAAGCTGTTTATAGTGCAAGTTTAGTTAAAACCACCCTGTATTTTTTCAAATAATTTTAACAATATCTCATTTCCAGAAATTTGTAATTCGTAATGTGGATGAACAATCACTATGTAATTGGCGAGATTGCGTAAAGCAATCATGCAACTCTTTTAACTCTATCTTCGTCTAAGTTAAAGGGATAGTCTGAATGACCTACTTTCTAAATGCCACTGACTATCTCAAAAATAATTCATCTGCTTGAAACCTCTCGTGAAAAATAAATTAAATAAAACGCGACCAAACAAGTAATGATGTCATATAGACCTCTTCCAGTAAGTCACGCTATCGCCGTAGTAAAAGACAGCTACTCCCTTTTCCCATCTCATATTGAGGATTCCCCGAAAATTTCCACGATCACATTTCGAGATTCCGCAAGTTTTTCTCACAGAAACAACTTTGTGTCTCCAGAATCAAGACGAATACGATAATGAAAAGAGATATTTCACGTCCAAGGCTGCGGTAGGCTTCCAAGTGTGTCATGACGTTTAGAAGGTTAAGAAGGTTCAAACCTGTTGGAGATCACGGTTAAGTAAGGCAACACGCGATGAGAAAATGCGAATTAGTGGAATTTATTGGAGAAGAACATCTCACTTCACGAGATATTTAACAGGATAACCAATAGTCCGTTAGGTAACAAGATCTCCGTGTTTCTTCTTGCAATCCTACTGAACTGAACTCAAAAGTATCAAGGAGAAGAGACTTTGGAATCAGAAATTTTTTAATGACATCGGAAACATGAGGTGGTATAATCTTTTATTGATTTTTACTTTCTTCTGTATATACAGTCGGTAACAAAAGTGTCCGAACACTAGCAAAAATTCCTATGTAAAAAAAGTACACTTCATACGGTTTTGTTAAATAAATCTTTATCGAATCATGTTCTTACACTGACTAAGTTCAGGATTCGACAAGGATTTATTTAACAAAACTGTATGAAGTTTACTTTTTTTACATAGGAATTTTTGCTAGTCTTCGGACACTTTTGTTACCGACTGAACATAAGAAGAAATTATTGGATTCTCTAAAATTCCTGTTTTCGATGGGTTTATGGGTTTTGAGATCCCTCAAATACGATATCACCATTTTTATGCAATGTTTATCTGTCTGTGCGTGTGCGTGACAAAATTTTTCTGATACATTTAGATCGAGAACTAATGCGCCTAATTTCATATAAAAATATATTTAGTTTCATCTTGACATAAAATGGTGTCTATCGTCCTTTGGTGCACATCGTCCAACAGGTGCCACTGCTAT
Source organism: Salticus scenicus (assembly GCA_963930645.1). Taxonomy (NCBI): domain Eukaryota; kingdom Metazoa; phylum Arthropoda; class Arachnida; order Araneae; family Salticidae; genus Salticus; species Salticus scenicus. The sequence goes on from OZ005654.1 coordinate 250,963,187, forward strand.
CCTGCAATTTTGCCCATTTAAGAAAAAGCTTCTATAGTTAATAATTGCATAAGTCTCAAAATGTGAGAGGAACACTGTAAAAAATTTAGCTGATTCAATTTGGGTGCATATCAGCAAACAGGTAGCACTGCTATGCTGCAATTTTTATCATATACAAGAATGCTTATTTCAGCTTCTACAGTACATAAATGCATCACACCTTATATATGAAATGGCCATTATGAAAGAGAATGCTGGCTTATTTTGCGTGTATATCGTAACAAAAATTGCGCTGCTATTATTTCCTGTTTGCGTTTTTCCACATGGCTATATCTCAGCATCAATTGGTTGAATACCAACCAAACTGCATATGTAAAACAATTAGTGTGAGAAGCTATGATTATTTTTTGGGCATTTCAACTAATAAGGAGAGCAGTTTTATAGAACGATGTAGAATAAAGTTTAGTGATGAACACAGCATACTAATTTCCAGTTTATCCTCAGCTTATCACAGTTCTTAAAAAGTTAAAATTTACTTATGAAAAAGTATCCTAATAGATAAAGAAGTAGAAAATAATATCTGAAAAGACTAAACTGCTTTAATGCTACACAAAATATTTAGAAGTAAAAAATAAATATAAAACATTAAATTACACGTTCATATTTTTTTTTTTTTTTTTTTTCAAAATTGTCCAAAATTTTAAAAAATAACCTACAGACGGCATTCTCCCTAATCCTTAAACACTCGTGTAATCAATCGGTTTTCAACCCAACACATATACACATACACACATAAAAAGTAAAATGTATATTCAAATTTAAAACATAAAATTACCTACATGCTTTTACTCCAATATTGTCTAAAAGCTTAAAAATATATTTTAGCAGTAAATTTTATTAGACTTAAGTAAAAACACGAGTCTCTCATTTAACAATATTAATAATCTGGTGTATCACTCACACGACTTTCTCTTACCCTGAAATTTAATACTATAAATACAGATTGGAGATTAAGGGGTAAGATAAAGAGAACTATTATGCAAACCTTTGTTAAAATAATTCAAATTGGACTTCGGAACAGCTTTATTTGACAAATAATTCTATGTGAGGAGACTATGTCGTCCCTCCTCAACCCCCCGTTTCATTACTGTACTTATATTTATATAGAATTCAAAATCTGTTTTTAAATTCAAAAGTTCGTTAAAATTATTCAAACAACTTTCACAGGCACTTTGAAACACAGGCTTTCTTTGAAACCTATCAATCTTGATCAATTTTTTTTAGTAACGAAAGTATTAACTTCAAAATGCAACATTTGGATCCCCTGAAATTATATGTTTTTAATTTACTCTAACAGACACAGACAAAGATCAAACGCTAAAAAACTTGACTTTGGTAATCAGGAAGCCTCAAAAGGTGTAAATATACAAAAAAAAAAAAAAAAAAAGCGATGAACATTTAACCTAAAAACATGCATTATTTACCATATGTCTATGAGGAATATTCATTGTTCCTGAGCAGCTTTCTTAGACATGGTAACATATTATAGTAAAGCACTTCCACTACAATAAAAAAGAATGTTATCGTTTAAATATTTGCAACCCTGTCTATCTTTTGAAGATTATGTACACACCACATGGTGCACATAAAAATAATACTATATTAATAACACATGGCACAATCTGAAGTACAGTTCCATCAACTATCATGTATTGTCGCACTATAATCTAGTTCTTTTGTGTAGCTCTGTAAACAAACAGTGAATCGTTTTCGTACTATATTCTACAGAAAACATATTTTTACTCATAGAAAAATTATATATTCGCTTCATTTGGTTTAGTGCAGTCTATAGACTTTTGAACTCAACTTACCTGCAATTTTCCCCATAGACACAATTATTTGAATTATCTTAGGTGTCCATGTACACAAACCATTTGCTTCATATCCACGAAAAGCTTAGTATAACATCCTTATGTGATACACATTTAGAATTTCAAGTTTGAACTTTCTGCTACTATTTGTTCTTGAGATATGCTGATAACAGATAAACACACACACACGCATACACACAGACCAATCGTTAAAAACATGATTTTCGGATTCAGGGACTTCAAAACGTGTAAATGCAACAAAAACTCACTTTTGAAAATTTGACCCTAAACAATACTTTCTCTACCTTATGGCTAAGAAAAAGTAGTAAAATTAATTATAAATTGAAAACGGGTTTCATGTGAAACAGTTAATTTTTAAATAGAAATCAAGTAGCAACACGAATGCGCATTTATTTATTTATTTTTAATTAATGACCTTCAATTTTAAAACTGATAAAAATTTTTAGATAATAAATTTTATAATAAATTTTTTCCTTCTTTTGGAATGCAATTGTAATACTTAATTTTTCTATTATTAATATAGGAAAACTTATTTCATAATACTTCAAAGTTATTTAGATTTCCTAAAAAATACATAACTTTTCCTGTATTTACCGTAAATCATTTTCCGTGCTTAAAACAGATCATTTATTCATGCCACACCCACTGTTTACACGGCGTTAGATTTGAATGATTTTGATTTAACATGGGTGAGTTAATTCAAAGAAAAAAAAAAAAAAAATCCGTTTACATGGTATTTGCTTTTAGCGCATTTTAGTTATAGAAATTAGCGCAATTGTTTGAAAGTACCAAAGCATTTTTGCATGCATTCATAAAAGGTTACCAAAATATTTACGATATTATTGTGTAATAAATGAATATTAATATTCGAGTAGTTAAAAGTAGTTATTAATAACAACGTCACCATTTTGCAATGATCATAAAAGAAAATACATAATAATATGATTGAACGTATTAAATATTTTCCCTGGCATCAATAGTGCTGTTGCAGTGCGGTGAAAGTAGTTTTACAGTCAAAGTGAAAATACGTAAATGAGCAGTTCATTCACTTTGACTGTAAAACTGCTTTCATTGCAACAACACAACTGAGGCAGGGTAAAAGGTTTAATACGTTGTAAAAATATCTAGAATTTTTTATTAAATTTCTGTCTAACGTATCTTTGTTTAATTTTGTGTGAAAAATTCGTAAAAAAAAATTCTTTGCTTATGTAAAACATATAATACTTTTGAAAATGTTATTTTATTTTATTAATTAATTAAAATTTTTAAACACATATCTGTTAATAAAGTTTAGGAAAGTGGTAAATCATGTAAATATTGTTCTATTATAAAACTACCATTTCGGTACATATTAAATTAAATGATTTATTGTTGGTGCTACAGAACATAAAATTTTGATTAAGTTCAAACAAACTGATTAGTTCTAGATTTTGAATTACCAAAATAAGATGTTTTTTCTTCACAAATTAAATTTGTGCAGTGTCTGTTTTTATTTTATTTATTTATATTAATGTGCATGGGAAGGAGAGAGAGTGTGTAGGTACCATTTTAATAAACTTTAATTACCGTTATGCATCCAGTTTATTTTAATAAATTTGATTTCTACACATTTTATAAATTAATCAATTTTAAAAAAATTTCACGGACTTCTCTAAGAAACTTAAACATGGTCAATAATTTAAATTCAACGAAAGAAAGCACATAACTATAGTGTAACCACGTTTCCTACGCCTAGCAGTGAGGACGAGTCGGAAATCTTAGAGGGTTTCCAAGTTGACGAACAAGTTTGAATTTAGTAAACATCCAGTCATTCGGTATTCCTTTATCGCTTATTTTCTCTCAACGAAAAGCTTGTCTCCCCTATTTTACTAGTGGACTCGTTGAATCTGCACTTGCGCACAGGCTTCCATGGTCGCATGAAATGTAGTTAAAGAGTAGAAAATAAATAAATAAATAAACAAAAGTTGTACACGATTATTTTCTGGCAATCAGCATGTCTCTCTTTAATCCTTTAAAAGGAAATTGTATATTGAAGTTTCAGAAAATAAATAAATATGTAAAATTATAATAACTAAGCATTTCTTGGGGTTTTAGAATAGTACTTTATTGAAAGGAACAACATGAAATTTTTAAATTTCAAACATTATCATTTTTTCTTGTTAAATCTTTTTGGCGAATTATTAAGGTTTAATATTTTTTTTTTTTTAATAAATAAAATAAAGTAATGCATTTTATATTAAAGGCATTTTAGAGGCAGTCTAACTCCTTAACATGACAAGGGGATATAAAAGCACAAAAAATCTGAATGAAAGCTGAAGATAAGATTGTCTCTCAGATTTATCATTTCCTTTTACAAAGACTAATTATTTTACCATTAAAAAAAAAAAAAAAAAAAACAAGTTATACACAGGTGTCGTTGACGTCTACTTTACTACGTATAAATATGCAGTTTTTCGTTTCCCATCTGATCATAACATCTTTGAAAATACTCATCGCAATTAAATGACAACTTAAACCATTTGGTAAGCATTTATCTAACACAACTGCCTTAAATTTGCTGCGATAAAAGTCTTCTACTTCCTTCTGACATAACTTTCCACAATGAACAGGCGCTGGCTTATACATCTCCAGCAAGTAATTTAGCGTGACACTGTCTTTATACTGTATACTCGGCTCAGGTAACGAAAGTGATCTCTGGGGGCAAAAAGATGCAGGGAATGATGACTTTTTATCTGTATTAATTAATTGCAAGGTGATTTCCTTTGTCAAGATGTTCGAGGTACATAGGACACATTTCCAGCCAATCTTTCCATTTCCGCTATTTTTCTTCACATTGTGATTCTTCCTCTCCTCTCCTCCATTCAATTTCCTTAATGTCATGTGTATGTGCAGTGAATAATTTTTCCATGGATAATGAGAGAGCAGAAAATCGTGTAGTAAAAGTAAAAGTTAATGTTAATATTATAGATTAACAATTCAAGGAATTACCTCTGCATTTGAAATAAATTCAGATGTAAATAAGTCTGAGCAAGTTATATTGAATACTTGTCAAGTTTAAAGTAATATTGGCAAAGATGTAAAATAATAATAATAATAATAATAATAATATATATATATATATATATATATATATATATATGCCGATCGAATAAGTTGTAAAAATCACTTTTCAATTGTATTTAATCATTAAATATTTTAACCTTTAATGTATGTCACCTAGAAATGAATTTTAATTTTAATTGCAGAGAATAGAATTTCAGATAATTTTTGCTTATAGAAGGCATATATGTTTAGAAAAGGCATAAGATATTTATGCATGTGATAATCCAGGTTGAGAGACTACTCGAAGTCATAAAAACTTTTCAACTTTGTCAGAAAGAAAGGGATTCTCAACTATACTATAAAAATAAACACCAGAAATCAAAAATATTTTATGCTTTTAAATATCAGAAAAATCTTAAATTCATAAGTTGAACTTGTCTTTCCCTTTATGTGTATATTAAAGAGAGAGGGGGGGGGGAGAAGAAAAAGGGTATTTTACATTAGGTACACATTACATGGTTTTACTATGACAGGAATTACAAAATTCTATTGATATTGTGTCATTAACAAAAAATTTTCCACGATTACAAAATATTATTAAAAGCGAGAGAAAACATAATATGGACGAATATTAAAAAACAAAAGTTAACTTTTTGTTTTTTTCTTTTAAGCACTTAATGGCAAACTGAATTGAAATTAAGTCTAATAGTATATCATAAATAATACAGCATAATAGTGTTTTAATAATTATTACTGAATAAGCTTCAAAATAAGTACAGTCGGTAACAAAAATGTCCGAACACTAGCAAAAATTCCTATGTAAAAAAAGTACACTTCATACGGTTTTGTTAAATAAATCCTTGTCGAATCCTCTTCTTAGTGATTCGATAAGGATTTATTTAACAGAACCGTATAAAGGGTACTTTTTTTACATAGGAATTTTTGCTAGTGTTCGGTCACTTTTGTTACCAACTATAATAGGCTTATTAACATAAAAATGTTAATTTTTATAGCACGCATAAAGCCTGGATCGAGTGCCCTTTGTTGGAGTTTTTTCTAAGGGGACCCAGCTCGTATTCCTTTCTTACGCAGTGCGCTGTGTATCATAGCAAGAAATTATCTGATAAATATTAGTTAAGAAATATTGAAAAGTGTAAAAGGAAAGAGAAAGAAAGAAAGAGGAAAACCTCTTTTAATCATTTCACTTTCATTATTTACTTTTTCTGTTTTCAATAAAGATCTTTAAAACATAATATCATAAAAAGCAGAAAAATGTTTAAAAAAAAAAAAAAAAAAAAAAAAAAAAAAAAAAAAAAAAATTTTTTTTTTTTTTTTTTTTTTTTTTTAACTTTTTATTTTTATCTTATTTATTTAAAATTTTTAGGCTAATTTATTTATTTAAATTTTTTATTAGTCAGTATACACAAACTGTGACGAACGCTTTGTCGTCATATCTATTTAACTTTAGGTTGAATGCTGAAACTAGATTGCTTAATAAAGTTATGAAGAAATGACAGAGTCAGATATATAAAATAAATGAGCTTTTATTTTGAGCTTAAATAAAAAGGTGGGCGTTGGACTTTAATTATATTTAATAACTTGTAAACTTAGTTGGGCAGCCTTCTTAAATACTTTTAACTATCAATAGATACTCACAATTAATCTCAACTACTTTATTTAACTTCATTCACCCTCGCGGCTCAGTAATCTTTCGTACGTGGGAGGATTCCCTGACACCACGATACTACTCGAATTACTATCTCCTGCTATAGCCGCTAACAACCAACTTCCCACTCACTTACAACTAACCTTCTACTAACTCCCCTCCAACTCACTTCTTTTACTCTCCTTCCAACTCACTAACTTCAACTAACTCCCAAAAGCAATCTTCCTTCTCCTTTTGTACAGTTTCTTTCCAAAATACTTTATAAAATTAACATATTACAATTTCGTTCAACCCAGGAACTAACTCTAGTGATCAGCCGAATCCTAAATTCGTTACATTCACGTTTTACTCGTAAAGTGCGAATTTTAATTGTAGCTAACTTTGCTATACCTCACAAAACTACTTCTGTATTTTAACCCAAAGGAAACTTTTATTATTTCATTACCATTATTAAATCCTACTTAAAAAATGTTAGAATAAACAAGATAACAAAAGTTGTAAATATCTTCTCTATCATTACAAACAAGTAACACTCAAAACCTACAATTCGTTTTTTTCTCACAGAAAAGGCACGTAACATAATCCATAATCAAATTTCAACGCTAAATATCTTACGTTCCCTTAAAAAAGAATAAAACATAATAGAAAAAACCCTGAAATTAGCGTCCTTTCTTCAGCTATTAAATGCGAATTTTTCAACAAATTTAATCCGAAAGGCCCAATGAGAGGTTTTAATCCGTGTACACATTAAGATAATGTTGCACTAAGCATCTATTTTTCTGACAACTAACCAAGCGATGTGTTTAGGTTAAGTTTCTGAGGGATCGTTTGTCACGTTCTCAAGCCATAGTGCAATACTTGATTACCCAAGCCTTAACTCAGATATGTCAGTGGTTAGACTGTTATTTATCCGTATAACCGGCATAGATAGGAATTATAGAACATATTGATAGAAATAAGTTTTATAAGATCAGCTGAATTAATAGTAATGCTTTGTATTTTAAGTAGCATTAATATAAATAAAATATAAGGATTGTAACATCAACCATATATAGAGTGAGGTAAATAACAACGCCTAGAACGCCAAATAGAAATAATAGGAAATCAGACAGCTGTTTCGGTACCACTTAGCGTACCGTCTTCAGTACATTAAGAAATGAGACAGAAGTGCTCCCATATATAGGAAAGGGATCGAATTCAGCTCAGGATGAATAGCCAATAGGATTACGCGGAATGTGCGTAATAGGCCAATAGGAAATTACGAAACACTAGTTGTGAAAAATATGGAAAAAATTAAGGAAATGTGGACTGAATGGAAAAGTTCCAACAATCAGACAAATGGGGTACAACAAAATCACAATTAACAACATTTTGAAGATTTTTATAAAAAGCTTCAAAGAAATGGAGTACATGAGTGAATTTAGGCCTGCAAACTCACATTCCGCGTAATACTATTGGCTGATCATCCTGAGCTGAATTCGATGCCTTTCCGACCGAAGGCGTACAATTGTACGGGTTAGACATTCACTCACATTTTTGCATCTGGAACAGTTGTATGTAATAAAATCAGGAAAAAAACGATCGAGCTTGTAAAGTACAATTTTCAATAAACAAATGTTGGTTATAGTCCATATTATTCTATCAGTTTGCAAAAACAGAAGACTGTAATGCTTTAAGGTAAAAATTTTCTCAGTCTTAAAGGGCTATATAAGGGAGCACTTCCCTCTCATTGTTTTTATGCACTGAAGACGGTATACTAAATGCTATCGAAACAGCTGTCTGCTTTCCTGTTATTTCTATTTGGCGTTCTAGACGTTGTTGTTCACATTGTTTTTATACTCCCACGTCAAGTCTTCCATTAATATTCATATATAGAGTGTTTGAAAAAGGACTCCACAACTTTGAAATGACATAACTGCGAAACAGTGCAGACTTGGAACTTCTTTCTAAATGAATAAATTACGAAATTTTTTCTGGATTGGACCTGTTTTAACATTAAATTTTTGTTGAAAGCTTCATCTTGTCATCGTCGAACTTCGACTTAATCGGTGGTATTTCAGTACACTAAAAATATTATACGTCCTTCCAAGAAATACAACCTTTAATTTTTTATAATAATTAATTCGATACAAATCCTATAGCTGTCAGCAATGAAACAGACTAACAAACGAACTTTCTGTATTTCTGATTACTATTTAAGGCTTCATGTGCATGCGGCGCCCCCTATTAGCCAATATCGGAACTATTTCTTCGAACTATTGTGTAACAAATTTGAGACCTGCGCTTCCAATATGTCACTTGTTCCTCTTTCTATTTTTTACTATTTCTCAGTTATGTCATTTCAAAGTTGGGTAGTCCTTCCTGAAACACCCTGTATATACTACAGATTATAATGCAAAGGCAAAACTGATTTTTTCCAAAAAACCACCAGGCCAAAAATCTAATCTTAGTTATTAGCATAACATGTCAGTGTTTTATCACGACGTTAACTCGTTCGGCTTCTATCCGGCACTATTCATCTACAGAAAAGTTCAAGATTTTCATTTGCTATGCGAATACCCAGACAATATTATTGAATTTTTAAAAATACTTTCATACTTTGTTATTTCTGTGTGACAATGAATACATACGTTTGTAAAATAGATTGCTTTTATACTACAACAATTACAATAAAATATCAAATTCATTCGTAAGATTACACCATTTTTCGCATAAAAGATGAAAAATGTCTATCTTCCATGCGCACGAATAGTGATAGTTAGGAGTCAAATGGATTAGAAGCGCTATTCACTTGCGATAAATTGGATTTTCTTTTTATCCTTCCTGAGAACAACGGCGTAGTGTTACGAATGATTGATATTGATCATTATATCATAGTTATGAAGTGTGAATGGATATGGTACGATTGCTTGACACTCACAAGGAAAGTATGAATCAGTAAAATTGCTATTCAAACCAAACCAATCTTAAATTAAAGAGCATGGTCGAAAACATAGGTTAGAGGGCAAATTTGCTGTAACAACACCCATGGGTCGAGATGTGACTCCCCCCCCCCCCCCTAATAGTTTCAGTTATTTTTATAAAAACCTACAAAACATGCTTGTAGGAACGGGTTTCCATTTTTATAAAAACCTACAAACCTTGTAAGAACGGGTGGTGCTGTGGTAGCGTGCTTGACTTGTGATGCGGGGGTCCTAAGATCGAGTCCACGCAAGGGCTTTTTGCATTTTAATTTTTTTTTTCAATTAATTTTTTTTGCGTTTTTAATTAAATTAAATTATTACTTTAAGAGAAAATATTTATCATATTCAGAAGATTTTTTTTTTTTTAAAGTATTGATCAAGAATTTAAGAAACATATATTTTTATTTATTTATTTATAAAAAAGAAAATCATGTTTAAAGCTACGAATATAGTTTCTAATTTATAACAATTATGATTAAAAGTAGAAAAATTATGAAACCATACGTACTTTTCACAATGAGAACAAGAAATATAAGAGAATTGATCACAATTATTTGAATTACAATTTTGTTCATTGCCAATTATTGTTCATCACGAACATTTTGTTAAATATTTGGCTTTTCGTTGAGATTACTAGATTTGTAAAATCCATATTTACCCAGATTTTCAATTTTTTGAGATGTGAACTAATTATAAATTAGTGAAATCATTTTGAGAAAATTTGTCATTGTGTTTAATTTTATTGTCAGTTCTTCCGACACCACCAAATTTGGCAGTTATTTAATGAAATATTTGAAATAAAAATTAAATGCGACGTGTAATAGTTAAGCAACAGCTGTTGTTCATTCAGGATTTTCCATGTAAAAAATTGCATGAATAATAATACAATTGAGAGCAGACGATTAACTCTTGCTATTAATGACGTCGATAAAAAATAGTAATTAAACATATCATGAAAAACGGCAGTTTTTCTAGTGACGCAAGCGCAAAAACAAACGAACGCCACGACACTCAGCGGAAACGGAAAAACGAACGTAAACTGCGACACTTATATATACAAGAATTTTAAGATCAAACAAACCGCTGAAAGCCGACACTTAATATCTCAGGAAATATGGGAGGTTATGTTCTGATATTTTCAAAATAGAGTTTCACCTTCTGTCTGATCCTACCCTGAAATCGTTATATTTCTGCGTGCTATATATTTCGAGATATGAATTGGCTCATTTAAGTTGTAAATGGGCGGCGTATGTAAGGTATAAATTTTTCTCGAATATGGCTCGACCGAATGTCGTTTAATTCATATATGATATTAATCGCTTTTAACTGATGTGCCTGACGTCTCCCTTTTCCCTAGGAAAACTCTTGTTTCTTTTATAACTCAGTTTAAAAATCGAACTATTTTTTACTCCGAAAATACCGTGATGCGGCAGTTTCGCGGACGAATACAGTCCAAAGAATATTCTGAAATACTCAATATCAAATAATCGTTTTGGCGCCATCTATCGGAGAGCGTCAAAAATAAACACAAAAAATAAAAATAAAAAATATTTTTCTTTTTTTAATATATATATTAAATGAGTTATTTATTTAGGTACTTGTATTTTATATGACATTTGTTTATCAAAAATATTCTTTGTATTTACATTGTTTTCATGCTGATACGTTGTTAACTTTCAAAATTGGTTCTATTTTAAAAGGTGATTGTAACAACAAAAAATTTTTCCTTTATTTTCATAAAAATGACAAATAATATGATAATCATATGCAAATATTTGTATTTTTTTCAAAATTAGGTGATAAATCACTTAAACTACGGATTGAAAAAATTCTTAAATCAGAATTTGAAAATAATTAATTTGCTCATTAAGTTTCTAGTATATATAATATATAAATTACATAATGTTAAGCTATAATAAAATTTTGAATAGATTAAGATTTTTTTTTAATTAAATTCATAACAAACTATACTACTTAAATATTTACCAGTATAAAATTTTCACTTTTTAAAGATTTTTCTATTATTATTTATTTTTCTCTTTTAAATCAAATCTATACCTAAAAAATTATAATAAGAAATAAATATAAATAAGAAATTTTTGTCATTTTTAAAATGTACTATATTATGCCTTTGTAATGTTGCATGTGTCCATCTTTTTTATCACTTTTTATAAAATTTTGAAATTTTATTTAGTTTGTTATTTTGTTCGAGCATGACCTATAAAACAACACTTTTAATACAGTGTTATAACTCATTACCATGCTCCTTTAATTTTACGTTTTGATCATTAACCCCTAAAAAGTAATGATATCAATACAAAAAACCCTTAACGGGTTAAAAGTTTGTGACGCAGCACTGTACTTTATGGCTATAAGAATTAGAAATACTGGTCTTAAAAATAATGATATCAAATTTTCAGTGACGCTTTGATATTAATTAAATTATACATACATTTTCTTATTTGAATTTGCTTTTTCCTTTTATTTATATTTACAGTGTAAACGTTATTTTCAACACAAAATAATATATAGCATTTACTCATTGATACCTTTCCATTCACATCTCTTATACTATGAAAGTATGTGTTTTAAAAGAAATTATGTGAAATTCCAGTAACGCAGTGGTGTTACATTAAGTGATTTGTTTTTAAATTTCTCTGCAATTATTTTGTTTTGCATATTAAAGTATATGTGCACATTGAAATATTGCTTTTAATTTTCAAATACGCTGTCAAATATATCACTTTCATTAAGCTTATATTATGTACTGAAATATATTTATTTCAATGAATTATTCTATCTTTTGCGTCACGCCATCCAAAACTGTAAGTAAAATACATGGAAATGTTTACTTTGTGTCATTTCATCCAAATAAATTGAAAATGCATGCAAATAGATATCGTGATGCAAAGGAAAAAACTGTGAAATTTTTTTCAGTTTTGGATGGCGTGACGCAAAAGATAGAATAATTCATTGAAATAAATATATTTCAGTACATAATATAAGCTTAATGAAAGTGATATATTTGACAGCGTATTTGAAAATTAAAAGCAATATTTCAATGTGCACATATACTTTAATATGCAAAACAAAATAATTGCAGAGAAATTTAAAAACAAATCACTTAATGTAACACCACTGCGTTACTGGAATTTCACATAATTTCTTTTAAAACACATACTTTCATAGTATAAGAGATGTGAATGGAAAGGTATCAATGAGTAAATGCTATATATTATTTTGTGTTGAAAATAACGTTTACACTGTAAATATAAATAAAAGGAAAAAGCAAATTCAAATAAGAAAATGTATGTATAATTTAATTAATATCAAAGCGTCACTGAAAATTTGATATCATTATTTTTAAGACCAGTATTTCTAATTCTTATAGCCATAAAGTACAGTGCTGCGTCACAAACTTTTAACCCGTTAAGGGTTTTTTGTATTGATACATAATACATTAGCAGAAATCATTAACGAAATTTTATCTAAATGTAATATAAAAGTATTTCCCGTTAAATTATGAATATCTTTTAATTTAATAAATAAATAAATAAATTGGTTAAAAATTAAAAAATTATTAAATTGTCCGCACTGATAAAAACCTTTTTTAAAAAAAATATATAATTGAAAATGTCAAAAAAATAAATATTTTGGTTGAAATAAAAAATTAAAATACCCTTGCAGGGACTCGATCGCAGGACCACCGTATAACAAGTCAAGCACGCTACCACAGCACCACCCGGTTTTACTACATTGCGTGTTTCATTGGTTTTTATAGCAATAACTAAAACTAGTAGGGGGTTATATCTCGCCCCTGTGGGGGCTGTTACAGAAAATTTGTACGCAACCCTATACTTTCGACCATGCTCTTTATTTTAAGCTTGGTTTGGTTTCAATAGCAATTTTACTGATTCATATACTTCCCTTGTCAGTTACCCGATAATTCAGTTTCACGATTTCGCTTGCCCTACAGGTACGTTTTTCAGACAAGTGTACGTCTGCTTGATAAGTTCATTTGTCTAGCAACTCATTTACCCGACAGTTCTTCTATTTGACAGACAGATACCTGACCGACAACTCATTTTCCCTCTAAACATTATTTAAAAAACTGATGATTCATCTTAATAAATAAATGGTATAGTACATATAAAATTATATTTTAATGTAGTCCAAACATGAAAGTCTAAAACGGAAAAAGAAAATCCCTTTAAAATTACACAAATAAATATATGTTCGTAAACATTATTGTTTTCAATTTCCACATTTCACTTAAATTTAAACTGTGTACTTTTAAATATTTTCCTGAATCAGTATTTCCTTCTGAAATAAAATATTTATCACACTTCTCCGAAAATTTAGTTTTTTGACAATAGAATTTTATATGAACTATATTACTTGTTTATTTTTAATATAGAGTCCTCTATCTTATTAAAAAAAATCTTTGAAAAATATATTTGTTTGGCAAATGATCTGTTGGGAAAAGATATTATATGTATATATATGTGTGTGTGTGTGTCGGGCAAGTTAGCTGCTGACCAAACGTACCGGTCGGGACAAATGAGTTGTCGAGCAAACGTCATTGTTGAGGATATGAGTTATCGGCCAACCGAGTTTGAGTACTAGCCAATTGCCTGATATTAAGATTTTTTTCATTCTCATTAAAATCTATTCACCTTTTTCATCATTATTGTGTAGTATAAATTATGTATATTGAAGGAAAGCAAATGTACCTTTACCTAAAGATACTTTTAAAACATCTTTCTTTCAACAAATTCTGTGCCTCAGAAAAAAACATACTGAATTGAATTGCACATAAAACATTAAGATAAAAGAAGGCTGTGTTAATAATAATAATAATAATAATAATATTCTACAAAAGAAAAGATCAATACATCACTTCTGTGCTAGCTTAAAACAATTCTAAAATGGGGATTTGATTTTTCCTGAATGCAATGTGAAGTCGTCTTTATTAATAAATGCATGAAATTTTCAAATAGTTACGTATATATAAACTTAAAAAGTCTTTACACATTCTAGAGTTATACACATTCTAGAGAATTGGCGAAAGTATGGCAACCCATTCTACACATATTAAAGGATCAAGACGCTAACATTAAGAGAGCTAAACCTGAAGATGTCCACAAGCAACAATGCTTGGACGAAACGTCGTGATGTTCTTTTTATCTTTTATATTGTAAACTTTTAAACTAAGTCTTTTGACTTGGATTTTAACGTGTGAAGTACTGTGTTTTATATATTTTATCAATTTAATCTATACACGTGTAAAAACAATTACTCATCCAATCTAACAATACCTTTCATTCCTCTAATTAAGTAACCTTACTATGATTGCGTAAGACAGCATCTTTAAATGAATTTTAAATATTTAATACTTAAGTTTAGTTTAATTTAATTTATTTAATTTACTTTCGGTTACACGTATATAGAAAGGATTTTTTTTTTCTTTTGTATGGAGTGAAGAATTTTCGAAATTGAGTTTTTGCTACGTTTTCATGTTTTGAGGTTTCTTAAGTCCGAAAATCACATTCTTATCGGTTGGTGTGTGTGTCTGTCTCTATATCTGTGCATCTTTTATGAACATAACTCAAGAGCAAATATTACCAGGAAATCCAAACTCGGTATTATAAATCTGTATTATGCGAAGGTGTGATTTGGATCATTTTATTGAAACGGGACAAATGGTTCGTGTACAGGGACTTGTAAAAGGGTTCAAATACATTACGTCTTAATTCCAAATTTGTGGTTAGTTACAATTAATAACACCTATAGACTGCACTGAAGAAGAAGAAATTGAAATGAGCATACATTTCCTTATAATAATAAAAGCAAGTTTTAAATAGAATATGGTATGAAAATTATTCCCTATTCGTTTACTAATCGTTTACTATCCGTTGTGTTAGCAAAATTTTATGGGCACTTTACCTCACGAAATTTAACGAAACTCTATATTTGGTTGGACCATGATATAAACTAGTGCTAATTAGGTTTTGGTATCTATCACCAAACAGGTGGCGATACCAAGTTGCCATTCACCACATTTACGGGAAGGCTATATCGTAGAATTCATATTGTACAAATGCACTAAACATGACATATGAGATGGATATTATGACAAATTATGGCAATGCAATTTGGTTGCATATCAGCCTATAACTATAATTTTTTTCCATTTACAGGAGTGCTCTAACTCAGTTTCTATAGTGTGTAAACATACAAAACTTGGTATATAAGATGGTTAATAAGAAAAATCAATCAATTTGGATAAATAGCGGCAGAAGTATCGTTAGTCCTTTTTAGGTTTTAGATAGTTTTCCGACCAATTAATGTATTAGAATAGTATCAAAAAAGTTTTGTAATGGTCAAAGCATTTTCGTTTGCGTTTGATTAGGATGGTACTTAATTTCTTAAACCCATGACAATTGTTCCATGTTTTTTGAATTTATAATATTTGTTTACAAATTTCATTTAACATCTCCCACCTCCAGTATTTAAATATATTTTACTGCAACAATACTGCAACAATAGCTTGATAAAACACATATGCGATTTCCACCAGTTTTCATACCAGTACTTTCATGGAGAAATATTTTTTAGAGATTTTTATAGTAATAATTTGTGACTGAATAGAACAGATAATATTTTCAGAAAATTCCCTTAGCAAACAGAAGCGGAAATCAAAACCTGTAAAGGACTTACATAGAATATATTATCATTTTGTAACTTATTAGAGTAACTGTATTCAAACTTTTTAAATAAATTAAAATGCTTCACTTATTCAATTGGCAAATAACAAACTATATGTCAATTTTTTCCCACCGACACCACCGCTAGCCCTGTGATACTTGGTCGCCCAAGCCATGCAACCAAGGATATGCGTCTCGTGGTGTCGAAGCATCCTGTGTCGATTCGGTGAAGAAGAACCGATAAAATAAGTCGCACATCCCTGCCATATACATCTGAAGATGGTTATAAATATAGGTAAAGTATGTATGCATGCCATTTCCTTTCTGTCGCCTTGTTTTTGCAGCGGATGTCTTTTAATTAAGGATTTTCCCAGGGACAGAAATGGCAAAGTAATTAAAGGAAAACGAGATCATATGGTGACAGGAAGTATTCAAGAATACCATTTTTTTCTGTGTTAGAACATAAAATTTCAATATACAAATTTTTAGCTCAACTTTTATGTTAGAGACTTACAGATACTTTTTTGGTATTCAGCAGAAAGAATTTTTAATAAATAAATAGAGGGAATGAGAATTGTACATACAATTTTTTACCATCCTATATAATTAAATGTAAGTGGAGATACTTTGTGTTGGAAGATTAAAAAATACAAGTAAAAATGACGTTAAAAAGCACAAATGAAAGAAAAGTTGTAATCTATATGGTCGTTTCGGTATTTCTTAAGTTCTTTCCTCAGTACATAAAAAAAAGCAAAAAAAAAAAGAATCAAAGAAACGAAAATTAAAATCCATCCGTACCGTTAGCGACAGTGCTCTTAGCGTAAATGTATAAACCCGTGCCTTTAGCGTAAATCTGTAATAAGTTAAAAAAAAAAAAAAAAAGTCACATTCATACAATAAAATAATCTAGTGTGTCACTCGCATAGCTTTCTCTTACCCTGCATTTTAATACTATAAAAATAAATTGCATGTTAAATCTTAAGATCAATAAGATAAGATAATGAAATTCAATGCACTTTGAAAATAATCTAAAATTGGTTTTGGAACAGTTTTATTTGGTACATAATTCTGCGTAAGGAGGGCATTTAAATTTCCTGCATTTATTTGTTTTTAAGTTATGCTGATATCAGATATACATACAGACCAACCTCTAAAAATTGTACTTCCGTAATCAGGGCACCTCGAAACGTAATATTATACAAAAACCAGAGTTGAAAATGGAACCTCAAAAAATACTTTGTTTACACTATGGGTATGGAAAATTAATTCCTCCTTCTTGAGCAGAGTTCTCCATAGTGAAATGTAGCAGAATACTTCCATCTGTTACATTCAATAGAAAAGAAAGTTTAGCTCAATTTTGGTAGCACTGTACACGCCAAGTAAGCATGGTCCACGACCAGGGCCAACCTCTGAACTTGGCCAGCCATTTGGACAACTTGCCTTTCTGGCTCAGGTCTTGGGACATACTTTCCTACCAAGCTCCAGAATTTTAATTTTCTTTTCTTTTTTTTTTAACTTTCTATCATGTAATAAAGAAGGAACTTAAGACGCTCCAGAACAGTCGTATGGTTTACAATTTTTCTTTCATTTTTGATTTTTTAACGTTTTTTTACATTTCTTTATTAGCATTCTTTATAATCTGAAAGTTTATTTGAAGGTTGAAAAGCATTAAAATGTATTTTGTTAACATTAAATAATACAACAGCATGTTAATAACGCAGTTTTGTTAACTTGAGTATATATAAAAACTATTTACATGGGTTTAAAAAAATACGTAATTCATATATTTTAGCAAGAACAAAGTGTGTTGAAAATGTATTCAGTGCTTGACTGTAAAATTTCCCGTTTAAAGCAAAACTCAATTACAATCAAGGTCTTTTTAGAAGATTTGATTTTTGTATTACGTGAATAGTTTAAATTTATAAAGGAAAGTTTACAGATTTATTTTTAGGAAGTATAGTAAATGCCGAAACATGATAAAAAAAAATAAATATCAGCCAAAATTTATATTTATCATACCGCAATCCAAATGCAATCTTCTTAATTATAAAAGCCCAAGGTTTTCGAGGTAACGTTCGAAACTAATGTCATAGCTACAAAAATGTATTGAAATAAAGAAAATAAATTTTTGTCCTTGGTTTGGAGAAAAAAAAAATTAAAGCAATGGGCGAAGGATGTTGTAGCAGAAAAAATTGCAACAATCTATTGATAAAAAATTAATTTTATCCATGATTTGAAACAAATAAAATAAGTTTAAAAAATACTTAAAATGAATAGATGTAATGCTATGTACCTCGACATTTGGCGATTTGATGGTTTTCTTCCTCGCTCCATGAAGAAAAACGCCAAATATACCGCAGTTCAAATCCTAGTATTTTAATTCGAATCTCAGTATTTTGATTTAAGAAAATAAATAAATAAAAATAAATAAATTTTAAACAATCCTCTTTATTTTATTTTATTTTGTTTTATTTTATTGGCTGTTTATCACGATATTTGAACACTATTTTTGATTTGCCGAATATGGCTTTCCGGGGTAACAGGCAAGCACCGAATTTGAAAAATTGAATATAAATAAAGATTAATTTGAAAAGGCGCTAGGCGGGAGAAATCTGACTAGTTATTTTATTTCTAATATAAATCCATTGTGATATTGAAGCTTTCATGCGAAAAATAAAATACGTGATTATGAAATTTAGCACCAATAATGCTTTTAGAATTATATTGTACTATCTTTTTTTAGAAATGAAGAAGAGAAGAAAATTAGTTAGATAAATTTCAATACCATCATTAATAAATTTTTATAACAGGTAAATATTTAAAAATAATAATAATAAAAATAAAAATAAATAAATAAATAAAAAGTGAGACGAATTTCTAAAATCGAAATAACTTTAAAAGTGTATTGCTAAAAATGTTATATATGTCTCTAAACAGGAATAATTATTTTTATTTCGAATATTTTAAATTTTAATAGTATATATAATTTAAAATAGATTTATAATGAAAATTGGCGACAGCTTAGAGTTTTTGCATATTTTATTAGAAAATAAATAAATAAATTACATATCATATATGATTTTATGTTTTTTATTGTAGATATCTTGTTTTCTTTTCGCATTGTATAGTGCCAGAAAATTATAGATGACAAAATGTTTACATTAAACCGTTTTATGGATAAATTGAAATGTAAAATGAGTGTACAGTCGGTAACAAAAGTGTCCGAACACTAGCAAAAATTCCTATGTATAAAAGGTACACTTCATACGGTTTTGTTAAATAAATCCTTATCGAATTATGTTCTTACACTGACTAAGAGCATGATTCGACAAGGATTTATTTAACAAAACCATATGAAGTGTGCTTTTTTTACATAGGAATTTTTGCTAGTGTTCGGACACTTTTGTTACCGACTGTACTTAATAGTTTGCCAACTTTCACTAACGGCATTCGGTGTTTGGAATAATGATTGCTTTCGACATCCAAATAGTTAGCTCAGATTACACAAAATGTCCATTTATGGTAAAAAATTATTTTAAATTTAGATTTTTCAGACAAGTATTAAAAATCTCCAACCGTATAAAAAAAAAGAAGTGAAAAAAGAAATTAAATGAAAAATAAATAAATAAATAAAAAATAAAAAATGCAAAGTCACGCATATTTATAGAAATGTATACAGTGACAGTCCATGCTACATATCACAGGTGATCCTCGCTATCATAAATGTATTAATTTTTTATTATCTATTCTTAAAGAATGATAATATGACTCTATTAATTATTTCTCCAATATCTTATCATCGGTGATTGTATACTTTATTCGATATCTTTTAAACAATGGAGAAGATGGTTTATAATAACTAGAAAAGATGCTGCCCCCATTAATTAAGGGAAAAAAAGAAGGCATGTGCAACAAAAAGATGTAGGTCACGGAGTCTAAAATTTTAGTTGTAGTAATTTTTTCTGGTCGAATTGCTTTTAATTAATAACATCCTAATCTTAAACGGAAACGGCTTATTACCGTAGTCTGTCAAAGATATTTCTTGCCGAAGAGGTTTTCCGGTGAGGCCTCCGTTTTTAGCAGAAATCATCAATGGCTTTTTTGACACGTATTTGTCTTAATTGCTGACGTCCGAAGAAAAGTGAAAGATGACGGATTTCGGACCAAACCGAGTGGAACAGGACGGGACCATTTATTTCTATCGTCGGTCTTCCTTGACCAGCGATGCGGCCCTATTCTGAGATAGGTTCAAGGTTTATTTTATTTTTATTTACTTATAATTTTTTTTTCTTATTAAATGCAGAGCGAGTGTCATGTCACATTTTGGGACCACCTTCTGTCTGATGACAAGTATGGTAGACATTGTTGTTGTCGAAGCAGAGAGAGACGGCGCATACCATAATGCAGATCAATAGAAATGGCATTTTCTAGATAGGAAGTGAGTGGGTGAGGCATTAACCGAATATTAGATTCCGTTTATTTTATTTTATTTTATTTATTTATGCGAAACATTTTTCTAAAGGTCAATGTCATGAAGTTTAAAAGTCTATTTTGAGCGTCTGTTTGATTGATAATGGCCACCAGAAATACAATACTAACATTAAGATTCAAGGAGTTAAAAGAAATTTTAACGCAATTTCGGATGTTTTATTTTAATAATAATAATAATAAAATGTACCTCATTTTTTTTGCTTTAATTAGTATGTTTAAAATTTTAACTATTTAATAAGAATAAAACCTATGTGTTGTGTTTTCTTTATTTTGATTTTTTTCATTTAGTGTAAGTCTTACTAAAATTAAAAAATAAAAATAAAAAAAGTAGCATCGCTTGTGCTCGCATAACAATTCCCTATAGTTTTAACATCAGAAATTATTCCTACGGTAAATATTCCTTCTATAAAATTTAAAAATTCAAACTATATAACAAAATGCAATCAACATCGTTGCTTTCTTTATTCTATTCTATTTTTTAAAACAATTTTTATAGAGGCCACATGCACCACATAAACTTTAAATTTTACATCTACTTTTTAAGATAGCACGCGATCATGTTTTATACAAAAATTAAATCATTAAATTCAGCTTTTTTTTTTTTTTTTTTTTTTTTACTTATTTTTATTTCATTTTGCACGCGCACTTTTTAATTCCTAATTCAAAATTTAAAAAAAAAAAAAAAAAAAAAAATGATTTTGATGAAATTCTGGCAAAAGCAGAATTTAGTTTAGAACGGAGAACTATTAGTTTTTTTCTTTTTTTTTTTTCAAATTATAACATCGCTTTCAAATTATTCGATTATATTTTCGATAAATTTTAGATTTCGATAAATGTCCAACTATCGAAAAATGACCGCAAAAATCTCAGACTGAGACTAATAGTCCTCAGTCCTAAAAAAAAAAAAAAATCTTACTACAAACTTTATAATTCGAATATTTAACAAACAGAAATTAAAAATTTTGAGAATTATTAGAAGACAATTAACAATTTTGGTCTTGTAGTTATGTAAAAGTGTAGAGTTGACAACATTTTAATTTATTCCGGAGCATTTTTAGTCCCGCTTTTATTTCCTATAACTTTCTTTCTTTTTCTTTTTCTTTCTTTCTTTTTTCGTAAAGTAATTTTATCTTATCATATCGTAGCTATGCATTGGAGAAAAATATTCTATAAAAAAAGTGGTGCGAAATAAAGGAGGGGCTAAAAATGCTCCGAAAAAAAAAAATTAAATGTTGCGAATATGAAGAAGAATAAAGATCCTGATTTCCTGATTATAATCTGAAGATCAGAAAAATATATATTATACCAGAAATTTTTGAAACAACAAATTTATATCTGTTTTAAGCATTATGAACAAAGAGCGATATTGCTTTTTATTAAATAAAATTTAGCGAATACATTGGATTGTTCTGATCTGCGAGTCATACGCGAGAAATCGGGCACATTTTAAGTTAACAGCACAAATCGTATAAACACTCAACAATAATTTCGATTAAAATAATTAAGCACATTCCTTTTTCAGATGTGTTCTTTTATTTCTGTCTAATTAATGGTCAAGCTTAATAATTTGCTAAGAAAAAAATATTTTTGAATGTTTTAGAAATTAATATGTTTATTTAAAATATTATTTAACATTTAACACCAATTTTCAAATAAAATACATTTTATTGCAGTATGTAAAAGATGTAGTCTATGGAGAACGAATTAAGAAGAAATGACTTAACTCTCACTAATTTATCCAAAAATACTCTCACGCAAATTTTTGTGTAGATGAAGATTTCTATATGATGAATTATAGTAAGATTGCAAAAAAATTTTGTAACACTCATTGGCACCCTCTAGCAGAATTAATAAACATTAAAAACATATATTCTAACTGTACTGACGAGAAGTCCCCAAACTAGATTCGAAAAAGCTGTCTGCTCTTTTTCAATTCGTCTTTTTATGTGCATCATCATATTCATAAATTTTACCTTTTATTTTAATAATTTTTATTACTTAAAGTACATATTTTTCCGAGTAACTGTCTGTTTATTCCACTTAGTTTCTTCCTATCTTACCCATGATAAATAAGATATTATTATTGGAGAAAGTTATTTAAATTGAGTTTTTGATACATCTACAGTTTTGAGGTTCTCTGAATCTTAAAACTAAATATTTAACGGTGGGTCAGTGAGTTATCAACCTAACTTAAAAACGAATATTAGCAGGGAATTTACATTCTGCATTCTAAATCTCTGTCACATGGGAATACTACTCGAAAATTTTATTGAAATCGAACAAATGATTTGTGTACAGGGATATATAAAAGTATTCAAATACTGTACTTCTAGGGACGAAAGTTACTGTTAATATGTTTTAACATCTTTAGTTTGCACCTAACAAAATGAAATAAAGATAAATTTTTAAATGGATTAAAATACATTTCGGATAGAATAGGATATGAAAAACATTTATCTTTTGTTTACAGGGACACACAAAAGAATTTTGATATATTAGGGTATAGTTAGAAATGACTTATGTTCTCTTATGAAATTTTTGTAGTGCTATATTTAAATACAATATTTGGCTGGTGCGCATTCGATTACTCAAAAATAGACGAATATTTTTCTAAGAGTGGTGAGGGGGGACAGTTCTCAGACTAATTTTAATATATATATATATATATTAATTTAATAATAGCCTTAAATATTTTAAGAATGTAGCTACAATATTTAAACAAAATGTTTTGAGGGGGCGGTAGTACCCTTCACACAAAAATATATTAAAAAAATGAAAAAAAAAAAAAAAAAAAAAAAGTTTTTTTTTTCGTTTGCTTTCTAAAAAGCTAAAAATAGGGTGATGCTTTTTAAAAAAATAATTTCTACAATTTAAAAATGGTTAAAAAAAAAAACCCACTGATGCACTTTATTTTTATTTTGCTTCATTTTTAAGGTCTTAATTTCAATGTATTCCAAATCATTTTATTCTGCAGGATGAGAAATATGAAAATGGGTTTCTTTGAGATTGTATTCAAAAAGTATAATTATTTGTCATATAAAATGTATTCAAAATCTCCGTATTGTAGAAATAAATGTACGTAAATAAATTGTGTAGTGAAGCGATATTAACTACTTAAATCTTCGCACGTTGAAATATTATTTTGCTTAGATAATTTATTTCATAAAACTGGTGAACTACAGGTAATTCTTTTAGACAACGGTTTCTATCAAAAAAAAAAAAAAAAAAAAAAAGTATAAATATAAATATAAATATCTTTATTAATACGATATGATACTGCTTACAGTCAGACATTTCACTTCGTCATCATTGAATATGCCCCATCTTTTGATATACAAAGCTATATTAGCCAACCGATCGCTACGAAAATTGGTACACTTATTAATCAGGACAAAATCTAATTAATGCTGTAATTTTTAGTTCAGGCGGATAATTGGCTCAAAATATATTAAAGAAAAACCTTATTTAACTTTTAAATCATTAAAATTAAAAAACTAATTGGTACCAAAAAGAAAAATATACATTTTTTTTTTTTTTTTAACTGAGGGACAACACAATTACTGTATGTAATTGTAGAAACTTTTACATATTTAAAATCGATTGTTAACTGTTGGATTCACAAGTAGTAAAATAATTAAATTAAAAAAACTCTCCTATTTTTAAGAAAAAAATTCAAATCGTTCAAAATAAGATAAAAGGTTAATAAATAATTAAATAAATAAATAAACAAATAAAAATAATAAAATTTTCGAATTAGCCATTTCTTCTTACATGCGTTATGAATATTAATTACTTCTGGCGTAATTTTTTTTTTAACTGAAGCTTTTTGCAGACAATCATATTCAGAATCATGGAGTAAGCTATTTTTCACACATTCCTCACGCCGAATAAAAATAAATAAATAAATAAATCTGAATTTAATTCATTTGGTTTATTTATTAGTGGGGAATTTTAATGTAGATTCTAAATAGAAAGTGGGAAAGAACTTACCGAAAGATTAAAAATTACGGACCTTGATTTACGAACTAATTCTAAACACTATACGACGAGAGGCTGTACGACAACAGACGCAACCTTTTTTTTTTTTTCTATTAAAGGCATGCGAACGAGGGTGTATAGGAGTGTGTATAGTTATGACATGCTTTATATGAAAAAATAGGCAATATGTATATTTATATATAAGGTACAAAATAATGCGATCGTATCAAATTAAATTCTGTCTCCCACAGATTTCTTTCTTTCTTTTTTTTATTCAAATGGTTTTAGTATGGATGCAAATTCCAATAACAATTATCTATTAGAATATGCCTATTAATTTTTTTTTCTTCCGCCATACATAGTCTATATTTTACGTAAAGTTTGGTTCAGTAGCACATATGCCAATATTTTAATTTATTCCGTAGTATTTTTAGCGCCGCTTTTATTTCGCACCACTCTACTTATAGAAAAATTTTCTCCAATATATAACTTCGATAAAATAAGAAAAAAAAAATATCCTTTAAAAATAAGTGGTGTGAAAAAAAGGCGGGGCTAAAAATACTCCGGAATAAACTAAAATATTGGCATCTATGCAGTAGTCATAATCGACGCAAACAAATAAAAACTTTTAGTTTCTCCTGGGCAAAAAAGGAAATTCCCATGTTTAGAGAAGAGAGATTATATACAGCTGAAGGCACACAGCGGAATTTGCGTTTTTCTTTTTGCTCTTTCAAAGTCCTCATAACCCAGAATCTTGCATCTATGGGAACGAAAGTAACGGTCCAGCAAAGAAACACTGATTTGACTTGCTCTCTCTGATTAGTACGGATTAAACTCTTTTGTCCATAAAATGACATCAGATTGACGGAGAACTGCGGAAACGGGCGATGCTACTCGTACGAAATAGGGCCCTTTCTCATTAAATGGGCTGAATCGCCCTGCCATTTTCTTGTCTGAAAAAGTGTAAAATTTCTCACTCAAAGATTATAGTCATAAGAAGAAAGATTCGGATGTGAACAAGACTGAATACAGACATTTGTACTTTTGAGGATTAGGAAGACCATTTAAAATAGAATAGAAAATATTACATAGTTTTCAATGATAGAATAGCTCTTCTTGAAAAAGTGTTGTTATCTAAAATTACAGTCCCAATTTATATGTATATTTGTTCAGTGATGATTCTTTTAGAAAGCGGTCAAAGGTTGTGTGTATATTTTTACTTTGGTTATGCTTTGCGTTGTGTGTATGTTTTGTATTGTATTTACGCACGGTAAAATATTGCATGATGTACAAAGTCTTACACATAATTATATATTGGCAAATTAAATATATTGCTCTACATGAAAATCGGTCCCAATACCATTTTTACAAATTCTTATGTAAAATGACCTCCTGAACCCGAATATGATGCCCATTTTGCCATGTCACTCATCGTTTTTTAGGGACGCTCCCTATTTTTATCACTTTTCAGTAATTTTATGGCTATAAATGGGATTTATAGAGGAGGAAAGAATTATTTTAACTGTTAAATATCTTCTGAGGGGCTACAGGGTTTGAAAATTGTAAAACATAAACATTTGTAAATAGGGGAAAATTTAGCGGGGGAGGGGGGGGGGATTTGCCACTAAAATTATGTATTACATTTATTATATTTTATTAATCAATTATTATTATTATTTATTATATTATATATATATATATATATATTGTTTTTAAGTGTTAAAATAATTCTTTTCCACCCACCAAATCAAATTTATGACCATAAAATTACCGAACAGTGATAAAAATAATCTGGTGTGTCACTCACACGACTTTCTCTTACCCTGAAATTTAATACTATAAATACAGGTTGCAGATTAAGAAGTAAGATAACGAGTACTGTTATGTAAACCTATGTTAAACAATTCATATTAGGCTTCGGAAGAGTTTTATATAATAATTAGTTCTGTGTGAGGGGGGCTACCGCCCCCCTCAACCCCCCGTTTCATTAATGCACCTACATTTATATAGAATTTAATTCGGTTATTAAAAAATAATTCTCTTTTTAAAAAATAATTTATTAAAATTATTAAAAACGAAAATATCTTTTATGATAAGGCAGACGATTTCCATATTAGAGAAGTAGTATAACACCAAATATAAAAAAAAAGTCCATTTTATTCTCAGTATTTGAAAAAAAAAAGTACGATTTTTTTTCTAGGTTTCTTTTTCGTTAAAAGTAAAAAAAATCGATAACTTTGTTTTAAATTATCGCAGATCAATGGTTCAACCATTCATTTCAAAGGTATTGGCGAGCTCTTTTGAAAGATACCCATCATGAAAATTTACTCCCTTCGAGGGGGACTTCCCCCCCCAGGGGGGGGGAGGCGGGGCTCCTACATACACAAAAAAAATTTCACAGTTAACTATCTCCATTACAAAAAATATATATTCGTTTCATTTGGTTTAGTGCAGTCTATAGACGTTAAACTCTACTTTCCTGCAATTTCCCCCATAGACGTAATGTGTTAGAATTCTCTTGATTGTCCCTGTACACGAACCATTTGCTTGATCTTAACGAAAAGCTTACTGTAGCATCTCTATATGATACACATTTAGAATACCAAGTTTGAACTTTCTGCCATAATTCGTTTTTGAGATATGCTGATAACAGACAGACACACACACAGACACACAGACACACAGACACACACACAGACACACAGACCATTTGCTAAAAACATGATTTTCGTATTCAGGGGACCTCAAAACGTGTAAATATAACAAAATCTCGCGTTCGAAAATTTGACCCAAAAACAATACTTTCTCTACCTTATGGATAAGAGAAAGTAATAAAAATTGGTGTGTGTGTGTGGGGGGGGGGGGGGGGGGACTAGCATACCGAGAAAACGGTGGGTGGTTTGAAAAAAATGGGGGTCGTATTCAGATTCAGGGGGTCATTTTACATAAGAATCAGCAAAAATGGTATCAGTGCTAAAAAATAAATAAATAAATAAATAAAAATAAATAAAAAATAAATAAAAATAGTTTGCTGTGCAGTGGTATCGATAAATTTAATTGACGGAGGTGTGGATGAATAGTTGTATTGTGGGTTTGGCAAAATAACTCATACACGGATTAATTGATAATCCAGTATACATAATGATTTAAAAATCGGTGGATGAATTGATTTTGATTATTATATGAATTGATTAACATATTTGATTGACGAATTGATAAATGGATTTATATGTTGATTCACAGACTGAATGATGCTATTATTCGTGGTTAGGTATTAATTATGGATTTAATCATCAATGGAATATAGAGTGCATTGAGTGATTGAATTATAAGATGATTGTTTTATGGATTGATTGATTGATTGAAATTGCGGCCAAAGTTTAAAAATATTGAAATTTAACCAGTGACCGAAATCAAATCTGTCTATAAATAGTACCGTTCTTTATTTAATTCCCCAGTCTTTTGTTTAAAAAAAAAAAAAAAAGTGGCTGATTATATAAATATATATATATATACAGTCGAACCTCGTTAACGTGAATCTCAAGAGAGCTAAAAAATTTGCTCATTTTATCAGTAACTAATCTTCGTATAACTAAACTAATCTTCATATTGACGGAGATTGTAGAAATAGTTCATGTTAAAAGTAATTCACGTTAACAAGATTCGACTGTATATTCCTTTTTTATGTTTCTTTCTTTCTTTCTTTCTTTCTTTTTTTTTTTTTTTTTTTTACTTATATGAACTTGAAATTTGGATAAATATAGACATAAATTTATCCAACTGATAAATTATAACATAAAAATCTTAAAGCTTTCCAAATAAATAATAAATGAAGAAATTATTTAAAAATGTTTTCACTAAGAATAATTTTTAAAGCCAAAAATAAATTGTTAAAAATAAATAATAACTAAATGAAACAATAATTGCTGTAAATTTTCTAGAGCTTAAGTAGTTAACTCCTCAAAATTAAACTATATACGTATTATTATTATTATATATTTTTTTTTTTAAAGACTGAATATTACTGTTCATTTATTGTAATGTGACGGCAAATGACTGTAAAACAGAATATAATCAATTTGTTGTATAACCAGTCACCGTATAATCGATTCGTCGAAACAATATATGATTCACAGTAAAATGTACATAATTAAACTATTAAAAATTCTTATCACAAAATTTACAGCTAAAGATTTGCTGAGAGGATTACAGTTGTTTAGTTGCAAATTAAGGTTTTTTTTTTTTCCCCTCCCAGAGTATGATTTTTTTTTTTTTTAACTTTCTCTTACCCATAAGGTAGAGAAAGTATTGTTTTTGGGTCAAATTTTCGATCGTGAGATTTTGTTATATTTACACGTTTTGAGGTCCCCTGAATACGAAAATCATGTTTTTAGCAAATGGTCTGTGTGTATGTCTGTGTGTGTGTCTGTGTGCCTGTGTGCCTGTGTGTCTGTCTGCTATCAGCATATCTCAAAAACAAATTTTGGCAGAAAGTTCAAACGTGGTATTCTAAATGTGTATCATATAGGGATGCTACAGTAAGCTTTTCGTTAAGATCAAGCAAATGGTTCGTGTACAGGGACAATCAAGAGAATTCTAATACATTACGTCTATGGGGGAAATTGCAGGTAAGTAGAGTTTAACGTCTATAGACTGCACTAAACCAAATGAAACGAATATATATATTTTGTAATAGAGATAGTCAACTGGGAAAGAAATTTTGTGTATGTAGGAGCC
Source organism: Salticus scenicus (assembly GCA_963930645.1). Lineage (NCBI taxonomy): Eukaryota > Metazoa > Arthropoda > Arachnida > Araneae > Salticidae > Salticus > Salticus scenicus. The sequence continues at coordinate 250,992,642 of OZ005654.1, forward strand.
TCGCCTCCCCTCCTTGGGGGAAGTCCCCCCTCGAGGGGAGTAAATTTTCATGATGGGTATCTTTCAAAAGAGCTCGCCAATACCTTTAAAACGAATGGTTGAACCATCGATCTGCGATAATTTAAAACGAAGTTATCGATTTATTTCACTTTTAACGAAAAAAAAAAAAAAAAATTAGATTTTTTTTTTTTTTTTTTTGAAAATAAAATGGACCTTTTTTTTTATATTTAGTGTTATACCACTTCTCTATTATGGAAATCGTCTGCATTATCATAAATGATATTATTTTAAATAATAATTTTAATAAATTATTTTTTAAAAACAGAATTATTTTTTAATAAATGAATTAAATTTTATATAAATCTAGGTGCATTAATGAAACGGGGGGTTGAGGGGGCGGTAGCCCCCCTCACACAGAATTAATTATCATATAAAACTCTTCCGAAGCCTAATTTGAATTGTTTAACATAGGTTTACATAACATCGTTATCTTACCTCTTAATCTCCAACCTGTATGTATAGTATTAAATTTCAGGGTAAGAGAAAGTCATGTGAGTGACACACCAGATTATTTTAAATCTATTTATATAGTTTCTAGATCTAAATAAACATTGAATACTTTGTAAGGTTTGTTTGAATGCATCAGGACTGGAGAGGAGAAAGTTATTTCCTACGAAATATAGAGATTTCATTTTACCCGCGAGTCAAATGTTGATGCTAACTCAACCCACACCCGTCCCGATGCAAGACTTTAGCACAGGCCTCGCAGCGTTACTGAAATTTTAAGCTCATTTTATTACATTGTCAGCATTATTTTAAATCAATACTTTTTTACATAATGTGTACACATGTTTTAGCATTGAAAGATTCAAGAAAAATTTCTTATTGACGTTAGTGGTGACAGTATAATTAAATGCGAGTAAAACTTTATGAACGTTGCGAGGCCTGTATACGGAGTGGTTAAAATTGCACTGACTGTGCTCAGAGGTTTTTAGGTCGTCTGATCAGTACCAAATGAATCTTCAAATATGCATTATGAAGATATTTTTATGTTTTTCGTCAAAGTTTTTTTTTTTTTTTTTTAATTTTGCTAATAACTTATTTTGCTGTTGATACCATAGATATAGTAATAAGACATAGATTGATCAGCGAGAGGGAAAAAGGGATTCATTTTTACTTGGGGAAAGTCACTCTAACGGCTGTCTTTTCCAGAGTAAATTACATACAGGAATACACACGGATAATTTAGCAAATAAAATTTATGAATAATTTATTTGCTACAGGTTAATGAAAAACTCCAGATACAATTTCAAATTCATTTTTCTTTTTTTTTTTTTCTTTTTTTCAATACCTCCTAATGGTTGATTCCAAATCTTCTTTTCGGCATCAAAAATTTTTGCTGGATAACATGGGGAGGATAGATCTATGTATATATTACTATATCTGTGGTTGATACGCAACAGATGATGCATTTCGGCCTCATGCAGATGCAAATGAGTTTTGTTATAAAAACAATTAAGGGGTATTCCATCTACTTCAGTGGTGTGATTATTGAAGGCAAATGTTTAGTTCTAGGGGCAAGAATCGGGTTTATAGCAAAATTCATTTGTATTTTACTCTTTTGCATTTGCTTTCGGCAAAACACTACCTTTTGGCAAAACGTAAAACTATTCTTTTACCACACAATTCTCTGTGTCTTGATCTATATAATACACATTTACAGTTTCTTTCTGATTTTGATACGACCAATAAAACCGGAGCAATCGGCTTCTTAGTACCATCAGTTTAATTTTAAACGCCCTTTGCATTGTTATATTTAGTTTATTATATTTACTGTAAAAAACTATATCTCTTCTAGATTAAAACGATATTCGTCCGGAGTTTCATAAACTCATTTTTGGGATTTAAAAATCAATCGATCTTGACAATTACATAGTTCAGCTGTTTGGATTAATCTTGAAAAATTATTTTTGAATTCTGTATTTTATTTTTCGTTAAAAGAAGTTCGATATCAACCACAGCACACCACTTTCATTCTCAATAAATGGTGTGCACAGCGGAAGCAAACGTAATCATCCACCAATTAGCGTCGTCTGTTGTCTCATGAGCTTTCCAGATCTCCACCCTCTTCTCATACATCATATCTACAAATGGTCCTGCAATAGTTATTAGTTTGAAAGCATCACACAGATAATGTGATTTTTCTTGCTTTTTTATCCCACCTTGTTATGATGCAGTTAATATAGAGGAAAGAGAAAAAAAGAACGACTGAGTGAGTGAATAATTTGCCGTGATTTTTGATGGTTGTTGTAACATCCATGTGTTGAAAATTGAAGGGGTTTGGTAATATTAGAATCATTGAATGGTCAATGACCGCTAGATTTTAGATCATTCAAAATGCTAGACATTTTTAACCACAACGATGTTGTCGATGAAATGTTCACTCAGTTTTGAAAATTTAGAAGTAGCTGTAATTGTTAATAACTTACATGTTAACAAATAAACAGTTTAAAGTACATTGCATAAATATTTAGTCCGACAGCAGTGGCGGATTTAAGGGGGGGCTAGGGGGCTGAAGCCCCCCCCCAAAACACTGACATTCACAATTGAATATTGCAATTGTAAATTTTTTATTGGTCCAAAATAACACTTTGAAAAATCTTAGCCCCCCCCCCCCCCCCAAAAGTCAAGTTCTGGATCCGCCACTGTCCGACAGATCATATAATATCTACTTAGGAGAACATAGACATTATAAAACTCGCCTGAAAACTAAGAGATTTTTGCATACATATGCATTTTAAAGTATAACAGTATTAAATATATCAAAATTTATTTAAAACATTGAAATAAAACTTTCGAAAAAAAAAAAAAAAAAAATCTTTAGTATTATTCATTTTTAACCTTCCCCTCTCCTCATTACACATTATTATTGCTCAAATTTATATTCTGAATATATTTGGTTATTACTTTGTCAATCCTTTGACAAGTTAATTTATAAAAAATATTTTTATACTTGAATGATTGAATTTTACGCGTAATTCAGGTTTTTTTTTTTTTTTTTTTTTTTTAAATTAAAATCGTGTTTTAAAGGTAAAATTAAGAAACCTAAACGGAGACCCAGATATTTTTCAGTATCTAAAATATATTCAGTATAAGAATTATTACAAATTAAATCTGCGAGGCTGGAACAATTCAAACACTTTACAAAGAATTGAAATATAGAATTTTTTCTTTTTTAATTCAATTAGTTTTGAAGAAGTTTTGACATACTTAGTACTTTTAAATTTTAATGCGTATGTATGTAGTGAAATTTTTACAATGTGTTTCATAAACATTGCTAAATATTTGTTATATTCTACAAGTAATACTGTTAAATTATAATAAATATTGCTGAACACCAAATATGACACAGACATAAAGATTTAGTAGCACTGTAATTCTTTGAATTTATCCTTTTTATCTTTATTAAAGATCATAAAGTAATTTAGATGATCTAAATAAAACTTTTTAATGCATTTAATTCATATAACAAATGAAATAACTATTTGTACTTTAAATTTACAGTTTGGTATTGTTGATGTACTGTAAAATGTTGATGATAGTATAAAAAATGGCATTACAAATTGGCCTTGCTGGGAACAAAAGTATATTTTAAAAAAGCAAAGGCTGAAAATTTGGATTAATCCAATACTTTCTTAGTATATATATATATATATATATATAGAAGAAAGTAAAATATATAAAATTGCTCTTGCCATATAAAATACAGTCTCTGTCTCCAGAAACATAGTTAAAATTGTCTAATTGCGTCAACGAGTGGGGGAAAAATGTGTAATAACAGAAATTTTACTAAATTCATTCGCCAAAATGATTTAGGTCAGAGCTTTATATATGATATTGCCAAATTTAGTAATTATTCCAAATATCCCCAAGCTTGGCGACTATTTGGCACATTCTTGTGTATATATATGTTTTAACTAGTATGTTGTGCCCACCACAAAACTTTCTTCTATATTTTCCTATTCAAATTCACTCAGTAACAATTGAAAAAAAAAAAAAAAACGATTTTTTTCTAATTTTTTTTTTTTTTTTTTGTTAAAAGTAAAAAAAAATTGATAACTTTGTTTTAAATTATCACAGATTTATAGTTCAACCATACCTTTTAAAGGTATTGATGAGACCTTTCGAAAGATACCCATCTTGAAACTTTTCGGGGAACCGATGCCCCCACATGCACAGAATTTTTTTCCTAGTTAACTACTACTATTATAGATACAGCATCCACAAAAAACGTGATACACACAGACAGACAGACAGACAGACATTTTCTAAAAACTATCAATTCGTGTTCAGGACATCCGAAAACGTTTTCTTGATCATGTTTTCTTGTAGATGCGGCTAAATAGCATAAACTGTTTTGACAACGTGTAGAATTGCTAAACTGTGTAAGGATACTCGTGCCTATACGTTTTCTAATAAAAAAAGACATATGTGTATATTTCCTTCGATGATGAAAAAGGAAACATTATTAAAAACAAAGATAATACATTTGTTACACATACAGAAGAAGTAATAATATCCTGAGGTTTAATTTTTGTAAGTAAAAACTGGTTGTGATCATCCTATTTTTAATGTACTAAAACTCAACGCCATGCCATTTTAACGAACACACGATTTTAACATACATATAGCTGTTGCCAATCTGAATCCGTAAAAGTTAATACTCGAATAAAAAGTATGTTTAAAAGTTTTTTGAAATATTGTTTTAAGGAACACATTAGATTTTCATGCTTAAAAATTTAAATAAAGAAATCGTCGTTTTTCGCTGTCTAACATCAGTGTAACTGTTTCTTGAAATCTGATAGTCAAGATAATATCCAAAATAAATATATATATGTACATAAATTAAAATATTTTCTGAATATTAACATTATTTATTTATTTTTTTACTAATTCTTTTATTTATTAGTATGTATATATTTATTAGTTGTACCAGAAAGTTCTGCCTGTTTAAACTAAAAACTAGCACCAGGAATTTATTTTGGGTATTATTTATATAACATTTTAAAATTGAAAAAAAAAATAAATAAAAGAATAAAAGAATCTTTTCTGGTTAAAAGGAATACTGAGACAAATAAATAAATAAATAAATAAAAATAAAATAAATAAAATAAAATAAAAAACTAAACTTAATGGTGTTAGTTTATAAAATAATTATTGCTTTATTCACACCAGTAAAAATTTAGCATTCATGATTTTATTTTATTTTTTATTCGCACACTAAATATTTCATAGAGCTTAGCCAAACATTGGTGATGTGCGAAAAAAGGATAACGAATATATATAATTAGCAAAAAAAAAAAAAAGAAAAGAAAAGAAAAAAAAAAAAACTCTCACCAGTTTAAGATATAGTCATATTGTTAATGTATATTCCAGCTACTTTAATTTCTTGCATAGATACATTATGCACAACTGTATTTAAAATGATCACAATTATCTGTAAAAATAAGGTATTTCTTTTTTTTTTTTTTTTATTGTTAATTGGTATAGGCATTCTCACTACATGCATAATTTTCATATCACTGATTTTAGCGCGTACAGCTATACCTAACCTTGACAACAGTCAAAGTCCATATTATTCTATGGGGAAATTTATTTGTTTCGAGAATTACACATTAATTAACGATTTTTTTTTTTTTTTTTTTTTTTTTTAAGTTTTGTTTTTAGATTCAGAAAATTCACAACCGTCAAACCGTTAGTACTCGTTTTCCAATTTTTTACTTTCTTCTATATGTAATGTAGAGAAAGTATTGGATTCGTAAAAATTTTCGACCTCGGGTTTTTGATGGATTTACACGTTTTGAGAGCTGTAGAACACGATTTGACCATTTTTAGAAAATGTCTGTCTGTCTGTCTGTCTGTGTGTGTGTGTGTGTGTGTGACAAAATTTTGTGGCAACTGTATCTCAAGAACTACTGCACAGAATTTCATACAAATTGGTATGTAGTTTCACCTTGACATAAATTAGTGCCTATCAACTTTTGGTAAAAATTGTCTTACAGGTTGCGTTGCCATCCCGCTTTTTCTAAATTTTTAACATGGTGATATAGGACAAAATTTTGTATAAATGTGCATAAAGAGAATTATTTTTTAGTAATCATTATGAAATTTACAAGAATTATTTATAATAAAGATAGTCAACTGGGAAAAAATTTTTGTATGCGTAGGAGCCTCGCCACACCCCCTGGGGGGGAAGTCCCCCCTCGAGGGGAGTAAATTTTCAAGATGGGTATCTTTCGAAAGGTCTCGTCAATACCTTTAAAACGAATGGTTGAACTATAAATCTGTGATAATTTAAAACAAAGTTATCGATTTTTTTTTACTTTTAACGAAAAAAAAACTTAGAAAAAAATCGTTTTTTTTTTTTTTTTTTTTTTTTTTTTTTTTTTTTTTTAAACGAAATTTAACCAGACTTGGTATTTAGTTGGCCCCTGACATAAACTGAGGCTGATTAGATTTGGGGATCAATCACTCAACAGGTGGTGCTGTGATCGTAGTTTTTCTAAATTTTTAACATGGCAGTATAGGAAAAAATTTCGTATAAATGTACATAATGAGAGTTATTCTTAACCTGTGATTGTGAAATTAATATGAATTATTGATAATAGTAGTAGTTAATTAGGAAAAAAATTTGGGGCATCGCTTCCCCCCCCTAGGGGGAAGTACCCCACTCCCAGTGGGGGGTGTAAATTTTCAAGGTCGGTACCTTTCGAAAGGTCTCGTCAATACCTTTAAAACGAATGGTTGAACTCTAAATATGTGGTAATTTAAAACAAAGTTATCGATTTTTTTTACTTTTAAGAAAAAAAAAATCTTTGAAAAAAATCGTATATATTAAATATTGTTACTGCGTGAATTTGTATAGGAAAACATAGAAGAAAGTCTTGTGGTGGCCACAACATACTAGTTTATTTTTATGAACTTTTAGATCTCATTTTACAGCTAAAAGTGCACAAAAATGCACATTATTAATTTTTGTATTTTTTAAACTGAAAAATGAAGCATTAAAAATAATTGATGTTGAGGAAACTAATACCAATTTAATGGTTGTGAATGCTATAAATGTGAAAACAAAATAATAAAAAGTAATAATAGGTAATGAGCAATACTGGAAATAAATTTCTCCATAGAATAGCATGTATTGTACATTGGACATTGTACCTAGATTAGGTACTGTACACGCTTAAAAGATTGTCGTAACAGTCTAAAATTGGCGAGAATTGTGATATTTACAAACTGTGAAATGTTGCAGTGAGATGCCTTTATTGTATATATATATATATATATATATATATATATACATTAAAAACTGCAATATAAAAATGGGAAACAACCATAAAACAAATTTCCCAAATACAATTTACCATTATGGCAACTTTTGAAGAGAACTTTTATGCTATTTTAACGGTCTGTATTGTGCAAAACAAAGTATATCACAATAATAAATGAATCCTTTTTCTTAAGCTATCAATCACATGAGAGCATATTTCGTATCTGTTGTTCTATTTCCTGGGTCAAAAATGGCGATTTTTTTTAACGATTTGACATCTAAAGTCACCGATGACCTAGGTATTGACCGTGACTAAGGCCAAAGGCTAAAATATTTCGCTTTATATTTGGATTCAACTGCAAATGTGATTGATAGATTTTTTTTGGCTAAAAACAGAAAACACATTTAAAGTCCTCCCCTCCCCCCATTTTAAACATAGCAGTGATATCAATCTGATAATGGCACTGAAATCCCAAGAGGAATAACTCGAACTTTTTTGGAAAATAATGATTATCTTAGGACGATTTATTATATTGATTCGTGAAATAAAATATAAGTACCATAATTTCATATAAGAATAATTAACTGTTCTTAAAAGAAAATTATTCGAAATTTTCCTGTATATAATGAAATGCTGTTAATCCTTTAGGAGGCAAGGAAATTTCTCCTTTTTAAAATAGAGTACTACCAAATTTTACGAGCAACACTGTTAAAAATTTCAACAGAAAACTCTGTGTAATCTATTATCTTAAGTCTTACGTAAAATTACAGAGAAAAATAAACAGAGATGTTAAAAAACTTATTTTATACATTCAATTTAATAACAAATATTAATTTAACTAGTGGATCTGCAGATCAGGAGCCTCAACGTCCTATTTGCATCAGACATTTTTCAATAGGTCATTTTTATTTATTTCTTATTATATAATAGTATATATTGATTCAATCGACTTATTACCATAATCAGATACATTCCTGAGGGGGGCTGCCGCCCCCCTCAACCCCCCCGCCCCGCTGTATCTCTCTTTCTATACCTATTTGTATATCATATAAAGTGTTACGGAATTGTAAATAATTGCATTTATTTTTGTTTACATTTTTTCAAAGAGGCTTAGTAAGTCGATAAAATGCTAATTTTGTGCATTTCTAGTCGTTTTAGCGTTAAAGTAGCCTAATTTTCCTTTAAAAACGAATTGAAAAGCTCCAATAAGGGAAGAAATGGATTTGGCGCCAAATTTTGCGATTGTTTCCCTCCTTGGCGATTTTTTTGGCGACCTTGGCGAGAAAATCCTTATTAGGGATATACCAAATATGGAAGCTGTAATCTCATTGGCTGATGAGATACGATAATTTTCCAGAACACTCTGTGTTCGATAGAATAGTATAAAAGGAGCATTTTTTTAGCCAAGGCTTCCAATCTCAGATCTGTGTCGGTTTCGTCAAATGCTTGCTTTGCTTTGAGCCTCTTTGAATGGGACTTGCTTTATGTGTTATTGCTAAACAGTTTGTACTGTTGTTTTGCTGTTAACGGCTGTTGTTTAAGCTATGTTTACTGGTTGAATTGAAGCTGATACTTGGTTTATAGACCTGTATTCTTCTGGAACTTTCTGTGAATAAATCACTGAATTTTTGCAAGTTTCGCCTTTCATTCTCGGACAACTTACAAACCCCCAAGTACGCAACAATATGCATTCTTATTAAACGACGGTCTTGTATTATTTCCCGGAAATTCATAAATACCGAATTTCATACAAAAAAAATTACATAGCATATCGGAAATATTTTGCGTAACCTTTAAACTAATTATCAAATCTATGCCCACAATTTTCAACATGAAAACAGGCTTTTAAAATTCTAATAAAATTTCATTATATTTGATGGGGTGTAACCATGTTAAAATACACTTTTAAGAAATACCGACTATACACCATAAAAGTACGAAATTCCTTTATGTATCCCGGAAAAGTAACCGCAGTCATTATAAACGCCAATAATAAGAATAAATCTAATTAATTATAACTCATTAATCTTTCAAACTAATTTGACATCATTTGGATGATTACAGTACATACTCGGAATTATTTTGTGTGGTCCCATAAATTATTTAGTCTATACATAACCTTTTTTTAGAGTAAACATGATTTTAAGCATCTTTATAATGTATGTTAGCTTTATTAAGTTCATTTCAGCATAAACGCATTAAAGTGCGCGCTTAAATTAAAAATTCGTCCATAGGCTCTAATGTTACGAAATTCTTTCGTGTGTCTTTGTAAACGAACCATAAACATTGTATACACCAGTAAAAACTATTCAGCTTATTTTGCGTTTAAAATTAATAATTGTTCCAAATTTAACATCGCTTGGATGACTAAGTGACATTGTCAGAACACTTTTGTAAGGTCCTGTACATTAATTAGAAAGCTTAAGAGCACATATTTTCTTCAAGCAGCATAAGTTTAAGCACCTTACTCACGTACTCTATAGTTTCATTTTCTTCATTGCAAAGTAATGATATTAAAATGCGTTTAAACGAAATTCACCCCATACGCCGTAATGTTAAGAATTTTGGCGTGTCCCTGTACACAGTTTATAAAAAATATAGCAATGAAAATTATACAGCTACTTATATGGAAAGCTGGAATGTGTGCGCCAATTTGCAAGTCAATCGAAGGATTTTTGCGGCCGCTATTGCGGTACATACAAATTCTTCCCATAGGCCGTAAGGATAAGAAAAATTTTGGCGTGTCCCTGTACACGAACAACAAAGGGAATACACACCTAACACTATACAGCTAATTCCGTTGGGCTCGTGAATATGTGTACCAAATTGCAAGTCTATAGCGTTATTTTTGGGGCCGCTATCGCGGTACATACAAATTCTTCCCATAGGCCGTAATGATAAAAAAAACTTTGGCGTGTCCCTGTACACGAACTACAAATGGAATGCACACCCAAAACTATACAGCTAATTTTGTGGGGATCATGAACATGTGTACAAAGTTTCAAGTCAATAGCGTGGTTTTTACGGCCGCTATCGCACGACAGAGAGACAGACAGACAGACAGACGGACGGACCGACGGAACCCAAAATCCTTTTGAGTCTCAACAGAGGGCCTCCACTGACGTTTCGGCAAAAATTGAAGTCAATAGCTTGATTTTTGCGGCGGCTATCGCGGTACATACAGATTCTTCCCATAGACCGTAATGATAGAAAATCTTTGGCGTGTCCCTGTACACGAACTACAAATGGAATACACACCTAAAACTATACAGCTGATTCTGTTGGGCTTATGAACATGTGTACCAAACAGACAGACAGACAGACGGACGGACCGACGGAACCCAAAATCCTTTTGAGTCTCAACAGAGGGCCTCCACTGACGTTTCGGCAAAAATTGAAGTCGAAAGCGTGATTTTTGTGGCTGCTATTGCGGTACATACAAATTCCTCCCATAGGCCGTAATGGTAAGAAAAACTTTGGCGTGTCCCTGTACACGAATTACAAATGGAATACACACCCAAAACTATACAGCTGATTTCGTGGGGCACATGAACACGTGTACCAAATTGCAAGTCAATAGCGTGATTTTTGTGGCCGCTATCGCGATACATACAAATTCCTCCCATAGGCCGTAATGATAAGAAAAACTTTGGCGTGTCCCTGTATACGAACTACAAATGGAGTACATACCAAAAACTATACAGCTGATTTCGTGGGGCTCATGAACACGTGTACCAAATTTCAAGTCAATAGCGCTATTTTTGCGGCCGCTATCGCGCGACAAACAGACAGACAGACAGACACAGCCCAAAACCGTTTTGAGTCTCAACAGAGGGCCTCCACTGACGTTTCGGCAATTAACTATTGGTGAGAATATATTTCGGACTTGGAATGTTTTTTTTCTAAAGTAGAAAGAGTCATTTTTAATTTTAATTAATAAATAATAAAATTAGGTAAAAATACAGAATAGAAATTGAGAATCTCGATTATTCACTTTTAACGAAGAATTACTGAAAATGTACACAGACTCTGGATAAATATTTACATTAAATTTACATAAATTTTTAACAGTGAAGTCTAAAACTAAAGAAATAAAGTAAGTTTTTCCTCCATATTATTAAAGTAAAACTTTGTAAATAATTTTTGGGATGAGTTTTTTCAGGTGGAAATTAAAATCAAATGGGATATAATATATCCCATCGGCCCTGTAAAGGTTAATTCATGGCAGAGTGGTGTATGTTTGGATCGCTAAAATTTTTTATCTGTTTTCAAAATCAATGATCGATTACACTTTTATATTATATAATTTCAATTTTAGATATTTCATTACTTTGATTTGTCTGCATGTATGCCTTGTTTGTAAAATATTTGTTTGTAATTTTCGTAAAAAACTTCTGTAGCAAAAGGATTTATGTATATTATGTTATAGAAAGTCCCTATCTTTAAATGATGTACATAACATTTAAAGAGTTATTGATTTATTTATCTTTATAAAGACTCATGATATAAATAGAATGTATCATCTTTAAGAGTAATAATTGTTCAAATTGATTTTTATGTTGAAAAAAAACAACTTTTACTAATCATTTACAGCATTCATTTTTCTATAGCTTTATTTGTATTTTATATTTCTGAAAGCGTCGTTATGATATTTCAAACACAAAAAAATTACATGTGTTATTGAGGTACGTTACAAGATATTTCATGTAGCTACCTTCGAAAACATTAAAATTCTAATTTCAGAATGCAATAACCACGAATCTCGTATTTTATTGGAAGGATGGCTTACGAAAACTTAACCCGTTCCATTGAATGACGAATGCGCAGTATCAACCGAATACACAATACAGTTATATATTGTGGCTTGTCAGATTTATATGCATTGATGTAATAGTAGGATAACAGCACGAAACGTTTATATTTTTTATGTGATTTTAACACCAGACATGAGAACATATTAATTTTTTCTGGAGCATTGTTAGTACCCGCCTTATTTTCACACCACTTTTCTTGATGAGCATGTTTCTTTATATTTAATCATATTGGAAAAAATTTCACTACAATTAAAATGGTGTGAAAAAAAAAAAAAAGGATGGGAACTGACAATATTCAGGAATAAATTAAAATGTCTGCAGTCTGCATATCTATTCCAAGATACTCGCAAAGGGAAATTTTGGTACCACAATTTTTGTATAGTAATTTTTTAAATGGATATCAACGATTAATCAAGTTTAAATTTACTATATAAAAATATTAATATTAAATTTTTTTTTTTTTTTTTTTTTTGTAATAACCTTCGTCTGTTTATCTTGAATTTCACTAATACTTTTATTTAGTAAAAGTTTCTCCCTTAACTATTTTAGCATTTTTTTTTTTTTTTTTTTCTTTTTTTTTTTTCTCTACAGATTTCTAATAAAAATACAGCAAATGTAAGTTACAGACATGTGAAAATTATTAGAATAAATTGCAAGTTTTTAGTTTTTATTTTTTTATTTTTTTAAATAATTTTACTTGTTAATATAATTTTTCTTTCATCCTTTAAGAAGAATTTAGAGGACATTTTTAACACTTTTCAAACAAATTTAAAAGAGTTTATGATTTAGGTTCATGTTTTCATTTCCATAAATATCTTTAGAATTTCATCAAATACTTTCTAAATATTCCCATTATAAATAGTAAATCAAAAATACTTTTCAACGTCACTGGAAAGCGTAGAAAAAGTACAACACAACTGAAAATGTTATTTTTTTTTCAGCAATCACCGTATCCTTGCTGGGAAGAACGTTTTACAGGCACAAGACTTCTTCACAATTTCGGTTTGGCGTGGCTCGGGATTGTCGTTCTGCCGTAATTTTTTGAACATCAAGCCTTATTCACAGATTAGACAAGACAGAACACTGTAGCTAAAAAAGCGAATTAAAGCGGTAGTAAATAGCGTTACTAGGGACATAAAAGAAGATCTAAAAACTTTGGCGTGTTGTGTTTGTATGTATAGTCTATATAAATAGCATCTTTGATCAGAACATTACGATATTTGTACTTAGAGAGTTGTAATAGGTTAAAAAAAAAAGTAGTTTTTTTCCCTAGCCTTTTAAAATTTGCTGTATTGATAAAGGCATACTTAAAAAATTCAGAGTTAATTTTTTATAAAAAAAAAAAAAAAATCAAACTTATTTTCATAATGTCTATAATAATATATTGTCAAGCGCTTTCTTATTCAAAGACAAACAAGAATTACAATCTATTTTTCCACTATCATTAAATATTTGCCATTTATTGATTTAAATTGTAATACAAAAAACATTAAAATTAGAGTAGTTTTTTCGTGGATATATATTTTCAAAACGTACATGGTTATTCACATTAGTACTCGCTTTTTAAAATAAATATCACTTCATGTTTAAGTTTGTAAAAATTAACAACGTGATAACGAGGATCAAGTGTTTTAAAAAGAAAAGATAGACACAATAATTTTAAGAAGATCAATTTCAAAATCCGGAAAACATGAATGGCTTACAGCTTTTGCCCGTAGGATCACAGTAGTCTCATCTTGGTTACTATGGATTTTATGCAAGTGTCTAATCTGTCTATGCAAATCTGTGGACTGATTGGACCCGGACCTTGTTCTATGAAGTTTTGTCCCTCCTAAAATGTTCCTGAAAAAAACGCCTCGCAGAAATAAATCCCTACAAGTATGTTATATGAAAATTCTTTAAAATTGTTTAAATTAAATAAAATATAATCTGGTGTCTCACTCACATGACTTTCTCTTACCTTGCATTTCAATATTATAATGATGGATTACAGATTAAGAAATACGATAACAAGTATTGTGTATGAACTTACTTTAAAAGCAATTTACCCGTTAGCGCCCAGTGTCCTCATTTGAGGGCAGCTAATAAAATGGCACGTATATTTTTGTGGTTTCTTGGAATGATTTATGATTTTTAGTGACAGTTTATAGCGTCACTCTAAATGGTCCCTGAAAGTTTTATGCGCCTACTATTAATTATTATTTCATAATTTGGATAGTCATTTTATGATTTTTCATTCGTCGCACATATGTTTGCTTTTTGCGCAAGTATATTAACTTAAATCAAGTTGAATAATAATATGTATTACAATACTTTACTTTCGAGATCTTTGTCAACATATAATAGGAAATTAATCTGTTATCTCAAAGTTTTTCTATTCCGAAGTTTTCTCGCTAGAGCACTAAAAGTCAATAAATGAGAATAGGCTTTAAATTTAAAACTATCAAATGAATTGTTTAAGTTAATATATTTTACTGACAGTTGTCTTTATTAATTTAGAAGTGAAATAATCAGCTTATAATATTTTGCAAAATTAATTCGGGTGTTAACGGGTTAAATTATAATAAATGTCTGAGTGTATCGAAGACTAATATACAACGCTATTACCTTGATGTCATCTGTAATTACGATGAATATTAAAACCTTTCGTCCAGGAAAATTAAAAAAAAATATTTTTCGGATTTCATTCAAAATTTTGCAGGAGGTATCATAACTATACTTGTTAACTTAGCCCCTTTTGGCTAAAGGAAAACTTAAATATATATCTTTTTTTGTTATTTTACTTAATCAGTGAAAAACAGAAGAATTGTTTAAGTTAATATATTTTACTGTCAGTTGTCCATATTAATTTAGAAGTGAAATAATCAGCTAATAATATTTGCAAAATTAATTCGGGCGTTAATGGATTAAAATGTGTTTAAAAGCAGTTTTATTTCATAGATGTTGAATTGTATCTACAAAAAATTTCGTCCATAAATTTAATGTATTTGAATTCTCTTGGGGCGCTCTGTACACGAACCATTTGTTTGATCACTACGAAAAGTGTAGTGTAGCATCCCTATGCAATACAGATTTAGAATACAGAGTTCGGACTTCTTGCTACTATTTGTTTATTAAATATGGTAATAACAGACACACAGACACACACGTGTTAAAAACGTGTAAAAGTAGCAGACTCAATTTCGAAAATTTTATCCCAGAACTATACTCTCGTTACCATATATGGGAAAGAAAAAGTAAAAAATAATTATAGTAATAATTTAAGTTGAAATGTTTCATTTATTCATTTTATAATATTTTAATAATTAGAATATTTCAATAATTGATAATTTTAAATAATTAGGATACTTCAATTAAAATATTTTGTAAATTATTGGAATATTTCAGTAAGAATAATGGAATAAAATTATAAAATTTAATAACTTTTCACTACGATTTTTATGGAAAAAATAAAACAATAATAAATTTTACTAAACTGATTTTAAATTTTTGCTTTTATTTTTTTCTTATAGAGGGGAATCCTAATTAAAAATTAAATAAGAAAGTAAATAATGTAGTGAACATAGAATATAAACACTTTTCAACTGTACTTACCCGTTATATCGTTTAACATTCAACGTATTTTACCTGCGTAATGAAACTTCAAATCACATTTTTTTTGTTTGTTTGTTTAATTGGAGAGAAAAAAATCGCTAAAAAATGTTCTTTACGTATGTTTTTCTTTACTTTTAAAGAATAATAAAATAAAATACATTATTCTTGTGTAGTCCTGTATATATCGTCTAATTTTAAATAAAAAGTTTATGTGCATTTATTGTTCTTTTATTTTTCCCGTGCATCAATAAAATATTAAAGAAAAACGATACTTCTAGGCATTTTACCAAGAGATGTTTTTTTATAGGGGACATTTTTCCCCGAGGACTTTTCTTGATACTCCTTTACCCATGGTTAATTCCGAATCATTACGAACATCCGTGTCCAAATAGGGACTCGAACCCGACAACTAATAGTCAAAGGATATGGTCCTACATTTCACAATGAGTAAGCTATCCGCGATTGTAATGATCGATAGATGGCGGTTTCTCAACACTGCAGTTGTTAGTAAACATTATAGCCACGTGTGTTCCATTGGTGTTCTTTTTGTTATTCTACTTAATATTCGTACTATAATTTCTCCGCCATTACATTATGGAAAATTGATTGCTTTTGGAAAAAATACTTCAGTTTATTCAAAGTTCGATCGGAAGTAGATTTTTAACTGAAGTTGAACAAATATTAATTTCAAATCATCTGATTAATTCTTTACTTCCATTAGCCGAAGCAACTGAAATTTTAAATTTGTCATTTGGAAATAAATGGAAGCTCAATTCTGGATTTCTTGATCCTTTTGAGTTAGATTGTAGCACACAACAGTATGTGTTATCTTTTTTACCGAATTTATTCATTTTTATTCAATAAATATATGTGAAACTAAATATCGGCAAGCAATGGCGGCTGTATGGAATTCGAATTAAACCATGTTTATTGTAATTTCACCTTAGCCCACCAGAGGGCGAGCATTTCATTACAATCGCGGATAAGATAGAACATTGCATTTTTTCGACTGGTTTAAAAGAAACTTTAAAACTAAAATCCATCTCGTGGTTCTCATCCATGTTTTCGTATCACTCAGAAATTTCATAATTTATACAATTTAAATGGAGACCATTGACATTATAAATTATCACTGCTCTAAATCTTTTAATGTTACCATTCGATAACTTATTTTTCATTAAATAGGGTGACCAGGTTTTTTTCAATTAAATATGAGAATAAATATGGCGGCGTCCTCGAATTTCTTGGACAAAATAATAAAAACACCTTAAATTGTAAAATTTTAGTAATTTTTATGTATGAAGTAACCTGAAAGAACTTATTTCAACTTATTTATTATATATATAAGTTAATATAATAAAACATAAATAATTTTTAATCGACTTCTTCAAATGTCTTGTAATTTTTTAGGGACAAAGGTAGCTTTCGAGGCCAGTCCTCAGAATTCTCAGACGTCTGGCCAGCCTAGTAATAAGCAATAAATCATTTTTATTTCTCCATCACAAGAAAAGATCTGAAAGTTCAATTTTTATCTGAAATAGTTCTCTTACTTCATTTTTCATTCCTTCTTCCCTTTTTCAAAGTGAATTAAACAAATCTAATAAATTATAATTAACATTTAAAGATGTTCTTAGTCAGTCTAAGAACATGATTCGACGAGGATTTATTTAACAAAACAGTTTTAAGTGTAATGTTTTGATATCGGAATTATTGGCTAGTGCTCGGACACTTTTGCTGCTGACTGTAGCTTTATGCAGTACGGAAAAATCTAGTTGACATGAGTGGACCACTTAGTTCTTCATCGTATATTTAGTCTCATAAACATCTACTGTATCTACATTCATGAAGAGAAAGGAATTCAGCTCACCACTTGGCATGGTCCAGTCAGAAATGCCCCACCCACTAGGTTACTCTATCTCCAATACGATACATTTACCTTAACATTATCCTAATCTGCTGATTATTTTTATCAGAGTTTGTTTCGTATTTTATTTTTTGTGTAATTTGATATTATTTTTAATACAATAATATTCCTTATGCGCGTTTATACGAAATTTTGACCTATTCTACCCTGTTAAGAAAATCGTAGATTTCGAATAACCTACGAAATTTTCAAAGTAGAGTGTTCATAGTTACTGATGTTTATGCCAGCAGCATAAATGATATTTTAAAACAGATCTGACATTTTTGCCATGAAAATAATTTTCATATTGCATCCTTATGTTAGATTTTGCCCTGTTCTCCCGTAATGTGAAAATCATAAAATTCAAATTACTTACGAAATTTTCAAATTAGAATGTTGAAAATAAATAGGGTTATTCTCTGCTTGATAAGTGATATTTTAAAACTGGTCCGACCACTTTACGATAATCCATTCTTGAGATATTATCAACACAGTTTAACTAACTAACTAGCTAAAACACTAACTAACACACTAACCTACGGACGGACACCACGTTGATTTTGTGATTTTTATATTCCTTAAATTTCAAAATCTGTAAAAGCGTAAAAAAAAAAAAAAAAAAAAAAAAACGAGAAAAGAAAAAACGAAGTCAAAATAGGGGAGGGAGGGGAAGAGGGGGGGGGGTATTTATTGTAGAAAAAAAAATTCATTGTTTAACAAATACTTTTTTTTTATAAATTATTGAACAAATGAAATTCTCTACAAATGTAATATTGGACATATGAGTCTTTTATATATATTTGTCCTTAAAAGACAGATTAAGGTCCAATTTCTTTCCTTACCAAGAGAAAAATGCACGAATTAAAAACTCTTGAAAGAAGAATGATATAAAAATTATAAAATTCAAATTATTTTTAATCATATTAAATATATATGCATTGTAACTCTATTTGACATATATTTTTTACTTTTCAAAACGTAAAATTTGCGTCGATAAAAATCTGATTTTAAGGAATTATTGTTTAAAAAAAGTATATTTGAGAAGAATAATAAATGAATAAATAAAATTTTATATGTAAATGATACTGATACTAATTTTTAATTGATACTAATCTCTAGCATGAAACAAAAACAAATAAACTAAACAGCTATCACATTCATCGTGAAGTTACTTTGACCTGTTACCGAAAGATGGCGCTGCAATATTACTCTCTTTTAGATTTAAATTAATGAGATATACTACCAAATAAAAGTTTCACTTTCAGTTTCAGTATTGTTTTGTAAAAATAATGATACAATAAATTATACAGATAGTTATATATTACAGATATAAATACAGCTCGATTCTTTTAAATATTAAAACGTTGATTGTAATGTGAAAAGCGTTTATTTTATTTATTTTTTTAGTCAGTTTACGCCAAGATATTAAGTAATACTCTGTTAGTGTTTATGTATGAGAGAAAGAATTTTACATTGTATTTTTATTTATTTATTTTATTTTTCCGAAGAAATATTTGATTTCATAACATCTAGAAATTATTAATTAATAATAATCTGCCTCTCCTTTTTCACGATATTTTTTTTTTTTAAGTCTAAATTTTAAAATTCTATCGGAAAATATATATGGCGCAACTTACACCTAACCATTCAACCATTTAAATATATATATAGATATCGATATATAAAAAACATAAACATGTAGCATTCTATAAACGCGCTTGGTACTTTCTCCCCCCTCTCTCCGCCAGCTGTTATTATTATTATTATTATTATTATTATTATTATTATTCTATTACTCTCAGGCGATTTTGCCATATACATAATGGTATATTGTTTGGTTAAATATAACATTTGGTTAAATATAAAATTTCAGTTTAAATTTAGATTTTTTCGATCAGCAAATTAATTATTTTTTGTACATAAATCGTGAATACTTAATTCTTTTATATTTAGATGTGGTTAATATTTAAAAGGCATACTCATGCACAGACATAGTTCAATTAAATCGAAAAATGCAAGCACTCCTATAAGTTAGACACCTCTCTAAGATGAACATTTTTTCCTGGAACCGTAGGTGTCCAACTTAGAGAAGTTTTCTTTTACAGTGGAACATCGATCCATCGTTTTTTAGGGGGTGCGTGCAGTGGCGGGCCTACAACTCTCGAGGCCCTGGGCGAAAATCTCACTGGGGCTCCCTCTAACTGGAGTCCCTACTACATTGAGGCCCCCTCCCTTGCACTTCTTTACGATTTTTTTACAATTAAAATCAATGAAGTTAGTTTTAAGATTTATTCAGAAGCCAAACCAACAAGGATGCCATGGGCATTGGTCAAGCTTGGCATAAATGAATTTTTTTTGGTTTTGGAGTTCTCACTTTATGGTCACATTTTGTATATTAAGGTCCATAAGAGAGGAACCTACGGTTAAAGATGAATTGCAGAGAATGTTTCAGATTAAAATAATGGCAAGATAAATAAGAACACGATAAATAACGACATGACCAGATTAAAATGACAACTACACCAGATAAATATACTTAAAGATTAAGTTTCTTCGGAGCCCCCCCCCCCCCCCCCCTCATGATCAGAGGCATGGGGCGGACCACCCCCTCCGCCCCACCCTTGGTGCGCCAGTGGGTGCGTGAAAAAATAAGATGAAAGCTGGAAAACGACGAATGCGGGTTAAAGTCAAAACACGAAGAAAACGATGTTTATGAATTAATACACACAATATATACAGTATGCTACTAAAAAAAAAAAAAAAAATTGTTATTTTTCAAACTTTCAAAGAAATAAATCAATATTGTAGAACATTAAGTAAAATTTATTTTTAAAAATCAGTAATTTTATGTTGGGTTTTTCGTTTATTTTATAAATTAAAAAGGAATTTTTTCAGATTTACAAAATTTTTTGGTCCTTTTCTGTAGTTTCATGTGCTCATATAAAAGTTCGTGCATTTTCAAACTCCATAATTACCTCAAACGCACTTCGCACTGGCGTAGGTCCAGCCTCCTCGACATGAAAATTAGCCTAGTCTCTGTTTCTTCGCCATTATTTTCATTTTTTGAAATCACACATTTCTTCTATGTTTTAGGATACCGCATGTCGCAACGTCTTGATTAATGCACATATTATCACTAAATTTTGCACTAGGCGTAGTAGGGAAAGAGTTATTTTAGGATGAAAGAAGCTATTACAGTTTATATGCCATATGGAACCGCTTGACCTTTAAGAGAAAATAGGAGAAAAGTTTTACAACGATGAATACGGGAAAACGATTTTTGAAGTACCATACATGAGGGTTTCGTTAACATTATTTAGATACAATTTGTGCAGGGACCATAGAAATAAAACGATCAATGCTGGAAAACGATGGATGCGGGAACGATAGATCGGGGTTTCACTGTAATTGCATTCTTACGAAAGTAGTCGAGCTAGGATTCTTTAAAAAGACCCATACCCAACTCCCAAGAAGGGCGTCTCACCCAAGTCTCGGATCATCGAGTAGACATTAGTTTTGGTCCCTGTACAAACACACTGTCATTAATCTTTCAAGGGAAGAAAAAAAAAAATGCATAAATTCAGCTAAACTAGTATTGTTGATTTTTTTTTTTTTTTTTTTTTACTTTCTATTGTTTTAGGGTCAAATTTTCGAACATGAGCTTTTGTTATATTTACATGTTCTGAGGTCCCCTGAATACGAAAATCATGTATTTAGCGAATGGTCTGTGTGTCTGTCTGTCTGTGTGGATGTCTGTGTGTCTGTTATCAGCATATCTCAAGAAAAAATAGTAGCAGAAATTCCAAACTCAGTATTCTAAATGCGTATCATATAGGGATGCTAGTAAGCTTTTCGTTGAGATGAAGCAAATGGTTCGAGTACAGGGACATTCAAAAGTATTCACATACATTACGTCTATGGGGGAACTTGCAGGTAAGTAGAGTTTAACATCTATAGACTGCACTAAATCAAATGAAACGAATATATATTTTTTGTAATAGAGATAGTCAACTGGAAATTTTTTTTTTGTGTATGTAGGAGCCTCCCCCCCGGGGGGGGGGATCGATCTGCGATAATTTAAAATAAAGTTATCGATTTTTTTTCCATTTTTAACAACAACATTTTTTTTTACTGTAATATTGAGAATAAATTCAACTTTTTTTTTTTTTTTTTTTTTTTTTTTTTTTTTTTTTTTGGATATTTAGTGTCACACTACTTCTCTAATATGGAAATCGTGTGTATTATCATAAAATATATTTTTTTTTTAAATAATAATTTTAATAAATTATTTTTTAAAAACAGAATTATTTTTTAATAACCGAATTAAATTCTATATAAATGTAGGTGCATTAATGAAACGGGGGGTTGAGGGGGACGGAATGGTAAAGGTATTATGTCGTTATTATCAATAGAGTTATTAATCTTCTTTTGTGTAAAATTTGATGCATCTAAGAGAAGTGCTAGAATTTATATATCTGCAGGGGGCAACATTTTGGCGCCCGACCCGACACCTAAGTAAAGTCTGCTAACCCGGCCTGAGCAAAACCACTGAAAAAACGCCGAGGCGGATAATAATAATAATAATAATAATAATAATAATAATAATCTCAAAATGTCTAAAACATTAAATTAAGAGTTTTTAAGTATAGTACTTTCCAGCTGTCCTTGCGACCTTCTATAACATATATCTGTTGCGAATCATTCTAAGAGCATTTACGGAAATAAAAATGCAACCAGACAGACGAACAGGCAAACAGAGAGAGAGACTATTTGAAATCATATGCACTTTTCATAATCAAGCACTTTCACGATAGGGAAAAAAAAAAAAAACTTTCAAATGACATACTAATGTATAAAATACTATGAAATAAATTAATCATTTATCTTTATCATTAATGAATTAGACAAACGAAAAAAAAATAAAAAATGTCCCAACATAGTTCGGATAAAATGTAATCTAGGTCCAGGCTCTTCCCACCTCAAGTACATAAAGAAAAAAAAAAAAAAAAAAAAAAAAAAAACCTGAGCGTGGCCCGAATGCCCCAGCAGACTTGCGGATCGGGCACGTGCAAATCTTTACTTAGAAATAACCACCATCAGCCACAAAATTTTCTAAATGGTGTGACGAAGGTGCTTCACGTGATTTACTGGGAAAACGAATGATGTTTTAAGACTGGCTATCCGAATATGAATATACAGAGTATAATTGATGAAAATACTGCAGTGTTCAATACATCTAATTTCATCATATTTTACATAAAAATGTGATGGAAATCTTTTTAAAGTAACATCTCGACATCACCCTGATAAAATTTCATGAACATTATTCTTGTATTTGCCTGGAGATGGGTACGATAAATCTCTGATTGAAAACATTTTTTAATGTTTGTTTCAGTAATTTAGGAACACCCTGCATTGTATTAACGATTTATATTACCAAATTCCTTTAAAATCATTTAAATACGGCAATGAATAATTTCTGATAAGGTATATGCCATTTATCGGAAAACTGCAATTATATAGAATTAGTTTTATGCTTGACAATAATAAGTTTAGAATTTCACTTTTCAGATTTTTTTTCTTCCTTAATATTAAAATTTCATTAAAATCCCGATAAAAAGATAAATAAAGAGCATCGCTATTAATTTTAATCGATTTTTCTTCTCTTCTTTTGAAATAGATTTATTTTGAATTAAATTTTCTTTAAGGTGTTAGATATTTCTATCATTTTCTTTTTAAAGAATCTTACATTTCAAATTAGCTAACTTTTAAAAAAGAACTAAATGTATGGATTTAACAAGTAATTAAATTTTAAAGAGATCCACTTCCCGATGCATTTGGCTGCGGTCGTTATTTTTGCTCTTTTCTATACAATTGCATCGCATATATATTCAAAGAAGTTAAACCGCAAGATACGAATAACAAATAAAATGATTAACAGTATAGAAAATAATTTATATTGTGAGGATAGCTTATTAAATTTACCTGAATCGCTATCTTAAATTAAAATCTTACACGACCTGATTATATTGTTGAGGAAACGCTATTTCATTACATTAATCAGATACTATTTAAATATATCGACGAAATTATAATTAAAGTAATATCCATATCATTACGTTTAAATATTATTTTCAATCAAAACTATTTTAATTATCCTGCATATGTTGGAATCTGCAGGGCAAACTATAACATTTGCTGAAGAAGTCGATAATTATTTTTGAAAGCACAAACTTCTTTAATTATTTATTGGTTTTAAATGCAGCGAATGGGAGATTTAATTTTTCAAGCAATGCTATAAATGTGAAATATTCTTTTCATTAACGTATTTTATTGAAGTTGAAATTATTTCAGGCGTACTGCATACATATGCCTTCTTTCATAGTGAATTATAATGAACTCTTGATTATCCGTAGTAATTGAATGGTACGGGCTCTGAGGATAATGGAAATCGCTGATAAACCGCAAAATATCCTAAAAAAGGAGGCGCAAATAGATAAAAATTATTCTAGCTCAATCACTTGATTGTATTGTATATAAAACGTAATATAGTCAGTGAAATTACTCACAGTACTGTAAAATTATTTGTATTTTATGTACTAGAGCTTGTAAAAACAATAAATAAAAAAGTAGAGTTATTATGAAGCTAAAATACAATCTGTAAATTATAATTTATGCACTAATTAAGCAGTATACCTGTATTGTTAAAAAAAAAAAAAAAAAAAAAAAAAAAACAGTTTTTTATACTTACATTTTTTTTCTTTATACTAATCATTTGTTTTTGTTTCATCTTTAGAAAACACTTTTCTTTATCTTGCGTTTTTTTTTTTTTTTTATCCCGTCGATTTCCCGCAACCGTGGATAATCCGCAACGAGCATAGTCCGTTCTCGGATGATCGGGCGTTCACTGTAAATATATTTAAAAAGAAATATAATAAAATAATATTACGATTAAAATCGCGTTTATTTATTAAAAAAAAAAAAAAAAAAAAAAAAAGAAAGAAAGAAAGAAAGAAAAAACTCGTGAGTGGACATTTCTATTTTATTGTATTTTATTTTATTTTTAGTAATATTCCAAAATGAAAAAAAAAAAAAAAAATAAATAAACAAAATACAAACCACGAAAGAAACGCCCACTGGTGCAGTTACAGATTTTCAAATGACGTAAATCTACATCAGCGGTCGCGAAAGTGTTAAAGCAGTTCTAATTTACTAAAACAACAAATGTATAACTAGCTTAAAAAAAAATAAATAACAAAGGAAATTAAAATTTATTAATATAAAATGAATGTCTAAAGTAGAAATTTACTATCGGTATATTTAACCATTAAAAAAAAAAATAATAATAATAATTAGAAATTCTAACTTCTAAACTTTCATTAAATTATTTATTTTAATTTGTAATTGTTGCCAAGAAAATTAAACTTTAAATTTTACATCTACTTTTTAAGATAGCACGCGATCGTGTTTTATATAAAAATCAAATCATTAAATTCATATTTTTATTTATTTTTATTTCATATTATTGCACGCGCACTATTTATTTCCTAATTCAAAATTATTAAAAAAAAACGTTTTCGATATCTCTTGTAACGATACTGATTATTATTAATTTTCTTTTCTTTTTCTTTCAAAAAAAAAAAAAAAATAATAAGAAGAAGAAGAAGAAGAAAAAAAAAAATTATACAGACACGACATTATTTCATTATTTAAAACATGAAAATCTGACATTGACAGATTTTAATTTAGTGCCAGAGGCCTACTGCTAAACTTGTTAATATCGACAAATTCTTCTTTAGTTAATTCGTGACGATCTAAATTCCATGATAAAGTTTTCATTAAATCAAACCAATGTGTTTCAGCTGCAGATATTGTAACAAATAACGTTGGAAGTCCAAACTGTCTTATAGCCGCAAAACAACGTTTTTTCTCTTTTTCCCAATGAGGGGGAGGTGTGCCTTGGGGGGGACTCATGTCAAAGCTGTGCCTTGGGGGGGGACTCATGTCAAAGTTGTACCTTGGGGGGGACTCATGTCAAAGTTGGGCCTTGGGGGGACTCATGTCAAAGTTGGGCCTTGGGGGGGACTCATGTCAAAGTTGGACCTGGGGGGGACTCATGTCAAAGTTGGGCCTGGGGGGGGACTCATGTCAAAGTTGGGCCTGGGGGGGGGACTCATGTCAAAGTTGTGCCTTGGGGGGGACTCATGTCAAAGTTGTAACTTGGGGGGAACTCATGTCAAAGTTGGGCTTTGGGGGGGACTCATGTTAAAGTTCGGCTTGGGGGGGGACTCATGTCAAAGTTGGGCCTTGGGGGGACTCATGTCAAAGTTGTACCTTGGGGGGGACTCATGTCAAAGTTGTGCCTGGGGGGACTCATGTCAAAGTTGTGCCTTGGGGGGGACTCATGTCAAAGTTGTACCTTGGGGGGGACTCATGTCAAAGTTGGGCCTTGGGGGGACTCATGTCAAAGTTGGGCCTGGGGGGGGACTCATGTCAAAGTTGGGCCTTGGGGGAACTCATGTCAAAGTTGTACCTAGGGGGGGACTCATGTCAAAGTTGTGCCTTGGGGGGACTTCATTCAATAAATCTCCATTCAATAAACCGACTGAAATAGGCCCTTAGCACTATTAAGAGTGTATTATAAAAATTCGACAACGCTGTACCGACTGAAATAGGGGTACCTGGGGGAGGGACTCATGTCAAAGTTGTGCCTTGGGGGGGGACTCATGTCAAAGTTGTACCTTGGGGGGGGACTTATGTCAAAGTTGTACCTTGGGGGGGACTCATCTCAAAGTTGGGCCTTGGGGGGACTCATGTCAAAGTTGGGCCTGGTTGGGGACTCATGTCAAAGTTGGGCCTTGGGGGCACTCATGTCAAAGTTGTACCTGGGGGGGGACTCATGTCAAAGTTGGGCCTGGGGGGGGGACTCATGTCAAAGTTGTGCCTTGGGGGGGACTTCATTCAATAAATCCCCATTCAATAAACCGACTGAAATAGGCCCTTAGCACTATTAAGAGTGTATTATAAAAATTCGACAACGCTGTACCGACTGAAATAGGGGTACCTTGGGGGGGACTCATGTCGAAGTTGGGCCTGGGGGGGGACTCATGTCAAAGTTGTCCCTTGGGGGGACTTCATTCAATAAATCCCCATTCAATAAACCGACTGAAATAGGCCTCTAGCACTAATTAAGAGTGACGTATAAAAATTCGACAACTGTACCGACTGAAATAGGCCTCTAGCACTAAAAAAGATTTTGATGAAATTCTGGCAAAAGCAGAATTTAGTTTAGGACGGAGGACTATTAGTTTTTTTTTTCTTCCCAATTATAACATCGCTTTCAAATTATTCAATTATATTTTCGATAAATTTTAGATTTCGATAAATGTCCAACTATCGAAAAATGATTTCGACAAATGTCCAACTATCGAAAACGACAACGCAAAAATCGCTGTCTGAGACTAATAGGCCCTCAGTCCTAAAAAAAAAAAAAAAAAAAAAAAAAAAAAAAGAGAGAGAGAGAGAGAGAGAGAGAGATTGAATTAAGTGCTTCATAATGTTAAACTGATATATTTGCAAAAATATTCTTAATTCTAAGGCGAAAATTAAATAAAAATTGCCAGCATTGCTATTGAAAGGATTAAAAACCTATTTGCAGTTTTCATTTTTCTTTAAATATGTATTGAATTAAAATAGATTTTTTAAAGATGGGAATATTTACCTAAAAGCGCGTCCAATAAATCCGGTACAGTTTTGATATTGGAATTTTAGCATGATTTTCAATTTTTTTTTTTTTTTTTTTTTTTTTGCCTTATAGAAAGCAGATAAACTTGTTCTGATTTCCAGAAACGGTTGCAGCATATAAAAGAAGCTCTCATGTACTTGCAGTACTCGATACGTTGCTGATCTCGTACCGCGTTCATACCCAGAGCCTGATTAAGGCCAGGGTACACTATCAGCAACGTTTTTAATCAATATTTTTGTCTTAAAATTGACAGAAATTCTTGTTTAAAACAACGAAATATTTATTTTCTGAAAATACTAATAGCTGTTAGATACCACCATTTTCTAATAATAAACATTCCCTTATTAAAGCACAAAATTTCTGTTATAAATAAATCAAAATTATTGTTAAAAATAGAGATCATAGTGCGTCCCAAGCTTAGTCCGGCTCTATTCATACCTGCTTCTTTTTACTTAGAATATATTGCTTATTTTTACTATTTGCTTACAAATTGTTCATTCATAATCATTTAATGCTGTTATTTAGAAGCATTTTTCTGTAAACTTGGTACTTATACTGAAACTTCTCTAAGAGAGCCAACAATCTCATAGAAAAATTTGGACCTTTAGAGAGGTAGACTTTTATAGAGGTTGTTCAGAATTATCATAGTGTGGTCAACAAGTACTATAAATTAAATTGTTTTAATTTACATTAGCTGTCTATACTGCTCTGTAATTGATACTGCTCTGTTTAAATTTTAAAAATGTTTTTTTTTCTTCCAATAAATTTGTTTTCTACGATTTTTTTTCTTTTGTACTAGAGCAAACTGTTAAGCTTAGTACCATTTCTGAATCGAAAAGATATATCTTTTATTCTGTGAATTTTCACTAAAGCTTCCTGGCAGAAACTACTAATTTTAGTTTTTTATCTTTGATCTTAGCTAGGTTTAATACTTTTATTTTGGCATTTAAAGTCAATATCACTCCTTTACTCCTCTAAAAAATAACGTGATAAAAAATTTTCTGTTCTATGTTTGAACTTCGCATTCACATCTTTAACATTGGATAATACTTAATCTCCTTGACAACCATAGCCTATGTTATTTTATGGGGAAATTTGTTTCCACAATTACTTACCTTTTTTTGTTTGTTTGTTTGTTTGTTTACTAAATTTTTAAATATGAAAACGGAAAAAAAAAAAATCATATTAAGTAATTAATAATTGCGGAAACAAATTTCCCCGTAGAATAACATCGGCTGTGCCTGTCGGAAATTTTCGGTATTGTCTGCTTTTAAGAATGCACTTTCAAAAATATGAAGCTTTATCATTTGCTTCTTTTCACTTCACACAAAATTATTATTTTACACATGGAGATTAACCTCAGTTATATGATAGGACTAGGCAGTAGTTGTCAATTCAAGCCAAAATTATCTACTCTCGCAAAATGTGACCCTAAATGTGTGGGGCATACAATTGTACATGGGTCGCGAAAATCTTCCTATACAGAAAAAAATATTTATAACTGATATGTAGAAAATAAATTGTGGCTTTAGTAAAAATAACCCCATGTCATTTTTATAAATTCTAGTTCCCTTTGCTAATGAGTTCTAGACATCCCTTATAAGAATTATAGAGCGTTTTCTTATGTTTTCGTGGTCATACTTATTTAAAAGCTTCTGCAGATAAATACGAACACAAGAGGCCAGTTTTAGTAACTCTAGTTTTGCTTTATGATTCAATTCTAGAAAATCAAGCGAAAATTTCTCGCAATATATAAAGGATTCATAATATTCATAATATTGTTTCAGTATCCAGAAAATATAGACTCAATATGGAAGCAATATACCTTACACTCACAATTCGGAAATGCATATTTCTAGTTCAGGAATTCAGAAAATGACTACTTATTCGTTCTAGATGAAAGCGGTATATATATATATGTATATATATACATATATATATATATATATACAGGGTGATCAATTTGAAAGAGTGCCCGTTGGTTTTTCTTATTATCCTGAAATGTAACGGATGTGGCAATTCTAACACTGAAGTATAATTGTTTGAACCTTGTTTAAGTGTGGGAGACAATTTCGAACACTATTGGACTGTTACAACTTTATTTGTGAAGTAAAACAGTAATGGAGACGCACAATGTTATTTATTCCTGCGATAATTTAATTTTTGAAAAACAGAATTTAATTCAAAATTTTTATATTATCATTCCTACATTACATTTACATTAATTATCATTATCATTTTTACATTATCATTTTATAGGGTTTTCCAGAGAAGTCCTGCTAACATCGATGAATTAAAACAGCCTGCAACTGAAGAAATCTCGTCAATAACACCAACAATGCTGCGAAGTGTGTCAAAAAACTTGGTACAACGTTTTCATGTTTGCATTCAAAATGGTGGCGAACATTTTCAACATTTTCCGAAAGGAATGATAATGTAAAAAATTTGAATTAAATTTTGTTTTTCATAAATAAAATTAGGTTCTAACAATTATACTTCAGTGTTAGAATAGTTGCCACTCCATCAGGTTTAAGGGTACTAAGAAAAACCAACGGTTACACTTTTAAACTGATCACACTGTATATGTATTTTCTCAGTGAACGAATCCAGAATAGCCATTCTGGAATGACGCAATAATGTTTTGATGAATTCGCAATACGAATCAATTTTTACATAATCGATTTCTACATTTGCTGTTCTATAACTACAGTAAGCTCCAAAAAATGTATAAAATTTATTTTTATACAAGGTATTATTAATATTCAGTTCGTGTTTTATTATTATTATTATTATTATTCGTTTATTTGAAGAAAAACAAAATTCGCCTCTGATGTAAGCATTATTGATTAGTATTAAATTCTATGGGGAAGTCTGGGACTGGAAAAAACTGGCCGTAAAAAGAATTGGTCTTTCAAAAAAATGTATACTTTTAGAGGGGGTTTTACTGCATTTCAACTGTCAGCAGTAATGAAAAACAAACTACAGTTCGGTAAAAATAAAAGCAAAGAACAGAAGCAAAATAGACTTGAACTTTGACTTATATCAGAAGCAATCTGCGAATTCCCACAACTCCCAAAACATTAACCGTTGCAGGAAAGTAAATTCATCGTCAGTTATTTAAAATAGAATTTATGGAACGGTCAAAACAAATATTCCGAAATGTCTTATTTCCTCGAAGTACTTTATTTAAGATTTCGCGAAACAAAAACTGACTAAAACAATGTAAGAAAATGACTTCTTACATGTTTTTTTACTCTACCGTGATATCATTCTACCTTTGTTTGTACAATAATAACGTTGTAAAAGAACTGAGAAAAAGGCGGGTTAAAAAAAAAAAAAAAAAAAAGTAGAATAATTGAAGCTTGAATAGTTATATGGGCGTTAACTAGGTCGAAGGTTTTGTTTGGGTCGCAAATTTACTTTTATTTATAGTCCCAGAGAATTTTTGATGGTTTAAATTTATTTGCTCTGTTTATTTATTTTTAAGTCGGCGAATAAGATTAAAGATTGCAACGTTACATATAGAAATTTTAAATAATTTAATTTTTTTAAATATTTCATCGTATATTTTGAGTTTTTATAAGCATAATTTCTCTCTAAAAGAGAGAGAGAGAGAGAGAGAGAGAGAGAGAGAGAAAAGAAGAAGATAGACGTTCGTAATTAAAATATTGTGAATACTAGCAGTAAAGCAATCTGTCATTTTAATTAATCAGATAATTACAGTATTGCTAAATATTTTATTCAATATATAATCACGCAATTTTGTTTAGATGAATATAAGTATTCTCTGTGAAATCGTATAATATATAAATAAAGACACTCAGCTCTATTTACTTAGATCCACGAAAGAATATATAAATTATAAAATCGTTGCTAGACATGAAAATATGATTTTAGATTTAAAAAAAAAAAGTTTTATTGAATTTTTTAAACTTTTGCTTCAATAATAATACTTAAAAAAAAAAAAAAAAAAAAAAAAAGTGATTACCTTTTTAATAGTATAACCATAAAGCAATCCGTCGTTTTTGCCAATCATATGTTAATAACGTTATTAAATATTTCATTGGACTGATAATATTACTTCTTATTTTTATTTTTTTAAGCTGAATACATATATCTCTTTAAATAAAACTTATAATTTAAAGATGTCTATTCCCTGCAGCTGACTTTTTCAGTTATATCTATTTAGAGTATCCCAAGAATGTAAATTTCAAAGTCATATATAAGTGTATATAAAGCTAGTTTAATGATAAAACGTCCCATACAATAAAATAAGCTTTTGGAAAAATGAATCGAAAACGAACGTATTTTAATATTTCCTTGTTGTTCATTGTTTTCTTGATTTGATATTTCAAAAAAAAGGATTCATATTGAACCCAATTTTGCTATTGTTACTACTATTGTTTGCTTCCACTTTGGACTTTGTCACTAGTTTTGTTATTTTGCTTTAAAAAAGACAAAAAAAAAATAAAAATAAAAAAAAAAAGAAAGAAAAAAGAAAAAAAAAAAAAAAAAAAATGTAATTTGTTTATTCTTTTTCATCTAAAATTTCCTTCTCCAATAGATTTCATCTGCGTTCTATAACCTCGTAACAGAACGATATTACCATTACATATCATTTCACTAACACCCTGAAATTTAACTTCAACTTCGACTCTCACTGCATGTTCATTTCCGGTGCTATAGAATCTTCGGACGCGAAACGCATATATGAAACATTTTTCCCACCTTCCGAAGCATAATATTTCAGCAATCAAACAGGAGCATGAAAAAGAATGAAAAGAAAGCTTAGAACAAAAATCAAGAGAATGTATCTGATCATTGACCAGTGAAAACAATGGAATCGGACAGACGATTATTTTCCAAAGCAAGGGTTGAGACAAGGTGTTTGATGGTGAATTGATATGATGTTCATGGCAGAGGTGAAAACGGGCAAAGGACGGCGATAAATTTATATAGTTAAGAAATTTTTCTATTAAATATAATTCGTCATGTAGGGTGGAGTATGTTAC
Source organism: Salticus scenicus (assembly GCA_963930645.1). Lineage (NCBI taxonomy): Eukaryota > Metazoa > Arthropoda > Arachnida > Araneae > Salticidae > Salticus > Salticus scenicus. Next base: position 251,025,041 of record OZ005654.1, read on the forward strand.
AAAATTACAGAATAAACTGGGAGGGGTTTGTCCTACTCTATGTCACACAGAATATAAAACCATATATCCTAGAAGGAGTTTAATACTTGAATGTAGCTATAAAGTAACTCAAATTAAAATGCAACAATGGAAAGACTTGCTTGTGAATTGTTTTTAAAAGTAAATAAAATCTATTTTAACATAGTAAAATGGGTTTCTGAATTTGTTTTATCATGGTAAACTAGTTAGCATAGATGGATTCTGCTCAGTTCCCCATCATATATATATGTGTTCTCATAAATTTCTTGTGCAGGACATGTTAAAAACATGTTAAGATAAATAAATTTGACCAAACACTTAACACAGCTACAGAATGAAATCCCTACCTAATAGACTATCCACCATTCACTTCGATATATTTATCTCATTCTAATCTATTAATTTAATTTATTAGGGTCAATTTGGTAGTTTAGTTTTAATGCTTCTATTTCCAATGTAACAATACAAATAATAATAATAATAATAATAATAAAAATAAAATGCATATTTATATTTAATATCGCCCAATTTTGCTATGCTGATGAAATCTTAAATAACGAATAACTTACAAAGTTTTCCAATTAGAATATTTATAGTCAATAAGTATCATAAATGTTATTTTGAAGTTGTCCAATATATTTATGATTCTCTAAATGGACGTTTATGCTCAATTTTGCCCTATTCTGCTATGTTAAATAAATAGTAAATTCCAAATAACTTACGAAATTTTTAAATTAAAAAAATCATTGTCAAGAATATTTATACCAGTATCTTATATAATATTTTAAAAGTAGTCTGGCAACTTTACGATGAAAACATCCCTCAAAAGTGACATTTATGCGAAATTTTGCCGTATTCTGCTATGTTAAGAAATTCGTAAATTTCTAAAAATTTGCGAAATTTTCAAAGTAGCATGTTTATTAGTTAATGATGTTCATCCCGGCATCAAAACTGATATTTAAAAGCTTTATATATATATATATATATGTACGATAAATAATATTTCTTTTCATGCACGTTTAAGTGAAATTTTGCCCTATTCTCCCATGTTAAAAAAATCGTAAATTTTGAATATAACTTCTGAATTTTTTTAATTAGAATGTTGCAAAAGAATAGTGTTCTTGCCAGTGTCATAAATAATATTCTAAAACTCTTCCAACCTCTCTGCGATCATTTGTTCGTGAGATATCGTGTACACAGACTGACAAACTGACACACTAACGGACTAACGGACTAACACACTAACAAACTAACAGACACCCTACAGACGGACACCGTACCCATTTTGATATTTTTTGGATTCCTCACACCTGAAAACGTGTAAAGAAGTCAAAAAACCGCGGTCGAAAAATTTCAAGATTACGTAAGTTCCCCATACCTATAGTAGGATGAGGAACTAAAAAGGGTTTGTGAATTTGTAATGTTTCAATCATGGCTAATTAAAAGTATGGAATTATTTTTATTTTTTTTACTTTTTTTTTATCTTAAAATAAATAATGTGGCTTAGTAATCCTTTAAAAGTTTACACGTGAATATAATTTTTAAGTTTAAAAAAAATTGCTACTTCTTTCAATTATATATGATGTATCGATAAATTTCAGAATGTTCTTTTTTAAATTCATACTTGATTGCCGATTTTAATTTAATTTTTCAGCTATAAATCTTCATTTAAAAAAATAAAATATACATAAATAAATCATGAAATGAAATATTACGAATGAAAGTATTTTATAAGTATCGATCGGGTCAAGGGCGTAGTAATTTAAAAACAATGGGAGGGGCTCAAGAAGTTTCATTTCAAAATGATTTAAAATTATTTTCAACAAAATCAATTAATAATACAATTTTAATTTATTGAACTCATCATTAATATTAATTACAAAATTCACAGATTAATGAACATTTTCGAAAAGATATTTCTTTTATTTAGCTTTAAAAAGAAATCTCATGATATCCAATGAAGAAGGACTGAGCTCTTTTAAGCTATTCCTCTTCTATTGATAATGAAAAGAAGCATACAATGAAATATGGGAAATAAAGTAGAATGTGGAAACAAAAATGTCGATACATAACCATAGTCCAACTAATTCCTTCTTCACCATATCCTTTTCTCTTTTTGTTGCTTTTAGATGATTTTTTTTTTTTTTTAATTGAGTGTGTGTGTTTCTGATGTGTAAAACCTAACTGGAAAATACATACACCATGAAATCTAAAAACGAATCTGATTAATATAGCGAATAATATAAGTAAACTTTTATCGCATTGCAAAATTTTGAATAGTAAACAAGGAAAAACTCTAATGGCTCGAAACAATAAGAATGAATATGCTTTCTCTAAAAAAAAAAAAAAAATGAAGCAAATTTATGGATAGACCAATGCACCGGAAAAAATTGCAAATGGCAACACCGGATAATATCCGTCCAGAATATAATTAATGCAAAATGTATAATCCTTTAATATGAAAGTGCAAAACTAAGAAACTACTGTTATAAGTATCTAGTATTGCTACTGACTCTTGGAGAACAACACATAAGAAAAAAAATCTGGAGTGACTCCACTCGACTTTCCCAACATTGAGTAACTAACAGTTTTGTAGATAAAATAAAGAAAGAGGAGTTGCTAAACAAACAAAAGAGAGAAAACCATAACAGAGTGTTTGAGTATTTTTCTCCATATATCACACGAGGTTTTATTTAACGCTACTGAACTTTGAGCCCTTAGATCATAATGATAAAGAATTTTTCGTTGTGTCCCTGTAAAAATCTATAAATGCTAGATTCACCAAAATGCTTATAGTTATTGCAACAGTGATTTATAATATTCATACAAATTTTCAGCTCAATTGAATAAGGCGTTTAGATGCTATCGCACTTTTAAAAATTTGGTCTCATAGGCCATAATGATAAAGAAATTTTCTTTGTGTCCCTGTAAAAAAACTGTAAGTGCTAGATTCACCAAAATGTATACAGTTGGTGCAAATGTGACCTATAACATGTGTAAAATTTTTTTTCTCAGATTAATAAGGCGTTTAGACGCTATCACACTTTTAAAGATTTGGCCCCATAGGCCATAATGATAAAGAATTTTTCTTTGTGTCCCTGTAAAAAAACTATAAGTGCTAGATTCTCCAAAATCTATACAGATTGAGTATCTGTGACCTATAATATGTGTATAAAGTTTTTGCTCAATTGAATAAGGCGTTTAGATGCTATCGCACTTTTAAGATTTTGGTCCCATAGGCCATAATGATAAAGAATTTTTCTTTGTGTCCCTGTAAAAAAACTATAAGTGCTACATTCACCAAAATCTATAGGGTTCGTACTATGGTGACTTACAATATACGTACCAACTTTCAGCTTATTCGAACAAAGCGTTTAGACGCTAGCGTGTTCACTCACAGACATACACACATACATACACACAAACACACATACACACACACATACATACATCATCTCAAAAATAGTGGAAACGGACTCAGGGGACCTCGAAACGTATAGAAACATCAAAATCTCCAATTCGGATTTTTGACATGATTACAATACTTTCCTCACTATAGTGTTCGGAAAGTAAAAAGTTTCTGCAGAAATCATAAAAAGATTCGAGGAGCAAACATTCAAACGTGTTTTCTCTTTCGGATACAATTTTTCAGACCACACAAAAACTAATAAATTAAAAAATAATTAAGCTTAAAACTTAATTATCGTTTGTTTAGATGTGTTACTAAATACTAGGAAAATATGGAGACATATCTAGGAAGATGGTAAGATCTGTACACATACTATTTTTATATTAAGTTCAAAGAAAAATCACTAACTTTTTTTTTTTTTTTTTTTTTTTTTTTTTTTTTGAGAAAACACGGCAAAAAGGAATGAAAAAAGAGAAAGAAGAAAATAAGAAAAATCATAATCCGTCATATGTTTTTAATTATTCTTGCGTGTTTTATATCTATATATAAGAAAAAAAAAGAGAACCACACTAATTTTAAAATAAAATTTCAATCTTTTAAAAACTATTCATAAAAGTATAAGATATGAGAGTAATGAGATGATGTATGAGACAATAGTAATGAGATGTATCATTGTAATTCTTCTTTGAAATAAAAATTTTGTCTGTTAAAAATACTTACATATTATGGATGCATAAATGCAATTGAAAAAGTCGCAAATGTGATTAAAACGAAAGTATTCATAGTCCTCGATAAAGAAATTTTCTTTATTTTGCCTAAAAACAAAAAATGCTTGTTTAAATGACATAAAAAAATAATACCATAAGAATTGAAAAGCTAGTAAACCTTCAATTCCAATTTAAAATATTATCAAAAAATCATCATGCAACTGAAAATTCAATGTATACATATACTGAATCTACGGATTCTCTGAACATTGGAAGATTTTGCCTTATTACCCAATGTTCAGATAATCTATTGAATGATTTTGCCTTATTACCAAAATATTAACAATAAAGCTATTTTAAACAGCGAAAATTGTTATTGCATTTTCCTTTCAAAAGAATAAAAGTGCCTAAATATAACAAAGTGCTAATAAAATTATCATGAGTGCGAAAAATATTGCTTAAATAAATGTAAAAGCGATTGTTACAACAGTAATTGATCTCTGGAATACTATGTGATGTTGCCATTCTTTAACAACTGAAAAAGCTATTTTAAATAATGATTGTTATTTTATTTTTTCCGATAGAGGTTGAAGGAGTAATGGTCCTAATTCGATTACCACCACACGTCCGACCCAAAGTAACCGCACGTAACCCGAAAACATCCCCCTCAGCGAGATGTCTTGTCCGGTGAGCGAAGATGCTTTGAGTTCAGCAAAGCGAAACCGATCGGTAGTGGACCCCCAATTAAGTGCCCCTGATCTGAAACGCTCGGCTGCTCAGCATCTTCTAGCACAGCTCTCTACTCAGACATTGGAAGATGTAAACACTGGACCAAGTGTGCCATATGGAAAGCTTTATTAGCAAGTTGGCGAGGAGGGAGACGTGGCAAATGGGATTTCTGAACTGGAAATGGGATCGGGTGAACTCGAGAAACGTTACTAAAGCATTTCAACATCTCAAATGGAGAAATTATAAATGTTACATTAACAGTGAAAAAAAGTATTAAACAAGGCACTTTGCTTTTTTCATTAATAAAACCTTTTTTTTTTTTTTTTTTTTTTTTTTTTTTTTCATCTCTCTCTCTCTCTCTCTCTCTCTTATTTATTTATTTATTTATTTTAGAAAAACAACATTTTGTGTAATAATTTTTTTTAGATTACTTTTTTTTATTATTACATGTAATAATAAGTATTATGTAAGAAATTATAAATATTATTGGTCACTAGTTAAAAAAAAAAAAAAAAAAAAAAAATTAAATATGGTACTTTTTTTTTTTTTTTCAAAAAAACTATATTTTGTGTAGTATTTTTATTAATTAATTAATTAATTAATTTTTTAAACATGTAAAACATATATATTAAGTAAGAAATTATAAACATTTCATTACTAGTGAATAAAAAGAAATGAAATAAGACATTTGCTATTTTAATTGACGTAAGCGTTTTTTTTTTCTCTCTCTCTCTCTCTCTCTCTCACTCTTTATAATTTTTCTTTCTTTCTTTTTCTTTTCTTTTTTCATTTTTTTTTGTTTTTTTTTTTTTTCATTTATGCAATCAAATACCATTCATTCTTTCTTACCTTCTTATTTTTTTAATCACACGTAGAAATAATTATTTCTGAATTTTTATTAAATATAGTAATTATCAAAACAAACTGCCTTTAAAATTCATTCAAAAGGAATTTATGTAATCAAAAGAAAATTACGTAATATAAATAAATAAATGAAGTTAAAAAAAATATATAAATAAATAACTAAAAATAGTTAGTAAAACGAAACCTGTCGATAACATATCCTTAACTTAAAATTTTGTTATCACGGCAGAAAACGCACTATGTAATTTTGAATATGATGTATCTTTCTATTTATTTATTTTTATTTATTTATTTATTTATTTATTATTATTATTATTATTATTTTTAAGGGATAGTTTAAAATATCACTTTACATAAACAATCCAGAAAATTCATGTGATTTATAAATAATAAATCAAAAATTATGTACTTTTAATCTTTTATTCTTCATAGATTATTGTATTTTCAGTGAGTATACCTATTAGGGAAAATGTGTATCTTCTTTCTTTCTTTTTGTAAATAATTTTAACTCCAAATGGTTTGATCAAAATTATTTGAAATTCGGTATCTGGGCATAAATTTAAACAAATAAAAAGAATATTTTGTCTACTTTAGATGTTGCTTCTAAACGTTTAACAGTGATTTTATTTCTAATATTAGAGACGGCTGTAAATTTTCCATGGCTTTTAATTAAAGATTATAATATGCCCGTATAAAAATTTCAAAAGAATAGAACGAGATTGTGTAAATTTAATGAAATCTTTTTCCTTTTCCAAAGACACCAATAATTTCTTTATTTCTTTATTATTATTGTTGTTGTTGTTGTTTTCTGGGATTCTATAAAATATTGCCTAATTTAGGCATTAACACTATAAATAAATAAATAAATAAATGATAAATGATAAAAAAAAAAGAAATAAAATAAGTAAATAAAATAAATTAGAATACAATCCCTATTCAGATGATTTTATTAAAAATACTTAATTAAAGTGTGTTAAAACTAACCACCAGATTGTGTTACACTATTGAGTATGATAACATTTTTAAACCATGTTATTGCAGTATTACTAAAAAATTCAACAAGTAAAAATGTTAAGTTATTACTTCGAATAGTGTAATCATTAAGTTATAGTAAAACAATATAATTCTCTAATCCGATTAAAATACCTTTATAAGTGTTTAATGTCAGGTGAGAGGGAATTTAAGGGCTCCATGTTACATGAGTGCCTTTTTCTCCATCTGCTATGAACAACTAAACCTTTGAATTATTTTTACTTGATGTATTTACACGTGAATGCAGATGCCTCTTCCAGTGAGTATTTTATTTTTTTTATTTTTTGTTTATTTACTGTTTGATTCTGTGAATTATCGTTGTAAAAAAGATTTTTCTACTTCTTTCTTCTTCATATTTGACTTAAAATTTTTAATGTACGATAGGGGACCCGCTAGTTAGTTGCTACTATAGTCACTAGCGTAACGAAATCGTGCATTGGTACTCAAGGGTGAAAAAGGTCTCCCCTGATGAGTTTTTTTCACCTTTCTGAGTTTCTCCTACTTAAATCTTGTCTAAAATAGTGTCTTAATTATTTATTTTCTCATTGCTTGTTTGTATCTTTTGTTTCGGGATCAATAAATAAAAATTGTTTCAACTATTAAAAAACAGTCTTCTAAGGCAATTTTAATTTGATGAAAATTCATTTTTATTGGTCTATGCGGTTTCAGTGATCTTGTATTTGTTGCTTGGCTTTCACTATGTTTTAAAATATTATCAATATATATATATATATATATATACATATATATATTATCCCTTTATAGTAAAAGAAAAGATGAGAACGAAGAATAGTCAGTCAAATAATTCACCAAAGTAACATACTCAGGCCAAACAAAGTAACTTGATATCTTAAATTGATTTAATATTTAAGATTAATAATAGTACTTACTTTAATTTTTAAGACTACAATACCTGTTGAAAATTAAATAGTAAGATTGAATAATAAGATTCTGAAGAAAAGAAAGTTGGCACTAGGATAGTATTTTAAGAGGAAAAAATAGAACAATGTTATGAAATGAACCTATAAACCTTGAGATGAGGAAAAGAATATCGGACCAAAACAGAACAAAACTAAATTTTTATTTAAAAGCTCATAATGCTATAAGACGTTTTTAAGTGCTATCCTTTGAGCGAAGAATTGTAGGTTTTCTGTAATTGATATGCATTTTAGCAAAATATCAATTGATAGCATGAACTCACAAAAAAAAAAAAAAAAAAAAAAAAAAAAGACAAAATATTTCAGGAAAAAAAAAAAAAAAAAAAAATCCAGAGAACCAAAAACACATCATGAACCTTGAATAAATAAGAAATCATTACCCAAACCACCAAGAAAAAATTACCTTGAATTGAAAGAGATGTGATTGAGACTTAATTTATCCTGATATTGAAACTCAAACAATAAAATCTAAAATCAATACACGAGCCATAAATACTGAATTCATAACACGAGCATACAACTTAATAGGAGAAAAGGGCGTTTTTAGGAAGTTGAGTTGTGAATTTGCTTGCTTACTTAATATATATATAGATCAAATACATTACAGATTATCTTACAACTATCATGATTATCGCAAAGTCTGATGAAATACAGATAGATTCTTAATTTTTCTAAAGAAAAAATTACGTTTGTAGAATGTTTTAGATTTTAACAATAATAAGATTGAAAAGGGGCGTACCAGGCATAGATTTTTAAGTTCATTTTAACACTAAACATTCGGAAATAGATGCTCAGGGTATTTCCAGAAAAAAAAAAAAAAAAAAAAAAAAATCCAATTTATATTATTTTATTTCATTTCATTTTTATTTCATATTTTGATTCTTCTAACAAAGAATCTTGTGACATTTTTAACTAATATTTTTTAATAGGAACTCAAATAAAATTTTATGTAATGCATTTTGGCAATTTGAAATTATCAAATATAATGAGTTACCTTAACTCCATAATTTCAAAGTAATACATGATTTTTATTATGTTAACATTATAATCATTATCATTATATTACTATTAGTTGTAGTAGTAGTGTTTTAAATTCAATCTTTAAAAAACTAAAGGAAAAAAAAAATGAGAGAGAGACAGCAAACAATTTTTTTTTCAACTGCCATTGAAATTTAAAAATGATACAATGAAATAATAATAATAATAATAATAATAATAATAATAATAATAATGTAAAAAAACAAAGAGGTGGGGGTATATTTATTGAAAAAAAAAAATAATAAAATAAATAAATAAATACTCTGCTTTTGAAATATTTAAAATTCAAATTTAGATATAATCCGAAAATTTATTAATCTGAAAAGTTATTAAAGCAAACCAAGTTAATAAGCATTGTTTCTAATCACATTAATTCGTGTCATATATTCTGATGTTGGCGGATTTAATTTACCCATTCCGCCAAGTGAATGTGTCGTCGCCAGAGCATAGCAACTAGAATCAACCTTATCCGTCAATAATAATTTTCTAACGTCACCCTTGGGATCAGCAGCCCATTGTTCTTCACTGGTCATTGGCTACCCAACTGGACAGGGGCTATTCACCTTACACTCCCCCTCTTCCCCCTTCGCTTATGACCAGGGCTAGTTATTACTATTCTTTGACTTTAAAAATTACAGATAGGAATTTCGGTCATTGTTTAGAATCAGTAAAGTGAGTGTGTGTGTGTGGGGGGGGGGGGGGTGCAGCAATTCGAAATTATGTTATTCAAAGTGTGTCACACGAAGTAGAAAAAAAAAAAATCTATAATTCCGAGGCGTTGTCTTTTTTTGTTTATTCCGTTTTTTTACAGTAATTTTAGCAGACATTTTTGTTGTTTGATTGTTTTTCTCCTTTGTTTTACAGTAGCGTTGCATCACGGCGTTCCCAATTTTTTCGGAATGAATTGTACTTCCGAAAAGATCAAACGATAGTTCTGGTTCTTTGTCCTTATGCGCGTGTGTGAGATATAACTAGCAAGCACCCTTGGCCAGCGCCTTCTTTGGGCGGTTTTGCTTGGCTTGTTCTCACGCCCTGAGTCCAGTTTTATTTGCTTGAATTGACACGGGGATACGATTTCGTCTTATGTTGTGCCATCATGAAAATTTATCCCATTTTCTCGGAGGATGAACCCGTTACGTACCGAACGGGCAACAATAACTGGAAAACCAATCGACTTGTTTCTTTCCAACGGATTTTATAGGATGAAATGTTAGATGAAAATGCTCATTTAGGCACTCCAAAGTCTTTTTTTCTTTTTTGTTATTTAAGTTTTATAAGTCAAATATTAAATTAAAAACTTTAATTAAAGTTATTATGACTGTTCATTTTGAAGCTTTTATATTATGTTTTTATAAATATAGACTTAAATCAGATCCTTTTATGTCAGATTAGAATATAAAGATTCTAAAATTTCCCGAGTTACTTCTTCGGTTACAATACTTCTTCCGTACAATACCGACACAAATCTGCAGTGAATCAAAAAAAAAAAAAAAAAAAAAAAAAATTAAAATAAATTAAATAATAGCCACATGTCATGCGACGCCAAACTGAGAGAGTAACAATTAACAGGTTGCCATCAGAACAATTCTAATAAGTGAAATAATAACTAGTCAATTATCGATTAATCGATAAAGTTACTACAAATGAGCAGGTTTATTAAATTCATTAAATGATTGTTCTTAATATAAAGATACTCAAAACATTAAAACTAAGATGAATCTGAAATTGGAAGTCGAAAACCTTTATTAATTTATTATATACACATTAATAGGTGAATTATTGCTTCTTATGAAGTATGCACTTTATTTCTTTAACAGTTTATTTTTTATTTTGCCTCCTACTTGTGCATACATGAAGTTTTAATTGCGATGCTGACTTGGTGGATAATGCGCTATTGGTGAAGACGTTTTCCCTCAGGTAAGATCCGCCGACTGAAGCTGCAGATAGCAGTGTTATAACCCGTTTGAAAACTGTAATTTGTGGCGACGACGGACATATAGAATAGGATTTATATGCCTGTAAACATTTGTATGCGAACAAATACAGTTTTTTTCATGAAAATGTGTGATCTGGTCATGCACAGTGCCCTCTATCGACAAATAGCTTAATTTATTAATTTTTCTTTACTTAAAAAAAAAAACCTTCACGAGAATGATTTTTTCGAAAACCGCGTTCAATTCTATCAATTCATTCAACAGTTATGAATATTTAAAATGACTACAGATTTATGGGACGCCCTGTATATATATATATATATATATATAAGCATTTATTTATTAACATTTTATTTATCTAAGTTTAGTGCCTATGTAAATATTGCATGTTTGAAATAGGACATTATTTACAGATTCGAATGTCTTTAGAAATGTCGATTATTTTAAATGTGCATCAGGATTTTTTTTATTTAATTTTCAACTATAGTTTATTAAAAAAAAAAAAAAAAAATCGATGTATTGTAAAATTATATATTTAAAAAACACATGTTGAAAAAACCTCAAGATTTACAAATAATAATAAAAATCATTTTAAGCATCAGCTATTGTTTATTTTATCTATTTATTTATTTATTTTTAATGTTAACACTTTTAAAATTATATATTCAAAACACATGCAAACGAAACCAATGGTTTTAGAAGAAATAATTAAAAAAAAATGTTGAAAAAGAAAATATTTATGAACTTTCTCCTTCAACTTTTTTCATAATCGAAATCAAGTATATAATATTCAATAAATACTTTTAAAAATCCGTGTTTCATATATTTTTTATGAAACATATATTTAAAACTTATAAAAACAAAAAGAATGGTTTTACGAGCGATAGTAAAAACAAAAATTGAAAAACAAAAACAATTATGTGAACTTTCTCTTTCAGTTTCTTCATTATCAAAAGAATTAAAAATATATACGCATAAAATGCAGTATAATGTGGTTATTAAATAATTTTAAAACTAAATGCTTCATGATAGTGATAATTTTTATTAATGTTTTATAAAAATGCTACGAAAAATTTTAATTTCCGGTAATTTATGTTTCGCCTAAATATTTAATATTTGAAACTGAAAGTAAAGAGAAACAAATAAAAATCTTCAATTTGCTATGTGAAAGAAGCAATGCTTTTCTTAATGAAATGCAAAACCAGTTACGAGAGAAAAACAACACTTTTAGCAGTTCTATCCCACGTTATGCTTTCTCAAATTCCCTCATTTCTGTTGCCACAATTGAAACGGAAATAATAAATTTTCATTTGGTGGGAAAAAAAAAAAAAAAAAATCCAATTTTCATCTATTTTACTTTAGGATATGTTTGTTCTACTTAAGCTATTCAGAAGTATATATTTAATGACGGTTTTGAGAAGTAATATTAAAGTTATGCTATCAGTTCTTTATGTTAGATTACTTACTCTTTTATTTTTTTGTTTGTTTATTATTTAGTATTATCATTGTGAGTTGATGAAATATCAGTTCTTTTTTATTCAATAGTCAAATTATTATTATTATTATTATTATTATTATTATTTTGTTTCGATGTCATTTAGAATTTGTATTCGAGAAGCTAAAATACATTATTAAAAATAAAATCAAGTCTTAACAATGACGTATTTAGAAATACTGGATTGTAGAAGTTGGGAAAAACGACCTGTTAAGAAATCGTTTAAATATGACAATGGAAAAATTCTTTAAATACAGACTATTGCATGAGTTCACAGGCTGTTAACGGCAGGAAATACAAATATAAACTATTCTTAGAAGGAGAAAGCTGTTAATTATAGTCCTAAAAAAGGTTCTCAAACATTATGGTTTTATCCCATTTTAATAAATTAAATTTCAAATTTGTATTTTTTTTTTTTTTTTTTTTTTTGTAAATTAGTACGTTCATAGATAGGAGAAAAATCCAAGTTCTGAGAGAACTAGCTATAGAATTCCTTAGAAATTATTTTATTATTATTATTATTATTATTATTTTCCTGCACAAAACTTTTAAGCTTGTGTTTTGTCTCTAATGCCCTTTTTAGAAATTGAATATTTTAAATAAAAACGTGAATTTAATTGAAGTTAGAACCAGATTCTACATGTTCAAAAGAGTGTAAATTTATTGTCCATTACTGAAAAAAAAAAAAAAAAAAAAAAAAAATACTGCACTAAAAAGTAGATTAAATTGATTTTGATATAAACTACTTATATTCTTAAATTGTAAAGTTATTAAAATATGGTTTATAGAAATAACTTTCATAGAAAGAAATGCTTTGGAATACTTTCGTGGCCCCATACACAGAACAGAGATATTTTCCTCCATTATCAATGGGGAGCCTACGAAAGTGAACTTGAATAACATATATTATCAGTTTCAAGAAATTCCATGCATATTTACAGGACTTAGAGAGCGGACAGACAGACAAACTGAAGTCATTAACACTTTTCAACCTTGTTGGAGAGTGTTAAAAAAATATTCTGTCCGAGATCAAGTTTAATTTAGTACGACAGGACTATTTTGCGAATTGTAAACTTTTTCTTTCTTTTTTGTATCTATTCTTGCAAATAAAGGCTTGTGATAACTATGCGCGTACTCGTTCCGTAGTATATAATCGATGAATTCTTTTCCGCTTTCTGAATTAAAATCTCCATTAAAATCCCCCCAACAAACAAACCAAATGAATTATGTTGAAATTTATTTATTTATTTTTAGTTATTTAACTGTAAGAACGTGTAAAAAATAGTTTACCGCATGATTTTTGATTCGATTGTCTGCAAAAAGTTTCAATGAAAAAAAAAAAAAAAAAAAAAAAAAAAAGGCGCTAGATGTATGTAAGAAAAATAGCTTATTCTAACAATTTATTTTATTTCATTTTTTTTTTTTTTTTTTAATTCAGTCTTTGAACGATTTGAATTTATTTCTAAAAAATAGAAGAGTTTTGTTTAAATTATTTTATTTATTTATTTATTTTTTGACTTACCAATTCAAAAGTTAATAATCAATTTTCGAAATAATGTAAAAAAAATTTACAATTACATACAATAATTGTCTTATCCCTCAATTTAAATAAAAGAAACTTATAATACATCCCCCCCCCCTTTTTTTTTAACTGCATAAAAATAATTTTATTTATTATTCAAGCCCAAATAATATTTATTTCTTTTCATGGGGGAAAAAAATAGTGCGTGTCAACTTTTTTTTTTTTTTTTTTTTAATCATTTTAATGTATTTTAACATTAAAATTATTGAACTAATACGGAGTTAGCTAGATTTTAACCTGATTAATAGGGATACAAATTTTCGTGTTGATCGGTTAAACAGTGTAGCTTTGTATTTCTGAGGTATATTCAACGTAATACACAGTAATGAATGACGAAGTGAAATGTCTGGTTTAAAGCAACAGTACTGTCGTACTGAAAAGTTTTTAACTAGTCTGAAAAACACACATCAGTTCCAATGCATTCAAACAATATTTGCGGAAATCAGATCATGATATACAGACATTTCGAAATTTCATTCAGTTTTCAACATTTTTTAAGTTAAAAATGAACAATAAAAATATAAATGCAGTTTTTGGAAAAAAAAATATTAATATATATAATGAGCCTCATCTGTCATGAACGAATCCGGTTAGTACCGCTTCAAAACAGAAACTTTTGGCAGCCATTTTTTTTTCCGTTTGTTTAATTCAACTTAGGAAACATACATATCATTTTCATACATGTTTTGTATCACACATATTCTTATTTCCTATAAAACCTTAAAAAACTATTCAATTGTAATGTTTAAATGTCTAAATTAAGTATAACGGATCACTGGCTATTATAAACATGAACCTATAAATATTATATAACTTCATGATTATAAACAAAGCAAGACCAAATAAAAACAAACCAAAACTGTTGCCATTCAGAAAATACAAATTCCATATGGACAGCTTTTTAATTCCGAATGAACGACTCTTTGACTGTTTCATTAAAAAAACGCTTAAAATATTTCTAAAACATATTAAAGCCTTAAAAATCTTAAAATATTTGTAAAAACGCATTAAAGCCTTTAAATATTTTTATCAAACTTCATTGTTTGTTTACATTGTAAGGTATGATTGGCGCCGAGTTTAGTACGTAAATGCCGCCAGTTGATTTTAGTTTTGAAATTAGTGTAAAATGATAGTTGGGATAGAATGTTTGGTTGGGCAAGTAAAAGTCACCAGTTGAAATGAGTATTGAAATTAGAGTAGTCCAAGGTAAAATGTTCGGTTGAGAATGAGAAAGTCCATAGCTGGATCCTGGATATTTTGGCGATGTTGAGGGTGAGATAGCTGGTTGGAGGTATCGAGTAGAGGTGAATTTGGGTTAGCATGGAGTGTCTGTAGTTATTGGATAGTTAGTTAGAAAATTTGAAAACAGGATCTACGATAGTCTTAAAAAAAAAGTATTTTGGTAAAATGAAGTGAATCGTTTTTTCTTATTATGAGGACTTTAAATACGCAAGCGAAGTGATGACGTCACTGGCCGTTCGTGGATACAAGAAAAATATTTCCTATGTTAAACGCCCAATGGATTTTTCGTAAAAAATTATTAAAAATCGAGGGAAATTATTTCCCGATTTTAATCCCCATATTTAGGTTTAGATATGTAATAGTTATCATGTGCATGCGTTAGATTAAGTTGTTTTTGTTCTAAAATTGATAAAATTTGAATTTTAAATTTCAAAACTCTAGATAAAAAAAAACTTCCATATTCCATTGAAAACATAAACATTTCATTTCAAAGGATGATATTACACAATAAATATCCAACTAATATACTAATTAAAAGGAAAATGATAAATATTCTATCATAATTTGAAGTGAAATTTGTTTTCAAATGTCTAAATAAAGTATCTGATATAAGATACTAATATGTTGCAGCGGAATAGATTTGATATCGGTCATCCTTGGCAGAAAAAAAAAATATATATATCGCCAAATTATCTGGCGAATATAATTTAATTCCTTTGAAAAATCATGGTTATTTTAAAAATTTATATTAAGAGAGTAAGGAATAATATGAAACAATATTTCGCACAACACATATTACGAAAGTATACATCTGGCATGTATATTTTCGTAGTACGTTTTTGATCGCCAATACAAAAACGCCAAGGACAACAGAGTTTTGAAATTTAAAATTAAAATTTTGTCAATTTGACAGCAAAATAACTCAATCTAACATATGCACATGATAACTAATACATATATATACCCAGATATGGGGATTAAAATCGGGAAATAATTTTCCTCGATTTTTAATAATTTTTTACAAAAAATCCAATGGGCGATTAACATAGGAAATCATTTTCTTACATACACGGACGGTCAGTGACGTCACACTTCGCTTGCGTATAGAGCACTTAATGGAACACTGGGATGTGTTGTTGCTGTTGTGTTGTCGGGCCTATATTTTTTGTCAACCAGCAGTTTTTTTATTGTCATTCATATTTATTGATCGGGTAAAATTTTTGAGGTGAAAACTTCTTTAGGCGCGTTGAGCACTTTTGGGTGAACAAAAATCATTGAACTCCCGTCATCGTCAGCTAACGCTTTCCATTTGAAGTGAAAACTTTTGGGTGAAGAAAAATCATTGAATTCGCGTCATCGTCAGCAAACGCTTTCCATCCTTGTATGATACAAATAATGTATCACACAATTAACTTGCTAATGTGATGTGTTAATAATTATATACTGTATATTGTTTTAAAATCTGGTGCGGCGTTACACGACTTCTCTCTTCTCCGGGCACTGTCTCTATTGCAGTTAGACCTCACAAAACCGTGAGAAAGCCCAAAGCTGCCATTTTTCTCACGTTTCTACAATCTGGTGCAGCTCTACACGACTTCTCTCATCTCCGGACACTGTCTCTTAAAGATTGCAGCCGGAAACGTTGCAGTTAGGCCTCACAGAACCGTGAGAAAGACCAAAGCCTCCATTTTTCTCACGTTTTTACAATCTGGTGCGGCTCTACACGACTTCTCTCATCTCCGGACACTGTCTCTATTGCAGTTAGACCTCACAAAACCGCGAGAAAAGCCAAAGCCGCCATTTTTCTCACGTTTTCACGTTTTACAATCTGGTGCGGCTCAACACGACTTCTCTCATCTCCAGCCACTGTCTCTTAAAGATTCCAGTCGGAAACGTTGCAGTTAGACTTCACAGAACCATGAGAAAGACCAAAGTCGCCATTTTTCTCACGTTTTTAAAATCTGGTGCGGTTCTACACGACTTCTCCAGAGCTTCCAACCTAATCCGGCAAATTGTTAGTACCGCCCCTTTCTCTACACCACTTAATTTTTAGAGTATTTTTCTTCTTAATTCATCGTAGATACATTTGAAGAGAATTTCTCTAAAAATTAAGTGGTGTAGAAAAAGAGGCGGTGCTAAGAATTTGCCGGATTAGGTTGGCAGCTCTGCTTCTCTCATCTCCGGACACTGTCTCTTAAAGATTGCAGCCGGAAACGTTCCAGTTAGACCTCACAAAACCATGATAAAGGCCAAAGTTGCAATTTTTCTCACGTTTTTACAATCTGGTGTGGCTCTACACGACTTCTCTCATCTCCGGACACTGTCTCTATTACAGTTAGACCTCACAAAGAACGCAAATTATAAAATATCGAAACACATTTGATTTATAAAAAAAAATTGAAAATACATTTAAATGATCACGTGGTAACGATCATGATCTAAACATTGTTTTCAAGATTTATCGTTCACATTCCGTCATTTTTGACGGGGTTATATACTAGTATATATATATTAACTAAATTTTTCAACCAAGCCGCGTGTAAAAGCTTAATTTTAAGCTACACTCTACAAGGAAAACACATTATTTATTTACATTTCTCCATTTATTTAAGAATTTTTCAATTGCATTTTTTCAATCTTTAACACTTTGTGCATAGAAGATATATTGTTACGGAATTGTAAATAATTGTATTTATTTTTGTATAAATTCTTTCAAAGAGGCTTAGTAAATTGATAAAATGCTAATTTTACGCATTTCTAGTCGTTTTAGGGTTAAAATAGCCTAATTTTCCCTTAAAAACGCATTGTAAAGCTTCAATACGGCAGGTAATGGATTTGGCGCCAAATTCGACGACTTTTCCTTCCTTGGCGATTTTTTGGCGACCTTGGCGAGAAAATCCTCATTAGGGATATACCAAATATGGAAGCTCTAATCTCATTGTCTCATGAGATATGGAAATTTCTGGAATTTTTCACGCTTTTCTACAGGAGTATAAAAGGGACGTATTGTTTCCAAGGCTAGTTCAGTTCTCAGCTAGCTTCCGCTAATGCTTGTATTGCTTTGAGCCTCTTTGAATGAGACTTGCTTTATGTTTTATTGCTATACAGTTTGTACTGTGGTTTTGCTGTTAACGGCTGTTGTTTAAGTTGTGTTTACTGGATAAATTGAAGATGATACTTGGTTTACAGACCTGTATTTTTCTGGAACTTTCTGTGAATATATTGAATTTTTGCAAGTTTAGCCTGTCATTCTCAGACAATTTACAAACCCCCAAGTACGCAACATTTCTATACAAAAATAAATACAATTATTTACAATTCCGTAACAATATTAAGCAACAAAGAACAATACAAATAAAATTAAAGTATCTTTGTCCTTGAATTGTTTATTAATGTAAATTCAGCAAAATTAAAAGTCCCGGAACACCAATTTACATTAAACAACATAACTAACGATTCACGATTATTTTTTTCTAACACGAAGTTAATGATGTCCTAACAGTAATACGTTCTCGAGGAATACAATAAAACATTCTTTCTTTTTCCAAACAAAAAATAATTTATGATGGATTATGTAACATTTTAAACACACTAATTAAGCACCCAATCACTGACGAGTTTGCATGTATCAGGGATCAGTCATATTACATTACAATTTCAATAGGAATATGAATATGTAAATATACAGAGTACAGATAATAGAACAGTACGCCGTCTGACCACCGTTTCTCAATCCTTGTTTCAATGTACCGCAGGTGTCCTTGGCGTTCCGTTAGGCATGTTAAGCGTGCATAAAAATACAATTCAAGCACGGCATTGCGTGCTCTTTTCATAAATAATATGTTATGCATTCGTTTAAAAGCATGATTGCTTTTTGTGGGAGAGAAAGTGATCTCTCTTCCTCAAATAAATCTCACCCTATGCAAGTCTACACGAGAAGTTAGGTAAAATTGGAAATAAAGACTGATTAATTGAATTTCACGATGTTTGGTATAACTGTACGTTTTAAACATTTACCAATGAAGTATCGTAACTTAAAAAAGCGATGCTTTACCGAAGAGTCGACATACATTTTCAAGCTACAAACAGATATTCAGTAAAATAGAAGAAAAATTCAAATTTTTTTTGCTCTAAAATATTTCCGTTTCAGATTTCCTGTTTTTACATAGCTGCAGCCGGCAGCGAAAGTATCCGCGCACTAGCAAAAAATAATATATAAAAAGGTACACTTAACACTGTCTTGTTAAATAAATCCTTGTCGAATCATGTTCTTAGACTGACTAAGAACAGAATTCGACAAGGATTTATTTAACAAAACTGTATTAAGTGTACTTTTTTTATGTGGGAATTTTTGCTAGTGCTCGGATACTTTTGCTGCCGACTGTATATACCTATCTAAGATTCTGCCTTTTAGAAGAAAATTTAAGTTAAAAATTTAATATGATAAAAGGATAATTTGCATTGCTCAGTAATCAGCATAAACCGAATCATCAGCACCTTGGCACTTATATAATAGCACTGAAAAAAATTTGGGTAACGTTATTCTTATATATTACGAACGTTCCTGGGTTTTTTATGCGTTTAAAAAGATTCCTGAGAATAACAGTTATTAGTTCCTCATCATACTATAGGTATAAGGAACTTAGTCGTGAAAATTTTCGACCTCGGTTTTTTTTAAATTTTTTACACGTTTTCAGGTGGAAGGAATCCGAAAATATCAAAATAGATATGGTGTCCGTCTGTAGGGTGTCTGTTAGTGTGTTAGTCCGTTAGTGTGTTAGTCTGTGTATACGATATCTCACAAACAAATGATCGCAGAGAGATCAGGCCAGTTTTAAAATATTATTTATGACATTGGCTAGAACTCTGTTCATTTGCAACATTCTAATTAAAAAACTTCGGAAGTTATTCGAAATTTAAAATTTTCTTAACATGGGAGAATAGGGCAAAATTGAGCATAAACGTCTATTTTGAGGATCATAAATGTATCAGACAATTTCAAAATAGCATTTATGGTAGTTTTTGAACATCATCGACTACAAATATTTTAATAGGAAAATTTTGTAAGTTATTCGAAATTGAAGATTTTATCAACATAGCAAAATTGGGCGATAATTCCATATATATATATGCATTTTGCGGATTGTTGCATTGGAAATAGTAGCATGAAAACTAAACTACGAAATTGACCCCAACAAAACAAATTGATAGATTAGAATAAGATGAATATATCGAACTGAACGGTGGGTAGCCTATTAGGCGGGGATTTCATTCTGTCACTGTATCAACCGTTTGGTCAAATCCATTTCTCTTAACATGAATATAATATGTCCTGTACCAGAAATTTATGAGAACAAGTATATGATGGGGAACTGAGCAGAGTCCATCTATGCCAACTAGTTTTTTCTCTATGAAACGTTCTTGATTTCAGGACTTTAGAATTATTTTAACAATATATTTGGTGATTACTGACAAATTTTGAGGGAAAATAACAGCCAACTATTTGCCCCAGATTTCAAAGGGATGTTCTAAAATTATTTTTTTAAGTGAGTAACTAAAGTCTTATTTCTGATCCTCAAAAAAGTAATTAACTATGAAGTAATAGGCAGAACTGTGAAAAGACTGCGAAATTCAACATCAACGACACATCGGCAGAATGCGGTATGAAATCTCGTATAAGTTTTAGGACTGGGCGTTATATCGATGTAATGCAAAAATCGATTTATAGCTAAAATCGGCGATCCGATTTAAAGATAACATCTACTACTAAATTTCGGAATGGCGATGTTAGACGATGTAATGCTGAATCGATTTAGAGATAAAAATCCGATGTTAGCTAGGCGTCAAGTTTCCTTGTCCCGCTTGCGAGTTAATGCATCAAGAGAAGTTTTATCTATTTAGCAAAAACGATTTAATAAGTGCAAAAACCGTCTTACGATTTATCGTCGAATTGTGCTACGTGCCGGCTTTTTATTTCAAAGGAGATAGCAGAGAGACGATGCACTTAAATCGCCTGTCGTCTGCTCCGTTTAATCCAAAAGAGAGACGAAGTACTGGGCTTGCGCTATGCTAAATCGGGGAGAAACGAAAATACGATTTTAGATGAATCATAACTGTTCCAGACTTTTAACTTCTTGCGGTTTTACGGAGACTGCAATTTGTTTGCTAAGTAATGATTTCTTTCTTTTTGTAATAAGTAATTATTTTTCGGGAATTACGGTATACATTATTGTAATAAATATTAAGTACATAGATTTTTTTTCATTAAATTACATAGAAAATAAATTTATTTTTTACAATATTTAAGAATACAGTAAATCACGGTAAAAATAGTTTCATAATGCAATATGATATATCTGTTTGTCATTATTATTATTTATTGAATAAGTTGGCTTTGTCTAACACTTCTGTTATTAGTGTTTTGTAAGAAGTGGGGGTGATTTTTAAAGAATGTATACAAGAACTTTTAAAAGTGCTCCTTGTTACGTACGTCCTTATTACATACTTTTTATTACGCTTTTTATAATACCAGTAATAAGCTTCAAATATTACTTTACTGAAGTTAATAAAATCTACAATATTAATACTTTAAAATACTATTAAATGGAAATAGAGTTTAATTTTTTTTTTTTCATAATTTAAAATTAAATTTATTTTTCAAACTCTGCTACCTATTTCATCTAACGAACAAATAGGTCTGGATTTTTTTTTTTTTTTCTCATAATATGCGTGGTTTATTTATAGGCAGATTGGATATTGACATCCAAATTATAACGCATTTCGGCAATATGACGCAAAAAAGCAGAAGTTTTGTTAAATTTTAGTAAAATGATAAAAAAATTTGGGAATCACCTTTCAAAATTTTTTTACTAAATTACTTAACTGGGCAGTTAATTCAAAAATATCGCGTAGAATTTATCAATCGACTTGAAAAAAAAAAATATTTTTTTATTTTTTTATTAAAGAAAGCGGAAATTTAATTTACTGACTGTGGTTAAAGACAAATTTTATAAATCAAAATACAAAGTTCAATATTCCATCATATATCAGAAACACGCAAAAAAGGGTTAAAAAAAAAAAAAAAAAAAAAAAAAACTGTTGTGCCAAAGGCCATCAAAAACTGTCTTTAATATCAATATTTATAACAACACCCCTAATGTTAATCATCCAGAAATGCTTAATAAGCATAACTTTTCTTAATAAAAACTTTACAGTTTGAACTGCATAATTTAAAATTTTAATTTTAAATATGCAGTTTGGCTTAATTTTAAGCCATAGATGCTGAGTTATAGCAATATGGGAAATTGAAAAAAATAAATGAGTAATAGCAGCGTTGCTTTTCGGTCATTATACTATTGATTAAAAGACTTGTATATGTGGGAGGGGTAGGGAGGAGGTATTTTCTAAATCAGTGTTAAATCGATTTATCTCTATATCGCGATATTAGATGGAAGATAAATCGATTTATAGAATCGCTACATCGCCCAGTCCTAATAGGTTTCAACCACTTTCCAATGCATTTATACCTGTTAAAAGAAATAAAATACTCTGAGTCTTTTAGACTTATATCCCATCTATACCTAACTAGTGGATCTGCAGATCAGGAGCCTCAACGTCCTATTTGCACCAGACATTTTTCAATAGGTCATTTTTATTTATTTCTTATTATATAATAGTATATATTGATTCGATCGACTTATTACCATAATCAGATACATTCCTGAGGGGGGCTGCCGCACCCCTCAACGCCCCGCTGTATCTCTCTTTCTAAACCTATTTGTATATCATATAAAGTGTTACGGAATTGTAAATAATTGCATTTATTTTTGTATAAATTTTTTCAAAGAGGCTTAGTAAGTCGATAAAATGCTAATTTTGTGCATTTCTAGTCGTTTTAGCGTTAAAATAGCCTAATTTTCCTTTAAAAACGAATTGAAAAGCTCCAATAAGGGAAGAAATGGATTTGGCGCCAAATTTGGCGACTATTTCCCTCCTTGGCGATTTTTTTGGCAACCTTGGCGAGAAAATCCTTATTAGGGATATACCAAATATGGAAGCTCTAATCTCACTAGCTGATGAGATACGATAATTTTCCAGAACAGTCTGTGTTCGATAGAATAGTATAAAAGGAGCATTTTTTTAGCCAAGGCTTCCAATCTCAGATCTGTGTCGGTTTCGTCAAATGCTTTGCTTTGAGCCTCTTTGAATGAGACTTGCTTTATGTGATATTGCTAAACAGTTTATACTGTTGTTTTGCTGTTAACGGCTGTTGTTTAAGCTATGTTTACTGGTTGAATTGAAGCTGATACTTGGTTTATATACCTGTATTCTTCTGGAACTTTCTGTGAATAAATCACTGAATGTTTGCAAGTTTCGGCTTTCAATCTCGGACAACTTACAAACCCCCAAGTACGCAACAATATGCATTCTTATTAAACGACGGTCTTGTATTATTTCCCGGAAATTCATAAATACCGAATTTCATACAAAACAAATTACATAGCATATCGGAAATATTTTGCGTAACCTTTAAACTAATTATCAATTCTATGCCCACAATTTTCAACATGAAAACAGGCTTTTAAAATTCTAAAAAATTTCATTATATTTGATTGGGTGTAACCATGTTAAAATACACTTTTAAGAAATACCGACTATACACCATAAAAGTACGAAATTCCTTTATGTATCCCGGAAAAGTAGCCACAGTCATTATAAACGCCAATAATAAGAATAAATCTAATTAATTATAAGTCATTAATCTTTCAAACTAATTTGACATCATTTGGATGATTACAGTACATTCTCGGAATTATTTTGTGTTGTCCCATAAATTATTTAGTCTGTACATAACCTTTTTTTAGAGTAAACATGATTTTAAGCATCTTTATAATGTATGTTAACTTTATTAAGTTCAATTCAGCATAAACGCATTAAAGTGCGCGCTTAAATTAAAAATTCGTCCATAGGCTCTAATGTTACGAAATTCTTTCGTGTGTCTTTGTAAACGAACCATAAACATTGTATACACCAGTAAAAACTATTCAGCTTATTTTGCGTTTAAAATTAATAATTGTTCCAAATTTAACATCGTTTGGATGACTAAGTGACATTGTCAGAACACTTTTGTAAGGTCCTGTACATTAATTAGAAAGCTTAATAGCACATATTTTCTTCAAGCAACGTAAGTTTAAGCATCTTACTCACGTACTCTAGTTTCATTTTCTTCATTGCAAAGTAATGATATTAAAGTGCGTTTAAACGAAATTCACCCCATACGCCGTAATGTTAAGAATTTTGGCGTGTCCCTGTACACAGTTTATAAAAAATATAGCTATGAAAATTATACAGCTACTTATATGGAAAGCTGGAATGTGTGCGCCAATTTGCAAATCAATCGAAGGATTTTTGCGGCCGCTATTGCGGTACATACAAATTCTTCCCATAGGCCGTAAGGATAAGAAAAATTTTGGCGTGTCCCTGTACACGAACAACAAAGGGAATACACACCTAACACTATACAGCTAATTCCGTTGGGCTCGTGAATATGTGTACCAAATTGCAAGTCTATAGCGTTATTTATGGGGCCGCTATCGCGGTACATACAAATTCTTCGCATAGGCCGTAATGATAAAAAAAACTTTGGCGTGTCCCTGTACACGAACTACAAATGGAATGCACACCCAAAACTATACAGCTAATTTCGTGGGGATCATGCACATGTGTACAAAGTTTCAAGTCAATAGCGTGGTTTTTACGGCCGCTATCGCACGACAGACAGACAGACAGACGGACGGACCGACGGAACCCAAAATCCTTTTGAGTCTCAACAGAGGGCCTCCACTGACGTTTCGGCAAAAATTGATGTCAATAGCTTGATTTTTGCGGCGGCTATCGCGGTACATACAGATTCTTCCCATAGGCCGTAATGATAGAAAATCTTTGGCGTGTCCCTGTACACGAACTACAAATGGAATACACACCTAAAACTATACAGCTGATTCCGTTGGGCTTATGAACATGTGCACCAAATTGCAAGTCGAAAGCGTGATTTTTGTGGCTGCTATCGCGGTACATACAAATTCCTCCCATAGGCCGTAATGATAAGAAAAACTTTGGCGTTATCCCTGTACACGAATTACAAATGGAATACACACCCAAAACTATACAGCTGATTTCGTGGGGCACATGAACACGTGTACCAAATTGCAAGTCAATAGCGTGATTTTTGTGGCCGCTATCGTGATACATACAAATTCCTCCCATAGGCCGTAATGATAAGAAAAACTTTGGCGTGTCCCTGTATACGAACTACAAATGGAGCACATACCAAAAACTATACAGCTGATTTCGTGGGGCTTATCAACACGTGTACCAAATTTCAAGTCAATAGCGCTATTTTTGCGGCCGCTATCGCGATACATACAAATTCCTCCCATAGGCCGTAATGATAAGAAAAACTTTGGCGTGTCCCTGTATACTACAAGTCAATAGCGCTATTTTTGCGGCCGCTATCGCGCGACAGACAAACAGACAGACAGACAGACACAGCCCAAAACCGTTTTGAGTCTCAACAGAGGGCCTCCACTGACGTTTCGGCAATTACTTTTTGTGTGCCCTGTAAATAAATCTTTAAAGCTGATACCTTGCAAATATAATTGTATGCATCTGAATAATGTACCAGGTACCACGTGTCCCGCATAAGTGTGCAGACATTTTAAAAAATCATAAAAATTGAAGGAATTGGTAGAGTTGAACGCGGCTTGGGAAAAAAGTTATTGTCGTGAAGGGAGATTTTTTTTTTTTTTCCCTTGTTGCTGTTAAAAAAAAAAAGTTATAATTTTAGGAGTGCTGCACACACGCGTAACAAGAAATATGTAAATCAAAGTTCTATAAATTGCCTGGTTTTATAATTAACAACTAATTTCTTATTTTACCGCTTACGCGTGTGCATACATGAAGGTTTAATTGCGATACTAATTTGGTGGATAAAGCGGTATCAGTAAAGATGTTTTACTCTACAATACACTGTTAAAATAATGCAACTTTGCTGCCAGTAATTTACGACTTTTTTATCAAATTACAGGGAATTTCTGGCAGCAAAGTTGCATTTTTTTTAACAGTGAAGCTAAAGATGGCCGATTGATGCTGCAGTTAGAGGTGTTGTAACTCGTATTCTTTCGCAAACAGTAATTTCTGAAGCGTCTCTCTCTATCGAAGGAAATTCTTTTCTTCCAACCCCCCCCCCCCCCCCAAAAAAAAAAAAAAAAAAAAAAACTTCACAAGAATAACTTTTTTGCAAACCGCCGAATAGTTAAAATTCTAAAATTAATGTATTTAGACGTAATCGCACTTTAAAGATATTGAGCCCATAGGCCATAATGATAGTACTTTTTATATGTACCCCTAAAAGAAATTATAAGCGCTAGATTCACCAAAATCAATGGGGTTCGTGCAGCAGTAAACCTATAACATGCGTACTAACTTTCAGCTTATTTGAACGAAGCGTTTAGACAGTATCGTATTCATTCACACGCATATACACATACATAAATCACTGTAAAAATAACAAAAATGAATATTTAGGGGACCTCAAAACATATAGATACACCAAAATCTCGAAGTCGAATTTTTGTCAAGATTACAATACTTTCCTTACATATGTATGTTCGGAAAGTAAAAATAAATAAGAAATAGGGATAAAGTACGCGTACTAAGAATTCATTTCAATGAAATATCGCCTTTGTTTAACCAGCGCACAAAATATATATGTCTATATATTCAGCAAAAATACGCCAGTGAATATTATTTAATAATAATAATAATAATAATAATAATAATAATAATAAGCCTGACCTAAAACGAATTCAAAATATAAAAATCAAATAACAGAAAAAAAAATAAATAAAATAATAAATAAATAAATAAATAAAGTAAAATAAAGTACACTAGAGGGATTAAAATCTATAGAATATTTTTCAAAAGTTGCATTATCTCTTCTTTTGCTGACCTTATCTAGCATATAATGAAATTCCGAGACTTAAATTATTCAGGAACTATTTACTCTTTTTAATTATTATTTTGTGGAGGATAGGGGGACAGATAGCATATGTAACCGAGGCCTATGCATTTCGTGACCAGCAGCGAGAGCATCTTCCATTCTTTCAGCCGTACTTCCCTGTGAAGAAGTCCACTTCCTTCGGACTTTCTGTGGCTCGCATCTCCGCAGACTATTTACTTCTTCCTCTGCCGTGTTTCCCATATAATTTATTATTTGCTTAGTGAATACTGAAATCACAATATAATGATCAGGGTTTTTCCTATT
Source organism: Salticus scenicus (assembly GCA_963930645.1). Lineage (NCBI taxonomy): Eukaryota > Metazoa > Arthropoda > Arachnida > Araneae > Salticidae > Salticus > Salticus scenicus. The sequence goes on from OZ005654.1 coordinate 251,052,354, forward strand.
TTTTGAATGTATTAAAATTTTACCAACAAATTTTATTTTTATTCTTCTCCTACACATCTCCCCCCCCCCCAGTTAAAAGAAACACGAACGAAAGACCATGTGATTTGCATAGATTATTAACACTTTCTAACCACACGTACTCGTTGCATCATTGAATATTCAATGTATGTTGAATATTCAGTGTGATGCATGCAAATTAATTGACTACGTGATTACACAAGAGACAGACAGAAGAACAGAAATACAGATATATAGACTAATTGAATTCTCAATCACCCTCAAACATTGTTGGAAAGTGTTAAAAATGCTTAACACACACACACACACAAAAAAAAAAAAAAAAAAAAAAAAGAATTTTCAGCAATTTCCGATTGCATCCCTTATTATATCTAGATATTTTAGTGCATCCGTGTAAATCTTAAACCTAACCTAGTGTATTCTATAGAAAAAAATTTTCGTTAGAACGTGAACAATAAATGTCAATTTTATGATAATTTGTGCAGTTATTTAACATGATTATTTAACAAGTTATTTAACATGATTTATAAAAAAAGACTCTTATAAAACGCAATGCATTGGCATTCTTTTGGGTGTCTCAGTAGACAAACCGATGGTGATATACAATTTTAGATGGGGAAGGTGTGATAATGAACTAAAATAATATACATTATCCTGAAGAAATTCTGGAAATATCTATGGACACGCAAGGCAGACAGACGGGCAGTCAGATGTGCAGAAAGAGAGATAGACAGGCTAACTCAAGTCATCATCACACTTTAATATTGTTAGAAAGTGCTAAAAGCTCTTAATGCAAAAAGAAGTGCAATTGTATCAATTTACAATAATAGCTCCTATTGAACAAAGTATTTTTGTGTATCCCTGAAGCATTTTTTTTTCTTTTATGCAAGTGAATGATAGAGTCAATTTCACTAAGACTTGTGAGAAATAAATCTATTAAAATATGGTTAATAGAAATACCACTCATAGATCACAATGCTTTGGCCATACTTTCGGGTGTCCTTTTACAAAACCCATTGGAGGTATTTATTTCATTTTCAATAAAGAACATAGTAAACCTGAATAATATGCATCAGTTTCAAGAAATTCCATCAATATTTACGGGAGTTAAAGCGCGGACACACAGACGGACATAACGAAGTAATTAATAAACACTTTTCAACCTTGTCGAAAAACATTAAAAAGAAAAAAAATATTATTTTAACGATAAACATATGCACTGAAGAAGTAACGTTCTTTACACTATAAATTCTGATATTTCAAATAAAATTAATTCATTTGTTAAGCCTTTTATGGTATAATCTGCAAGATAAAAATTCCTGAAGATCTAAATAAAACATTAACAACCCTGCTTCTATACAGTCTCGCGAACTATCTTTTTGAAAAGTTTGTAATGGAAAAATTTGAGATGATTTCAAACATTACAGTTTAGAGAACGAGAGTTTTAAAAATTACTAAAATTAGAATTAACGAGGATGATGTATATTATAAATTTATTTTGTAAATTATTGTCATAAAGTTGTAAATATATTTCCACATACACATGCACTGGATCATAATAACATTATGTATGTTAAAATTTTTGGAAAACTATTTCAATTTAATAAAATTAAATTGAAAAACTTTTTTTTCATTTTATTTTAATATTTAGAAAAAACTTAATGCTCTCTGCGAATTAATTTAAAAATCCGCCCCCCCCCATCCCCCGATTTTGAATATTATACTTAACAATATATTTTAAATATATTTGAGCATTATTCTGCGATGTCATCCGTGAGTTATTTCTTTAATAATAAATGTAATGCAAATTTTTTTAAACATTCAAACATAAACATTTTATTTACTTAAAATTAACTCACCAAACGAATCTGCAAAATAAATACCCAAATATAATTAGAATATATTGTTAAAATAGTATAATGTAAGATCGAGGGAAAATAAGTTAAAAATTAGTAAAAAAGGAGCGTTTTAATATATATATATATATATATAATTAACACTTAAAATATCATTTTAGTAAATTTATGCAGTTTTCAAGATTTTTTAATGAGCGGGATATTGTTATATTTCGATGCATATGTATGATGCATTATGGTGATTCAAGTTTTTGTATCTCTAAAGCAAAAATTTACAAAAGCTTCGTAACGTTCAGTAACCCCCTGTCGAGTTATAGTTGCAATTCTACGATTTACCACTTTACAATTTATGGTGAATAGAAATATACCTCTTCTAAAATACAGTCTTACAGACCTGTGAATAAAATTATTTGCTTTCCTAACTTACATAAGGCTTCAAAATAAAAATTCACGTATGCCGTGCGGCACTAATCAAAGGAGTTTTAAATTTTGTTTTATTTATAAATAGAAATTAGATATCATAGCATATGAAATACTTTGAGAACAACCTCTTCTTTTATAAGCATGAATGAGCTCAATTTGCCGCTGAAATATGGATAACACATGTTAAAAAGATAATATTTTTATTTATTCAAATCCGTTTAATATCCATGCATTTTTAAAAGAGAAACTATTATCTCTCTCTCTCTTTTCAACACAGGCATATAGTTAATTTATGCTTTTAAGTAAACATTTTTTGCTTGTTTGTTACTTGATTGTAAGGGAAAAAGTAATCCATTATTGTTTTAAAGATAATTATTTTCTTCTTTGTTTTCATATATTTCTAATTAAGATTTCTGAAAATTATTTATGATTGACTTAGTATCTCTCTCGTTCAAATTTAAAATTAGATTGTACTTTGTAATTAGTTGGCTATTAAAAATAAATAAATGTACCAATAATATGTGATACGTTACAAAAGTTAACAAACATCGAAGTCCATCTTTTATTAATTGTTATTTTTTCTTTAAGTGCAGTACTTTTTTCAATATGAATTTGTATGAGTTTCAACCGAAACCTATTAAAATGCGACAAAAGTTGTGAGGTTGAGACGTCAGAACATCACTACAGTTTGTGTAAAATTAAGCTGGATCCAGCAAAGTAGAAAGTGGGGACGGTTAAATTACTTCGACGCCAGTGACTCGGCGAAAGTTGAGGTCGGTTTAGTTTTGTGTCGGCAGGGTTCTGCAACGAAGGAATTAGAAGTGATTTTAAAAGTATTGAATGAAATGAAGAGAAAGGAGGTTTGTAGGAAGAAGTATAAGATGGAGATGGTTTTAGTAGATTGGAGTGGATGTTGGAGTATATTATAGTGGAGTAGTGGAGATTTAGTTGTGTGAAGGTTAAGTTGTGATGAGTGTTGGTACGAGTATCTACTAGCATTCGTAAAAGTAAAGTTGGATCCGAAGGGAATCCTCTGATCCAAAGTGAAGTCGTAGTAGCGGAGTATACGAGTGCAATCGTCTCTACACCTTCGACTATTTGCTGGGGTGAGATATTTAAGATTATCCATTTTAATTTCTGATACATATATTTTGATTAATTAAATACGCTGACTGAGCTAACTTAATTGCCAGACCGCCCTCCCGTTAATCTGTTCAAATAAACTCTTATTTATTTTTTAATTCAAGTCTTGTACTCTCTTACTTACCATTTAGTTATCTAATTAAGTTATTAAGATGGAGTTTGCATCAACGCAAACTTCACAAAGTTACACAGGTCTACAATAATGAAGTTGACAAAATTTGATTTGATGATTTTACCTGATCTTTATGTTTTTTGATGTGCTGAAACCGAAAATGCAGCAAGTTTTTCTCTATCACGTACAGATTTTTTTCAATACAGGATGTTTACCGACACAATTTCTTACATATACCATCATAACAATAAGTTTGTTGGTTGGTTGGTATGGTTTTACGTTACACTAGTACTGCTCAATTACAATAATAGGTATGCATGATTAATTAATCACGAAAACGTACTATAGAAGTCACCATATAATTATATTGCTGGAAAAGTAATTGAAGAAATTGTATAGGTAGGCACCCTGTATTGACAAAAATCTATACGTGATAGAGAAAAACTGGCTTTATTTTCGGTTTCGGCACACCAAAAAGCATAAAGATCAGCCAAATTTATAAAATCAAAATTTTACATGTCGACCTGTGTTTTTTTTTTCATTCTACTTTGAAATAATTTTGAGCCTCACAGAAAGAAGAAGGTAGAGTTATTTACATTCATAATTTTGTATATATAAAACGATATTCAAATACAGACATCGAGTCATCATTCTATCTTAAATCTTTCTAGATTAAAAAAAAAAAAAAACTTTATTGTTTTCGAACTTTAATTCATGTTAACAATAATTAATAATTTAAAATCAAAATAACAATAAAAATTTAAATTCTCTATTTCAGTCTAAAGATGAACATTAACTCCCAAACTGCTTCTGTATTCTAATTTTTCTCTCTTAATAATATTTAATAACTGGAAAACTGAACTAATAATCCAGTTACAAAATTAATATTGCACGCTTTACACGGCATAGGTATGTAATTGCTGTTTCCCAATGCATGAAAATCACCCTGGTCATATGTGTGGTCATTCATATTAAAATCAGCTGTTCTTCAAAATAGTAAGCTATCAATTAAAAATAATATTCATTCTCATCCCTTGGTGATGATCTGTAACTAAACGGTAATTTAGAACCAGATCACATTATTTGGAAATAGGAATTATACGAAAATTTTCCCCTTAATAGATGCGAAACAAATTTACGTCTTATTGGAATCCTGACTCTTTGCGATTTAGTTGATGTGGCTTTAAAGGTATTCTATAGGCCCATATTGTGAATCATGAGATAAATAAAAGCGTTATTCCCAGTAATCTTTCTATGCACCAGCCGGCTACTATGATTTTAACAAAGAAAAGGCGAGTCCTTATACAGGGGTGAAACTTTTCAGGGGCTACCCCTGAATTCAGGATTTTTGAAATTTTTACTGTCTTTGAATTTCATGTTAAAATACTTTATTTTTGCAGAAATTTCTCATTTTGAATGTTTAATTTGCCTTATAATGTATTATGAAGTCTGGAAATATCACTTAATATAGGTAGCCATATGATGTGTCATTAATAAATCTCCCTTATCTGCATGCAAGGAACAGTTTTCAGGGTTTTTGTAAGCTAGGTAGTTTCACCCCTACCTTAATAAAGATAATATCAGCCACGACTTTGCACACACACACACACATACATTTATATATACATAAATGATTATAAATTTTTATGCCATGGGAATAAACGAAAAATAGCAATAACAGGTAAAAATTGTTCAGTTTGTGGTTTTATCATTTCCATAAATATTCTTATATTAGCAAATGTGGACAATAATGACCCGATTTTCGATTCGGCCGCAGATAAAGTAAATTTTCGACTAATCAGAGAGAAAAAAATTATTCCCTCCCCTTCTCTCTGTCTTTTTCATTGTGAAGAATAGCGAATTCTATTGTTTTTTGGCGTGTTCCGCGTCCGGAAGCGAAAAAAAATTATTAAATCAAATCTCAACCCAGTATTTTCTTCATTCATTTTCATTGTCTGCAATGAAGCAAACCATCAAGAAATGGAAAAGAAGGGGGCGTAATTTTGACACAACTCAAAAAGCCCCCCAACCTCAAGGTCAAAAAAAGGTCACTAGTCCGAGCAAAGTGCGATCTTGGTCACGGTTGGTCAGCGTACCGAATCCAAGGTTTTGATTTTTCGATTGGTAAAAGTGGATAGTGAGTGGGTTGAAGAAAATGAAATGTCAAGAGGGGGGTCCCGGATGCAATATTATTGACCCCCCAATTTTCCTCGTTCTGATCTTAGACTCGTTTCTGCAAGTATGAAATAATATGCCCCATTGATGGCCTTGTAGACAATGTTTCAATGGTTATGCCTGGAAGATGTGTTATGCCGATGTAAAAAAGCTTCCCTGTGGGTGTTATAAGCACCCACTACTTAGTTTGTAAACACACGCTGTTTAAGTCAAGACATAATGAAAGAAAGTCTCGGTTTAAGTATACAGACTCAAGCTTTCATAGCTCTTTTGTAACATCCGTTATAACGCTTTTGTCAGATTTTGTAATTTCTTCTGCAACATGCCTCTGTAATATATGTTGCTTGTTAAAAAATATTATTATTATTATTATTATTATTATTATTTTCATTTTTTCCCATGTGTAAAATATCGATACAGTTAATAAAATGTTAATAAATTACAAATTTTTAAATGCTCATACAAATAAAAATGTCTTGTAACCATTACAAAACTTTCTTCTATATTTTCCTTTACAAATTCTCGCAGTTCCAATTATTTATTAAAATTATTATTTATCAATTTTTTTTTTTTTCCCCTAACATGAGCGAAGAGGATTTAATTTCAAAATATGTAAGCGTAAATGTCTGAAGATTTGTGCGTAACAGACATCTTAGAAAATTTACTTTTTCAGGTTGTTTTATGTTGGCGTTAAGAACAATTGTCTGCATTTGGGATCTAGGCCTGGGTTAAGTGCCTTTTACGCGAGGGCCTTTCTTAAGGATCCTATTCCATGTTAACGCTAATTGTATTTTGTTTTCCGTTTTACTTATATAAAAGGTCGATAACTTTGTTTAAAATTATAACAAATATAGAGTTCAACCATTTGTTTTAAAAGTACATTGACAAGTTTTTATTTATTTATTTATTTTTAACACTCATATTGAAATTTTGTACCCCTGGGAGGGTGTTCTTTCTCCCCACAAGGAAAAGGGGACGTTCTTACACGCACACACACACATATATGCGTATATGATTGGTCTATGTGGTTTCAGTGGTCTTAATTCTGTTGACTGGCTTTTACTACGTCTTTATATAAATATAATCATTACTGATTATTACCATTGCAAATATTTTTTATTCATTTCGCAAATATTGATTAAAAATAATCATTATTGTTTATATTTACACAAAATTTTATCCTATGCTGAGATATTAGTAATTAGGAAAAATGGGATGACAGCGCCACCTTTAGAATAATATGCACCAAAAGCTAATAGACATGAATTTATGTCAAAATTCAACTATTAAGTATAACTTTTCATAAAACTATGGGTATTAATTCTTAATCTAGGTTGCCACAATTTTTTTGTCGCACGCAGACCGACAATCACACAGACATATAGACATTTTCTAAAGATGGTCATTTTTTTTATTTTATCTCATTCTAAAATTTAGCATTTAATGTGTTATTGCTGCTTAAGATACAGCTGTAGACATTAATTATTTTAATAGGTTTTTCCAAGAAATAATTTTAAGACAAAATGACAAATATCTTACGAAGAGTAATAATTAGATCTCTCATTATTCTGTCTGAACCAACCTTCAGCTGTTTTCATCACTGCCATTCACACTAAATTGTTTTCGCGTCTTTAAAAAACACCTTTATAATTACAACACAGCTGAAAGCCGATTATGAGTCATATCATATTTTATGTTTTAGTTCTCAAGCTTCAGAGATTTAATTCCGAGACCAATAAAGCTCTTCATGAAAAACCAAGTTTTCATTAATCAATCCACCATCTTTATTCCGAGAAATGATCAAATACCGATTACGATATCAGTTAAGCCAGGATTGTGAAAAAGTTTTTGTTGCCAACTATACCTAAAACACAATGCTTAGTTAGAAAACAAGCCAGCCATGTATTATCTTCCCAGAGTTAGTTTGTTTTTCGTCTGGAAGATCAGATCACACGTTTTCGCACGGATTGTGCAAGACTATAATTTTTCCTCCCTACATTTCCCATAGGCCGTGTTGATTGATTGGCAGGTCGTTCTAATCAATTACTGGACGTTCACCTCAGCTACTGTTGGTATAGATAGAGAATAATTTCACAATATCGAAGCTTTTAAAAAAGCGTTTGTTAAGGAACAATTAAAAAAAAAAATGAGCTGATAAATAATTGTAATTGATCTTCTTATTGTTGAACATTGAAAAGAGAATAATTTTTGATCACCGGGAACTATGTCATCTACAAGAAGAGCCTTTTATATTTATTGCGAACTTCGCTTTCTCAGAAGTGTATGTTTTTCAAATCTGAAGTGTGATTAGGATCATGAAAAAATTTTCACAGCTCTTGTCTTTTTCTGTTTGTACAGCGTACTTTTTTTTTCTGTCATTGGTATGCAGTAAAAAATAAAAATAAAAATAAATAAATAAAAAAATAAAAAAAAATAAATAAGGGACATTATTTTTACATATTATTTAATATTGCATAAAACAAACAGGTACAAATATTTTTGTTATATCTAATTTATTTTTTCCTAATGATATGGTAATGGAATATGAAATATATGTAGATATTATTTTCATTTTTTCGTTACATTCTTATTTGTATTAATTTAAACTTATTTAAGTTTTGTTTGTAGTGTAGTACACTCTTGAAAAATGTTTGAGCATACCCTACTATGCGAATGGTATTTTAATGGATGATAAAAAATATATGTACTTAAAAAAATTATTCAAACAAAGATCAATAATAAATTCTAAAACTTAAGAAATAATCTTTGCAATTTTAAGCAAAATAGTTTTCAACAGGTCAGATTAAATATAGAATTTGTAAGTCTTCTAATGGTAAAGCTTGGGAATAAAGCTTGAAATAAAAACTATGGGCCGTGACGCAAAACATGTAAAATTTTGCAGTGTCAATAGTTTTTACTTAAAAGGTTGTTTAATTTCAAAGTAAGAGAATGGCTATTAATATATTGGATTGTAATCATGTAATAATGAGGACAATAAAAGTATATGACTTCACTTTTATGATACAATTTGAAATAATTAGAATTAAAAAAAAAACTATTTAAATGAACGAGGGAAACTCCATAGATCAAATCGTAGCAAAGCAATCTAGTGCACGCAAATAATGCAGATTTTGTGTTCGACGGAACCTAACCAAGAGATTCTCGCTAATAAACTTAATTCTGTTTTCCATTAAATTATGTATGGTGATAGTGGTGTAGGGGTTACAGTCGATTAACTTTACGAGGATCCTAGGCCTGGGTAGAATAACATGAGTTTTCGAGAAAAACTTCGAAAAATTAAGCTGATGAGTGCAATATGGATTTGAACCCAATTACCCCTTATCTTCCGGCCCTGAAAGCTGTATCTCTAAGACACTGTTGGACACCATTAAACTGGGAAAGATTAATTTGTGATAACGAATAGTAATAATGCAATACCTTGGGTAAACCTTCAAGTTGATCAGGAGAATAATATTCCATTAAAAAAAGGGGGGGAGGGGTTGAAATATGGCAATAACATTAACAAAAATTGAAAGGAATACTGGACTTTGATATACGCTTACGAAAACAACTGGAAAGCATGTAATTTTTTTGTGACTTCTAAATAGTTACAATGGCTAATTATAAGCAACATGAAAAAAGAAATACCTACATTTCTGGGCCTGAAAATGACGTTTTCGGAAAGTTGGAATTATAGGTTTCAAGGAATATTCCCGAAACTGTCCAACAGTGTTGAATATTCTCGAAGTAGACCAATAAAGCTGTTACTCACATTATAAAAGTTACTGTTCTACGAATGTTCTGGAAACATTCCAAGAAAACAGACACTTGTTCCGCAACAGTAAAGCAAACATCGTCAAATATGCCACAGAGCCGGAATTTCGCTGATTCAGGAACAAAGTTCAATGCTCAGAATAATTCTATGAATAACACTCTGACCCATAAGAGTCAACCTGCTACTATTTATGTATATCTTTTCGCGAT
>OZ005654.1:251067064-251168118 GCA_963930645.1 Salticus scenicus
AAAATTTGGTAGCGTTTTTTGAAGAGAATATTGAAATTCATGTGTTTATTATTATAGTGCATAATAAAAATGCAGAGTATCTTTAACAAATGTATTAAAGGAAAATGTCTGATCATTAATCCCACCTAAATTTAATTTTCCGAAGCTAAAATTTGTCCCAGAAAATTAAAACAAAATTTTTATTCTTTTTTTATATCCTTATGAGAAGGAAAATTAATTCTTCATTTGTTTGAAAGTTTTGGTGACTCTTGAAAATTAAATGAACTTAATAGCCTCCTGCATCAAAGAGTTAATCTCCAGTAGTGCTGGACGATATCAGAAATTAAATATCGCGATATATCACCAAGTTAATATCGATATTAGTGATATATTGCGATATTTCTTTCAAGATAGGAAAAAATAGACATTTGTTATTTTTTAACAACATATGCACACGAATTTTAAAGTATACAAGTATAGAGTGTTCTCCATGTATTTTCTGGTATATTACTACCATAACTTTATCATTAAAAAAAAAAAAATCATAAAAAGTGAATCAATATTTTGTGTTTCTTATAACTTATACTATTGCTTTTTAGTATACCTCTGTATAGTTTATCCTCTATTCTACCCATTTTAAGCTTTAATTATTTTAAAATCATATTTTAACACAGCTAATATGTGATCTGTGTTTTATTTGTACCAAGTATATCAAAATTCATAATTCTACTAAAAATAAAGCTTAAGAAAATTTGTCTTAAGATGTAGGTATTAAATAAAAAGGAAAATCATTTTAAATAGTTAAGAAATGCCATTGGAATTGGATACACCTTTTTTGGTCGTAGAGAGTAATATTTTTTACTTAAAACTCTTATATGCATCCTAAATGTCAGTTACTTGTCATTTTTATTTTTGTTTCTGCTTACCAAATCATTACAATATTTTTTAAATGTATATGTGTTCAATTCACATTCATAATAGTTTCACAACATACATTCGTATACATTATATATATATGTATACGTTGTCAGTATAAAAATTATATTATTTAAACAATATTATGTTAAAGTTTCATTTTGTTACTTAAAGTAACTCATTTTGCATTTAAACCAATTTTATTTAACATGTACGGCTTAAAAAAAAAAAAAGAAAAAAAAAAAAAAAGAAAGAAAGAAAGAAGGAAAAGGAAGGAGAAAAAATAAACGCTACACAAAAAAAGTAATAAACTATCCAATATTATATATTTCTATAAAGAAACTGTCACTGTAAAATTACTGAAGATAAAACTTTATTTTACATCAGTCAGATAGCACCCTTTCTCCCTTCCCATGTTATCCAATGGGATTTTTGTCGCGTTGTTTTATAAAAATATTTTATTAAAAAATGAACTTTTTCGAATTCTGTTTTTTGAATATTACTCTTTGAACAGGTCGTCTTTTAGCTTAAATTCTGTTTATTGAATATTACTCTTTGAACAGGTCGTCTTTTAGCTTAGTGAGCAATTTTTCGAAAAAATAAATTTAAATATTTTACTTAGAGTCCATAATTTACTTATTGAAATAAAATATTTAAACTAATTTTTTCGAAAAATTGTTCATCAAGTTAAAAGGCGACCTGTTCAAAGAGTAATATTCAAAAAACAGAATTCGAAAAACTTCATTTTTGAATGAGATATTTTTATAAAACGAAGCAACGAAAATCCCATTGGATAACATGGGAAAGGAGAAAGGGAGCTCAAACAGTGATGCCAGATGATCGAAAATTATTTCCCCAAACAGGTCCTAAATTTCCCCAAATCAAGGGTTTTTTTTTCGAAAAAATCTCCAACAGGTTTTCCACTGAAAAGAGGAAAAAAAACAATTTTTTTTTTCAAAAAAAGAATATCAAGCAGATTTTTCTGATTTGAGCTCAGATTTTTCCCCAAATGAACTCATTTTTTGAAAAAAATCCCCAAATAACAATAAAGCTATTGAAAGTTTCTAGTCGTAGGGATAAATCATTACGTTGCCAACATTGACAGAAAGTTGAACTCCCCAGATTTGTCCCCAAACATTTTAGAATTCCCCAAAATTGTCCCCAGAAGCTTCAAAAATCCCCACTCTGGCATCACTGAGCCCAAAGCGAGTTAAACACATTGAACGTCGCATCTTATTGGCCAGAAGTTATCGACACTTTGAAATAAACCAATATCAATGAACCAATAGCAGGAAATGAGCTAAAACAAAAGATATTGTATACTTTCGTCATAATAAGCGTTTGTTTTCATATCGCCCTGTCTGTAGTTTGGTTACTGTGGTATTTGGTATTACACCTACGATCCATAAGTGGTGATGTGGATGTGGAATATTATCAGATACTAACGGTAGTATAAATTATTTCATATTATCGTTTAGAGTCAGTAATAAATAAGTCAATATACTGCGGGAAAAGCAGATGGCTTTCAATAAATACTGTTTATTTTTTTATTATGCGGTGGCAGGGCCGAAACTAGGATTTTTTTCACCCGGGGCAAGGAGAGATTTTGGCGCCCCCCCCCCCTCCAACCAGAAATTAAAATTTCAAAGGAAATTTTACAAAGTTTTTATGGCCATTTTATTTTCAACTGCATTCATAAGAAATAAATATTGAATTTAATTCAAATTTTCGATAAATTTACAATTTTTGAAATGTATTATGAATATATTTAACGGATGTGTGTGTGTGTGTCTGTATGGGACACAAATACTGTAGCTAATTTATGAACTGCATGTTCGGAATTCCATGAAACCTAGTGTGCAGTTGAATTCTGACATAAACTGGATGTCTAATTTTTGATATGTATCACTCGACTTGCAGTACTTTTATGCCATGTTTTCTTATAGCTATGTCTCAGCATCTCCAGGACGGAATTTAACAAACTTTATTCATTATATGCTTGTTATGAAAAACAGAGTTTACAAAACAAATTAGAATCGCAGCATGTGATTCGTGTCGAAAAACTTAACATGACACTTCGCCAGGCGTAAAAATGTACAAGCACAAGTAGAGCTACAACCAGCCGATTTTTATTTTAACGTATATATTTTATATCTTTACTAGTTGTACAGGACCTATTAATGACATTTTAAATAGGGAACATTCCATAGGGAACTTGAGTGTATCATTTTTATAAAATTCTCAAAGTATTCACCGATGATAGGAGCCGGAGACAAACAGATAGAAAGGTAGACAATCGGACAGACAGATGCACAAATTGAAATCATATTCCCACTAAAATTATAAGAAAGTGTTAAAACGCTCATGTAAACAAAAGGGCAATTCCAGCAAATTTTTATTAATACCTCTTTATGTAACTGATTATTTTTGTGTGGCCCTGTAAATGTAATGATAACCATACTATATTACACAGAAGGCACACTCTTTTGTGCATATGAATAATATATTTCAATTGCATTAAGCTTTGTGGAAAACAAATTATGAAAATTTGTTTTATAAAAATAACTCTCATACAACACAATCCTTTGGAGTACTTTTAAGTGCCCCTGTACACAAACCAGTCAGAAATGTACTCTATTCTACATAAGAAACATCCAATAGGGAATTAAATAACATATTAAAATTTCATTAAAGTTTCTATACATTAAAGGTATTAAAATATAATTTATAGAAACCCCTCTCAAAGAACACAATGCTTTCGAATACTTTTGGGTGTCCCTGTACACAAACCAGAAGAGGTATCCATTCCATTTTCAATAGGGAACATCCGATAGTGAAAATGAATAAAATATATCGGTTTAAAGAAATTCAATAAATGTTTACGGGAATTAGAGCGCAGAAAAACAGACAGAGAGACAGACGGACATAAGAACAGTCAGACAGATACACAAATTGAAATTATATTCACTTTAAAAAAATGATAGAAAGTGTCAAAAACGCTTAATGTAAACGAAAGTATAATTCTAGCAATTTTTTAATAATAGCTCTTAATATAACTGAATATTTTTGTGTCACCCTGTAAATCTCATGGTAACCATGCTATATTTTACGCAAAGAATTCTTTTGTGCATATAAATAACATATTTCAATTTCCTAAAACTTCGTGGAAAGTAAAGTTATTAAAATTCGATTTATAGAAATATCTCAAAAAGAACGTAATGGTTTGGTGTACTTTTGAGTGTCCCTGTATATAAAACAGAGTTGGTACGTAATCTATTCTATATAGGAAACATCCAATACTGAACTTAAATAACATATTTCAATTCATGAAGATATTGTACAGTAAAGCTATGAAAATATGGTTTATAGAAATACCTCTCATAGAAAACAATTCTTTGAAATACTTTCGGGTGTCCCTGTACACAAACCAGTAGAGGTATAAACTCCATTTTCGATAGGAAACATCCGATAGTGTACTTGAATAACATATATCAGTTTCAAAAAATTCCATAAATATTTACGGGAGTTAGAGCGCGGGAAGACAGACAGACGGACAGACGGGCATACGGACAGATACACAAATATATATCATATTCACACTTAAAAAAAATGTTAGGAAGTGTTGAAACGCTTAATGTAAACGAAAGTAGAATTATAGCAAATTTTTAATAATAGCTCTTAATATAACAGAATATTTTTGTTTCACCCTGTAAATCTAATGCTAATCATGCTATATTCTATGTAAAGCATTCTTTTGTGAATATAAATAACATATTTCAATTTCCTAAAACATCGTGGAAAGTAAAGTTGTTAAAATTTGATTTATAGAAATATCTCTCATAGAACGCAATGCTTTAGAATACTTTTGAATGTACTTGTATATAAAACAGAGTTGGTATTTAATCCATTTTTTACAGGAAAAATCCAATAGTGAACTTGAATAATATATTTCAATTTCATTATGATATGTGTACAGTAAAGGTATGAAAATATGATTTATAGAAATACCTGTCATAGAACACAATGCTTTGAAATACTTTCGGGTGCCCCTGTACACAAACCAGTAGAGGTATAAACTCCATTTTAAACAGGGAACATCCGATAGTGAGCTTGAATAACATATATCAGTTTCAAGAAATTCCACAAATATTTACGGGAATTAGAGCGCGGCGAGACAGACAGACGGACAGACAGACAGACAAACCGAAGCCATTAACACTTTTCAACCTTGTTGGGAAGTCTTAAAAATGTTAGAAAGTGTTAAAAACGCTTAATGTAAACGAAAGTACACTTCTAGCAAATATTTATGAATAGCTCTTTATATAAATGATAATTCTTGTGTCACCCTGTAAATCTAAAAGCTAATCATGCTATATATTCTATGCAATGCATTTTCTTTTGTGCTTATAAATAAAACATTTCAATTTCATAAATCCTCATGCAAAGTAATTAAAATTTAGTTTATAGAAATATCTCCATAAAACGCAATGCTTTGGAACACTTTTGTGTGTCCCTGTACACAAATGAGTGGTGGTATTTGCTCCGTTTTCTACAGGAAACTTTCGATGATGAACTTGAATAACACATTTCGATTTCATTAAGATTTGTGTACAGTAGGGTATGGAAATATGGTTTATAGAAATGCCTATCATAGAACACAATGCTTTGAAATACTTTTGTGTGTCCCTGTGCACAAATCAATGGCGGTATTTACTCTATTTTATTCAGGAAACATCCGATAGTGAACTTGAATAACATATTTCAATTTCATTACAATTTTTGTACAGTAAGGGTATGAAAATATGGCTTATAGAAATGCCTCTCATAGAACACAATGCTTTGAAATATTTTCGGGGTCCCTGTACACAAACCAGTAGAGGTATAAACTTCATTTTCAATAGGGAACATCCGATAGTGAACTTGAATAAAATATATCAGTTTCAAGAAATTCCATAAATATTTACGGGAGTTAGAGCGCGGGAAGACAGACAGACGGACAGACGGGCATACAGACAGATACACAAATATATATCATATTCACACTTAAAAAAAATGTTAGGAAGTGTTGAAACGCTTAATGTAAACGAAAGTAGAATTATAGCAAATTTTTAATAATAGCTCTTAATATAACAGAATATTTTTGTTTCACCCTGTAAATCTAATGCTAATCATGCTATATTCTATGTAAAGCATTCTTTTGTGAATATAAATAACATATTTCAATTTCCTAAAACATCGTGGAAAGTAAAGTTGTTAAAATTTGATTTATAGAAATATCTCTCATAGAACGCAATGCTTTAGAATACTTTTGAATGTACTTGTATATAAAACAGAGTTGGTATTTAATCCATTTTTTACAGGAAAAATCCAATAGTGAACTTGAATAATATATTTCAATTTCATTATGATATGTGTACAGTAAAGGTATGAAAATATGATTTATAGAAATACCTGTCATAGAACACAATGCTTTGAAATACTTTCGGGTGCCCCTGTACACAAACCAGTAGAGGTATAAACTCCATTTTAAACAGGGAACATCCGATAGTGAGCTTGAATAACATATATCAGTTTCAAGAAATTCCACAAATATTTACGGGAATTAGAGCGCGGCGAGACAGACAGACGGACAGACAGACAGACAAACCGAAGCCATTAACACTTTTCAACCTTGTTGGGAAGTCTTAAAAATGTTAGAAAGTGTTAAAAACGCTTAATGTAAACGAAAGTACACTTCTAGCAAATATTTATGAATAGCTCTTTATATAAATGATAATTCTTGTGTCACCCTGTAAATCTAAAAGCTAATCATGCTATATATTCTATGCAATGCATTTTCTTTTGTGCTTATAAATAAAACATTTCAATTTCATAAATCCTCATGCAAAGTAATTAAAATTTAGTTTATAGAAATATCTCCATAAAACGCAATGCTTTGGAACACTTTTGTGTGTCCCTGTACACAAATGAGTGGTGGTATTTGCTCCGTTTTCTACAGGAAACTTTCGATGATGAACTTGAATAACATATTTCGATTTCATTAAGATTTGTGTACAGTAGGGTATGGAAATATGGTTTATAGAAATGCCTATCATAGAACACAATGCTTTGAAATACTTTTGTGTGTCCCTGTGCACAAATCAATGGCGGTATTTACTCTATTTTATTCAGGAAACATCCGATAGTGAACTTGAATAACATATTTCAATTTCATTACAATTTTTGTACAGTAAGGGTATGAAAATATGGCTTATAGAAATGCCTCTCATAGAACACAATGCTTTGAAATATTTTCGGGGTCCCTGTACACAAACCAGTAGAGGTATAAACTTCATTTTCAATAGGGAACATCCGATAGTGAACTTGAATAAAATATATCAGTTTCAAGAAATTCCATAAATATTTACGGGAGTTAGAGCGCGGGAAGACAGACAGACGGACAGACGGGCATACAGACAGATACACAAATATATATCATATTCACACTTAAAAAAAATGTTAGGAAGTGTTGAAACGCTTAATGTAAACGAAAGTAGAATTATAGCAAATTTTTAATAATAGCTCTTAATATAACAGAATATTTTTGTTTCACCCTGTAAATCTAATGCTAATCATGCTATATTCTATGTAAAGCATTCTTTTGTGAATATAAATAACATATTTCAATTTCCTAAAACATCGTGGAAAGTAAAGTTGTTAAAATTTGATTTATAGAAATATCTCTCATAGAACGCAATGCTTTAGAATACTTTTGAATGTACTTGTATATAAAACAGAGTTGGTATTTAATCCATTTTTTACAGGAAAAATCCAATAGTGAACTTGAATAATATATTTCAATTTCATTATGATATGTGTACAGTAAAGGTATGAAAATATGATTTATAGAAATACCTGTCATAGAACACAATGCTTTGAAATACTTTCGGGTGCCCCTGTACACAAACCAGTAGAGGTATAAACTCCATTTTAAACAGGGAACATCCGATAGTGAGCTTGAATAACATATATCAGTTTCAAGAAATTCCACAAATATTTACGGGAATTAGAGCGCGGCGAGACAGACAGACGGACAGACAGACAGACAAACCGAAGCCATTAACACTTTTCAACCTTGTTGGGAAGTCTTAAAAATGTTAGAAAGTGTTAAAAACGCTTAATGTAAACGAAAGTACACTTCTAGCAAATATTTATGAATAGCTCTTTATATAAATGATAATTCTTGTGTCACCCTGTAAATCTAAAAGCTAATCATGCTATATATTCTATGCAATGCATTTTCTTTTGTGCTTATAAATAAAACATTTCAATTTCATAAATCCTCATGCAAAGTAATTAAAATTTAGTTTATAGAAATATCTCCATAAAACGCAATGCTTTGGAACACTTTTGTGTGTCCCTGTACACAAATGAGTGGTGGTATTTGCTCCGTTTTCTACAGGAAACTTTCGATGATGAACTTGAATAACATATTTCGATTTCATTAAGATTTGTGTACAGTAGGGTATGGAAATATGGTTTATAGAAATGCCTATCATAGAACACAATGCTTTGAAATACTTTTGTGTGTCCCTGTGCACAAATCAATGGCGGTATTTACTCTATTTTATTCAGGAAACATCCGATAGTGAACTTGAATAACATATTTCAATTTCATTACAATTTTTGTACAGTAAGGGTATGAAAATATGGCTTATAGAAATGCCTCTCATAGAACACAATGCTTTGAAATATTTTCGGGGTCCCTGTACACAAACCAGTAGAGGTATAAACTTCATTTTCAATAGGGAACATCCGATAGTGAACTTGAATAAAATATATCAGTTTCAAGAAATTCCATAAATATTTACGGGAGTTAGAGCGCGGGAAGACAGACAGACGGACAGACGGGCATACAGACAGATACACAAATATATATCATATTCACACTTAAAAAAAATGTTAGGAAGTGTTGAAACGCTTAATGTAAACGAAAGTAGAATTATAGCAAATTTTTAATAATAGCTCTTAATATAACAGAATATTTTTGTTTCACCCTGTAAATCTAATGCTAATCATGCTATATTCTATGTAAAGCATTCTTTTGTGAATATAAATAACATATTTCAATTTCCTAAAACATCGTGGAAAGTAAAGTTGTTAAAATTTGATTTATAGAAATATCTCTCATAGAACGCAATGCTTTAGAATACTTTTGAATGTACTTGTATATAAAACAGAGTTGGTATTTAATCCATTTTTTACAGGAAAAATCCAATAGTGAACTTGAATAATATATTTCAATTTCATTATGATATGTGTACAGTAAAGGTATGAAAATATGATTTATAGAAATACCTGTCATAGAACACAATGCTTTGAAATACTTTCGGGTGCCCCTGTACACAAACCAGTAGAGGTATAAACTCCATTTTAAACAGGGAACATCCGATAGTGAGCTTGAATAACATATATCAGTTTCAAGAAATTCCACAAATATTTACGGGAATTAGAGCGCGGCGAGACAGACAGACGGACAGACAGACAGACAAACCGAAGCCATTAACACTTTTCAACCTTGTTGGGAAGTCTTAAAAATGTTAGAAAGTGTTAAAAACGCTTAATGTAAACGAAAGTACACTTCTAGCAAATATTTATGAATAGCTCTTTATATAAATGATAATTCTTGTGTCACCCTGTAAATCTAAAAGCTAATCATGCTATATATTCTATGCAATGCATTTTCTTTTGTGCTTATAAATAAAACATTTCAATTTCATAAATCCTCATGCAAAGTAATTAAAATTTAGTTTATAGAAATATCTCCATAAAACGCAATGCTTTGGAACACTTTTGTGTGTCCCTGTACACAAATGAGTGGTGGTATTTGCTCCGTTTTCTACAGGAAACTTTCGATGATGAACTTGAATAACATATTTCGATTTCATTAAGATTTGTGTACAGTAGGGTATGGAAATATGGTTTATAGAAATGCCTATCATAGAACACAATGCTTTGAAATACTTTTGTGTGTCCCTGTGCACAAATCAATGGCGGTATTTACTCTATTTTATTCAGGAAACATCCGATAGTGAACTTGAATAACATATTTCAATTTCATTACAATTTTTGTACAGTAAGGGTATGAAAATATGGCTTATAGAAATGCCTCTCATAGAACACAATGCTTTGAAATATTTTCGGGGTCCCTGTACACAAACCAGTAGAGGTATAAACTTCATTTTCAATAGGGAACATCCGATAGTGAACTTGAATAAAATATATCAGTTTCAAGAAATTCCATAAATATTTACGGGAGTTAGAGCGCGGGAAGACAGACAGACGGACAGACGGGCATACAGACAGATACACAAATATATATCATATTCACACTTAAAAAAAATGTTAGGAAGTGTTGAAACGCTTAATGTAAACGAAAGTAGAATTATAGCAAATTTTTAATAATAGCTCTTAATATAACAGAATATTTTTGTTTCACCCTGTAAATCTAATGCTAATCATGCTATATTCTATGTAAAGCATTCTTTTGTGAATATAAATAACATATTTCAATTTCCTAAAACATCGTGGAAAGTAAAGTTGTTAAAATTTGATTTATAGAAATATCTCTCATAGAACGCAATGCTTTAGAATACTTTTGAATGTACTTGTATATAAAACAGAGTTGGTATTTAATCCATTTTTTACAGGAAAAATCCAATAGTGAACTTGAATAATATATTTCAATTTCATTATGATATGTGTACAGTAAAGGTATGAAAATATGATTTATAGAAATACCTGTCATAGAACACAATGCTTTGAAATACTTTCGGGTGCCCCTGTACACAAACCAGTAGAGGTATAAACTCCATTTTAAACAGGGAACATCCGATAGTGAGCTTGAATAACATATATCAGTTTCAAGAAATTCCACAAATATTTACGGGAATTAGAGCGCGGCGAGACAGACAGACGGACAGACAGACAGACAAACCGAAGCCATTAACACTTTTCAACCTTGTTGGGAAGTCTTAAAAATGTTAGAAAGTGTTAAAAACGCTTAATGTAAACGAAAGTACACTTCTAGCAAATATTTATGAATAGCTCTTTATATAAATGATAATTCTTGTGTCACCCTGTAAATCTAAAAGCTAATCATGCTATATATTCTATGCAATGCATTTTCTTTTGTGCTTATAAATAAAACATTTCAATTTCATAAATCCTCATGCAAAGTAATTAAAATTTAGTTTATAGAAATATCTCCATAAAACGCAATGCTTTGGAACACTTTTGTGTGTCCCTGTACACAAATGAGTGGTGGTATTTGCTCCGTTTTCTACAGGAAACTTTCGATGATGAACTTGAATAACATATTTCGATTTCATTAAGATTTGTGTACAGTAGGGTATGGAAATATGGTTTATAGAAATGCCTATCATAGAACACAATGCTTTGAAATACTTTTGTGTGTCCCTGTGCACAAATCAATGGCGGTATTTACTCTATTTTATTCAGGAAACATCCGATAGTGAACTTGAATAACATATTTCAATTTCATTACAATTTTTGTACAGTAAGGGTATGAAAATATGGCTTATAGAAATGCCTCTCATAGAACACAATGCTTTGAAATATTTTCGGGGTCCCTGTACACAAACCAGTAGAGGTATAAACTTCATTTTCAATAGGGAACATCCGATAGTGAACTTGAATAAAATATATCAGTTTCAAGAAATTCCATAAATATTTACGGGAGTTAGAGCGCGGGAAGACAGACAGACGGACAGACGGGCATACAGACAGATACACAAATATATATCATATTCACACTTAAAAAAAATGTTAGGAAGTGTTGAAACGCTTAATGTAAACGAAAGTAGAATTATAGCAAATTTTTAATAATAGCTCTTAATATAACAGAATATTTTTGTTTCACCCTGTAAATCTAATGCTAATCATGCTATATTCTATGTAAAGCATTCTTTTGTGAATATAAATAACATATTTCAATTTCCTAAAACATCGTGGAAAGTAAAGTTGTTAAAATTTGATTTATAGAAATATCTCTCATAGAACGCAATGCTTTAGAATACTTTTGAATGTACTTGTATATAAAACAGAGTTGGTATTTAATCCATTTTTTACAGGAAAAATCCAATAGTGAACTTGAATAATATATTTCAATTTCATTATGATATGTGTACAGTAAAGGTATGAAAATATGATTTATAGAAATACCTGTCATAGAACACAATGCTTTGAAATACTTTCGGGTGCCCCTGTACACAAACCAGTAGAGGTATAAACTCCATTTTAAACAGGGAACATCCGATAGTGAGCTTGAATAACATATATCAGTTTCAAGAAATTCCACAAATATTTACGGGAATTAGAGCGCGGCGAGACAGACAGACGGACAGACAGACAGACAAACCGAAGCCATTAACACTTTTCAACCTTGTTGGGAAGTCTTAAAAATGTTAGAAAGTGTTAAAAACGCTTAATGTAAACGAAAGTACACTTCTAGCAAATATTTATGAATAGCTCTTTATATAAATGATAATTCTTGTGTCACCCTGTAAATCTAAAAGCTAATCATGCTATATATTCTATGCAATGCATTTTCTTTTGTGCTTATAAATAAAACATTTCAATTTCATAAATCCTCATGCAAAGTAATTAAAATTTAGTTTATAGAAATATCTCCATAAAACGCAATGCTTTGGAACACTTTTGTGTGTCCCTGTACACAAATGAGTGGTGGTATTTGCTCCGTTTTCTACAGGAAACTTTCGATGATGAACTTGAATAACATATTTCGATTTCATTAAGATTTGTGTACAGTAGGGTATGGAAATATGGTTTATAGAAATGCCTATCATAGAACACAATGCTTTGAAATACTTTTGTGTGTCCCTGTGCACAAATCAATGGCGGTATTTACTCTATTTTATTCAGGAAACATCCGATAGTGAACTTGAATAACATATTTCAATTTCATTACAATTTTTGTACAGTAAGGGTATGAAAATATGGCTTATAGAAATGCCTCTCATAGAACACAATGCTTTGAAATATTTTCGGGGTCCCTGTACACAAACCAGTAGAGGTATAAACTTCATTTTCAATAGGGAACATCCGATAGTGAACTTGAATAAAATATATCAGTTTCAAGAAATTCCATAAATATTTACGGGAGTTAGAGCGCGGGAAGACAGACAGACGGACAGACGGGCATACAGACAGATACACAAATATATATCATATTCACACTTAAAAAAAATGTTAGGAAGTGTTGAAACGCTTAATGTAAACGAAAGTAGAATTATAGCAAATTTTTAATAATAGCTCTTAATATAACAGAATATTTTTGTTTCACCCTGTAAATCTAATGCTAATCATGCTATATTCTATGTAAAGCATTCTTTTGTGAATATAAATAACATATTTCAATTTCCTAAAACATCGTGGAAAGTAAAGTTGTTAAAATTTGATTTATAGAAATATCTCTCATAGAACGCAATGCTTTAGAATACTTTTGAATGTACTTGTATATAAAACAGAGTTGGTATTTAATCCATTTTTTACAGGAAAAATCCAATAGTGAACTTGAATAATATATTTCAATTTCATTATGATATGTGTACAGTAAAGGTATGAAAATATGATTTATAGAAATACCTGTCATAGAACACAATGCTTTGAAATACTTTCGGGTGCCCCTGTACACAAACCAGTAGAGGTATAAACTCCATTTTAAACAAGGAACATCCGATAGTGAGCTTGAATAACATATATCAGTTTCAAGAAATTCCACAAATATTTACGGGAATTAGAGCGCGGCGAGACAGACAGACGGACAGACAGACGGACAGACAGACAGACAAACCGAAGCCATTAACACTTTTCAACCTTGTTGGGAAGTCTTAAAAATGTTAGAAAGTGTTAAAAACGCTTAATGTAAACGAAAGTACACTTCTAGCAAATATTTATGAATAGCTCTTTATATAAATGATAATTCTTGTGTCACCCTGTAAATCTAAAAGCTAATCATGCTATATATTCTATGCAATGCATTTTCTTTTGTGCTTATAAATAAAACATTTCAATTTCATAAATCCTCATGCAAAGTAATTAAAATTTAGTTTATAGAAATATCTCCATAAAACGCAATGCTTTGGAACACTTTTGTGTGTCCCTGTACACAAATGAGTGGTGGTATTTGCTCCGTTTTCTACAGGAAACATTCGATGATGAACTTGAATAACATATTTCGATTTCATTAAGATTTGTGTACAGTAGGGTATGGAAATATGGTTTATAGAAATGCCTATCATAGAACACAATGCTTTGAAATACTTTTGTGTGTCCCTGTGCACAAATCAATGGCGGTATTTACTCTATTTTATTCAGGAAACATCCGATAGTGAACTTGAATAACATATTTCAATTTCATTACAATTTTTGTACAGTAAGGGTATGAAAATATGGCTTATAGAAATGCCTCTCATAGAACACAATGCTTTGAAATATTTTCGGGGTCCCTGTACACAAACCAGTAGAGGTATAAACTCCATTTTCAATAGGGAACATCCGATAGTGAACTTGAATAAAATATATCAGTTTCAAGAAATTCCATAAATATTTACGGGAGTTAGAGCGCGGACAGACTGACAGACAGACAAACCCATGTCATAAACACTTTTCAAACTTGTTGTAAAGTGTTAAAAAGGCGCATCTTCAGATGTTAAGAGTGAACCATAAAATACTCATGGGGAAAAAATAAATGTAAGAGATGTATGGCTTATTTTTAGTGCAAAAAATGTTTTATTTCGAAATTGCGAAAAACCATGCCTGCCAATACCCTCATTAGAATTCCGTAGTATTTTCACTCCTTCCTTTTTTTTTCACACCAGTAAATTTTTAGAGTAATATTTTCCAAGTGCAATTGAAGTTAAATAATAGTAATAATAAAAAAATACTTCAATCAAATAATGGTATGAAGAACAGAATGGGTTAACTATACTACAGAATATTAATTGGAATGTTGGCAAGTGTGCAGGTATAAAATTAGTTGGTATAGAAACTTAACACGTTGCTGGTCCTAACACTCTAAACATTGTTGCCACAATTAGTGACTCTTATGCAACTACAAATAATAATTTTGAAGAGTAATATTTGGTATAGAGAGTGTTGTCAAATCTAGTGGATTTTTTATTCAATAATTACAAATAATTTTAAAAAGTGATACTTAATCATGTTTGCCAACATACTAATTAATATTCAGTAGTATTGTTAGCACCGCCTACTTTTTCACACCTGTACCTTTTTAGAGTATTTTTCAACTTATTTAATCGTAATTGCATTTGGAAATTATTACTCCAAAAATTTACTGGTGTGAAAAAAAGGGCGGGGCTAATAACAATTCGGAATATTAAGTAGGTTGTTGGGAAATCTGTATTTAATATACGTAATAGACGATTAATCTTCGAAGTAATTTGCCAAACGTTGCAATTAAAAATTATTGGTAGCTGTTGAATAAATAATATAATAGATCTGGCAACACTGGATATAGATAATTGATGAATATTCTTCAACGTGATTAAGCAACTGTTACAGGTAAAATTTAGTGGTGGGCGCTAAATAAAATAGTACCTAAATCTGATAACACTGATCAGTGAGTGAAATTAAATGGGACAGATAAAGGTTTTAGTACAGCAGAAACAAATTCAGTTCACAAACTTATGGTAACATCCTAAACTTTTATATAATACGACTCTATACTTTGTATTTTGTGGTACAGCTTAAATAATATATATTACTTTATTTTAATACTTATTACGATTGCATTAAAAATATTAAATGAAAATTGCTTGAGCTAACTGACTTTCTGTTTAAGCATACTACAGTTTTAATAACAAAAGCCAAAATTTTACGGGAATAACGCAAAAAACTAACGTCATAGCTGCTTCCAAAAAAGTATATTAAGGTATATATAAATACTTGGTTTGGAGGAATGAATAAAGTAATGGCAGAATAATAATAATAAAAAAGAAAAAGACGAAGAAGAAGAAGAAGAGCATGAAAGGAAAAAGGATATCACAATTGCAATATCATTTAACTAATTCATTTTATTGAATAAATAATTCACTTGTTCCAATAGCCCCAGTCTGCTCGACGTTTTGAAACAGATTTATTTATTTATTTATTTGGGGGATTTTTGTTCTAAATAGGTACGTCAAATATATTATCTATAAAATTCACATTTGCATGAGTAAATAAATAAATAAAAAGTATTGAAACTTTTTATATCTTCAAATGTTATTATGTACAAATTTAAATTTCTAATAGGTAATGTTATGGATTTGAAATATGTAATAAAAACCTCAAGTGCACGTAAGTAATATCTTGTATCTATCTAATGTGCTACCAAATATTCATAGTCAAAAGCAATTTTTTTTTTTCTTAGAATAAAGACTATAGTAGCATATGTAGGAGAACAATAATTTATTATTTAAATAAATAATGAAATTTTATTCATGAAATTAACTGTGAAGAAGAAATTCTAAAATATTATTATTTAAATTTATACCAGAAAATATTAAGACATATTTTGTTATATAAAAAATAAAAATATGGATTGTCAGAGGACTTTGAAAGCTTTTTCCCCATCCGAATCCTGAAAGTCTGTTCTCCGAACAGATAAATGCTAAATGTCAGATATACTACTTTGACGTCGTGTGTAAATTGTTCTAGAGCGCAGTTAGCGTCTCCGAATTCTCATTCCAGTAATTTTTTGAATCATTTTCTTCTTTTGTAGTCGCTGTGTTATACTGAGGGGAAAATTTTCTGTAAAAATTCCGGTGCGAGAAAGTGAGTTTGTTTAAAATACATCGGGATAAATTCAAAATGTGCAAGTCGTGTTATCAGATTATGGAATTAATAATTAAAAGTGCAGCGGTTGCATTATCGCTTTTAAAATTACTCGGTTATTAGTTACAATAAATATCATTTTTGAAAATTATTGATGGCTGTTGAATAATCACATATCTTATACTATTAAGTGAGCAATATTTGTATGTATATTTCACTGTTCTCGAAAACGGTAGTTCGGACAGTCACGAGATTTATCACAAAGGTGCCCCCCGAAGGATCATTGTGCACACCGAAGTCGGAATTTCGAATTTTTGTTTAGTTTTCTTTTAATTAATAAAAATATGATAAGAATAAGCCAATAATAGCAAAAAAATTAGCCATTTAAATTTTATCCATAATTTAATTGTTGCCAAAAAAAAAAAAAAAACTTATACTATTTAGTGAGCAATATTTGTATTTAAATTTTATCCATAATTTGATTGTTGAAAAAAAAAAAAAAAAAAACTTATACTATTAAGTGAGCAATATTTGTATATGTATATTTCACTGTTCTCAAAAACGGTAACTCGGACAGTCACGAGATTTAACACAAAGGTGCCCCCAGAAGGATCATTGTGCACATCGAAGTCAGAATTTCGAATTTTTGTTTAATTTTCTTTTAATTAATAAAAATATAAAAATAATAAACTAATTATAGCAAAAAATTAGCCTATTAAATTTTATTCATAATTTAATTGTTGCCAACAGAAAAAAAAGAGTTTATTTATTTATTTTTTCAACAGGAAAATAAATACATTTATCTAAACATGAACAATAAAAAAATAAAGTAAATAAATAAATAAATTATGCATCTCACAAATATTGATTTCATTTTTAATTTAAAATTTCTTTTACACATTGATAAAGTGCTAATATAGTTTACGATGCTAATATATGTTGTACTAAAATCAGTTTTATTTATAGATCCTCCTGGGTAATTTTAAGGTTGATTTCTTTAGAAATCGACCTATCCGCGATTGTAATGAAATGCTCGCCCTCTGGTGGGCTAAGGTGAAATTACAATTAACATGAATAACTTTTGGCTTTCATCGGGACGCCATTGCTTGCCGATGTTTAGTTTCACATATATTTATTGAATAGAAATGAATAAATCCGGCAAAAAGATAACACATACTGTTATGTGCCAAAGTGTGACTCCAAAGGATCATGAAATCCAGAATTAAGCTTACATTTATTTCCAAATGACAAATTTAAAATTTCAGTTGCTTCGGCTAATGGAAGTAAAGAATTAATCAGATGATTTGAAACTAATATTTGTTCAGCTTCAGTTAAAAATCAACTTCCGACCGAACTTTGAATAAACTGAAATATTTTTTTCCAAAAACAATCAATTTTTGATGATGTAAAGGCGGAGAAATTATTGCACGAACAATAAGTAGTAACACAAATAGTACAATAATAAATACACGTGGCTGTTATATTTACTAACAAAAAAAGCTGAAAAAGCGCAATCTATAGATCATTACAAACGCGGATTGCAATCTGAAATTTGGTAGAGAGGTAGAGAATAGTCTGGAATAGAACATAGGTCACTATTTATACCGGAAATTTTATTAGATATTTTAAAATTAATTAAAATATGAAAAAAAAAAAAAAAAAAAAAAAAAAAAAACTGGTAATTGACTCAATAGAGCATTTTCTCGTGACGTCTGGTGGTTGGCAAAAAAGCGCGCTCGACTTTCCCGCGCCCCGCCCACCATTGATTTTTAGTTGGTAATCCGCCATCGCTATGCTTTTCCCAAGCCTTTTTGCCAACCACTCATAAAAGTTGAGATGTTTGTTTATAAACAAGGAACTGCCCTATATAGAGCATTTTCTCGTGACGTCTTGTGGTTGGCAAAAAAGCGCGCTCGACTTTCCCGCGCCCCGCCCACCATTGATTTTCCGTTGGTAATCTGCCATCGCTATGCTTTTCCCAAGCCTTTTTGCCAACCACTCATAAAAGTTGAGATGTTTGTTTACAAACAAGGAACTGCCCTATAAGCCATTTAAATTTTTAATTGTTGCCAAAAAAGTTTACGAGGTATTTTTTATTTTTTATTTATTTTATTTTTATTTTATTTTTTCAACATAAAATGAAATATGGTTTCACGCGAAAAATAAAAAAATTACTAAATGTTAAATTGGTCGATGAGAAAATGACTCTTTATTATTTTAAAATAAAATAGTAATATTACAAATCGAACATATTTTTTCTGAATTTTATTTCACAGCATTTTTTTATATACCTCAACTTCAGATTTTTTTTTTTCTTTTAAGTACGGCGGATGGAACACGATTGGCATAAAAGCTAATTCAGCATTATATTAAAAGTATTTTCTTATTGATAATTCTGGACATTTTTTAAAAATTTTGATGCTGAAGTAGATCGGACATTTTTCGCCAAGTTAAAGATAGAAAGAAATACGCAAGCGAAATGATAACGTCACTGGCCGTTCGTGGATGCAAGAAAAATATTTCCTATGTTAAACGCATATTGGATATTTTTAAAAAATTATTAAAAATTGAGGAAAATTATTTCCCGATTTTAATCCCTATATTTAGGTATAGATATGTATTAGTTATCATGTCCATCCGTTAGATTAAGTTATTTTTGATGTAAAATTGACAAAATTTGAATTTTTAATTTTATAGGTGCGTGTAGTTTGCATAAATAAGACTCCAAATTATAAAACTAATATTATTTACATACTATTTGCAATCTATATGATGCAAAGGATGAATTAATTATTGCAGTAGAATGTATAGAAATATAAGCAAGCATTATTACAAATATTCTAGCTCAGAGACAAAGTAAACATTGTTCAATGAAAGTTCTCGTTTCTTATTGCTACCTAGGAAACAAAACTGTTTTTTGTTGCCAGATGCGTAAAGTCTTTTTAACTATCGGCAGTGTTGGAAGATGGCTACAATTTCAAAACTCTAGAAAAAAAACATGGCAAACTTCCATATTCGATTGAAAACACAAACATTTCATTTCAAAGGATGATATTTACACAATAAATATCCAACTAATATACTAATTAAAAGGGAAATGATAAATATGCTATCATACTTTGAAGTCAAATTTGTTTTCAAATGTCTAAATAAAGTATCTGATATAAGATAATAAATGATAATCTGATATAAGTAATACGTTGCAGCGGAATAGATTTCATATCGGTCATCCTTGGCAGAAAAAAAAAATATATATCGCCAAATTATTTGGCGAACGTAATTTAATTCCTTTCAAAAATCATTGTTACAGAGTAATGAATAATAAGAAACAATATTTCGTAAAATGGATATTAAGAAAATATACATCTGACATATATATTTTCGTATGACGTTTATGATCTCCAAATACAATAAGCGCCAAGAACGACAGAGTTTTGAAATTTAAAATTAAAATTTTGTCAATTTGACAGCAAAATAACTCAATCTAACACATGCACATGATAACTAATCTATACTAATATTAGCTGGCTTTGCCCGCTTCGCTGGACACTATACTTAAATGAGTTGTCAAAATCACATATTATTAATAACGTAAGTTAAAGTTACCGCTGTGTTCTTTACATGTTCTTCTCGCTCTCAACGTGAGGAGTCCGGGTTTCCACTGCCTTCGGCTGAACTTACCTGCTTTTTACCTCCCCTTCCTCAGCGGGTATGTTCGAAAATTTGCGAAATCCCACCAAAGTACACAATGCGTACACTTAATCAACATCCACACACCAAAATTTGAATTTCTAAGATAATTGAAGGCGAATTCAAGCAGGAAAACGTGTTTTTGCACGTGTTTATTGCCCCCGAACTCAAGGGGGTTTAGAGGGGATTTCGTAAAATCCCATAATAATTTTTTAGTTTTACTTACATCTAGTCTCCTCATGTGCAATTTTTTTACTGTGAAGTAATTTGGAGCCGAGTTATTCTTACAAACATGTTTTTGAATTTTGCCCCCCCCCAAGAGGGAAAGGGGGCATTCTGAAAAAGTTGATAACTATAATTTTAAGTTGGGTAAGGACTAAAATTCCTGCCGAGCGCCGTTGAATTCCGTTTAGCCGTTCTCACGTGATACCCAGACAAAAACAGTGTTATACACATACACTCACGACGACACACACACACACACAGACAGACAAAATTCTCGAAAATCATTTTTGGCTTTCATGATGTGTGAAACGTGAAGATATCGCAAAGTTTTTTGATTCTGACAAAAGTCTGATTTTATTAATATAGATAATATTAAATTGAAACCCTATTTACAATTACCTTATGTATCTAATTATTTTTTAAATTCTTAATTTGTTACAAACATCTTGTTTATGAGTTGTCCGAGAGAAGAAAATCTGAAATGGCTTAATCCTCACACAGACAAACTTTTCGTAACACCGCGTGCATTTATCGCGAAATTCGTCAAATAGCGTGGCAGCGTTGTTTAATTTACATTTTTTTTTTTTTTTTTTTTTTTTTTTTTTTTTTTTTTTTTAAGTCTACTATTTTTTCTTTTGTTTTTTTTCTTCGGAACAGCTTTAGTACCAGATCTCCAAGCAAAATTTGAAATTTGGCATCGAAGTACCTAGGACATTTCTCGCCAACTTTTTTATATCCGACTCTGCTATAGCCATTATAATTCATTGCCAAAATGGCAAAAATAAAATAAAATAATAAGTTGCCAAGAGGGTCTTATACTAAAACTGTATCTTTTCTTCAATATTCACCTGCATCGACAATCTATTAGAGTTTTCTGCATTGAAATTTCGTCAGATGATAGATATATGGCTATATTTGAATTCGGTATCGATATCAGGTGTTGTATATATATAAAGAGAGAGGCCTGTTGTCTAAAACGTAAAGATAACGTATTTTTATTTATTTATTTTTTTTTTTTTCATTGAAAGCGTTTTACTGACAAAATCGTTATGGTGCATTTTACCCACAATTCAAAAACTAATCAAAATTTTGAAAATTTCTATAGATATAATTTTAAGTTGGGTAAAGACCTAAATTCCTACCTAGTGCCGTTGAATTCCGTCCAGCCGTTCTTGAGTGATACCCGGACAAACATAACGACATACAGACACGATGACACACACACACAGGCAAAAATTTCTCATTTTTGGATTTCATACTGTGTGAAACGTGAAGATATCAGAAAAATTTTTGATTCTGACAAATTTAAAGACAAAAGTCTGATTTTATTAATATAAATTATTTTATTTTTATTTATTTATTCTTTTTTTTTTTTTTTTTTTTTTGTGTGTGTGTGTTTATATACACTTCATGCTTAGTTAACAGTAGTTAGTATATAGCAAAATAAATAAATTAATATGTAAACCTCATCATGGTACAGCCTTAATATAGCTCCCCTTGGCGACTTTTTGTCAACGTTTTAGACCAAAATATAATTTATGCGATTATTGTTCCTATTTCTTTCTATCTTTTCTTTTCTTTCTTTTTTTTAATATTTTATAATTTAGTTATATTTTAGATGCACTACTTGGCTTTAAGTGGCTGTCATTGGCGAAAAATGTGCGATCTACTTCAGCATCAAAATTTAAAAAAAATGTCCAGAATTATCAATAAGTAATTACCTTTAATATAATGCTGAATTAGCTTTTATGCCAAGCGTGATTCATCAGTGCTAAAAAAAAAAATCAAAAGATGAGGTGTATAAAAAAGTGCTATGAAATAAAATTCAGAAGAAACATGTTAGATTTGTATTGTTGCTAGTTTATGTTAAATTTATAAAGACGTCATTTTCTCATCGACCAATTTAACATTTAGTAATTTTTTATTTTTCGCGTGAAAGCATATTTCACTTTATGCGGAATATATAAATAAATAAAAATACCTCGTAAATTTTTTGGCAACAATTAAAAATTTAAATGTCTTATACAACGAGATATATAAATTAGAGTGGATCAATGGATGAAGGATTAGCTTTCCGTGGTTCAAGATGAATCACGTGACATGCTCCAATAGGTTGCTATGTTTGGCCCTTTATCGCTATTTTGGCATTTAAAATATCAGTTCGACAAATTATCTTTATTATTAGGTAGCATGACAGTCCTATGACCGAAATAAATTGTTTTTTAAATCCTTTTGCACATATTTCACATTTTAATAAATAATAAAATACCTTTTTTTCATCGTTTCTCAACAAAGTTTAAAAGTGTTTATAAAAGAAAAAATAAACTTTTAAAGAGCTAAATTTAACAACAAATAATAATTTTTCATCTATTTTTAAGCATTTTATCGGTTAAATTTCAACTACACGAAATAAAAAAGAAGTAAAATCGAAATCAAAACGATTTAGAATAAAATAATATTAAACTGCTTAAGTAAACAAAACATTGGCGGTTATGATTTTCGTCAAGTACAATCTACAAACCGTTGCCATAGGAATTTACTGAAAATATGCTGTTACCAAGGGAACCAACGCATAAATCGAGCATGTCACACGACTCATGTTGGACCATGTCAGGGTTACCATTTATCACTCTACTTTATTTATCTCGTTGGTCTTATATTAAGGCAATTACCGGTTTATTATTTTCATATTTTAATTAATTTTAAGAAGTCTAATCAAATTTCCGGTATAAATAGTAGCCTTATGTTCTATTTCAGACTATTATCTATCTCTGTACCAAATTTCATCCGGATTCGTTTAGCCGTTGTGACGTGATTGAGTAACAAACATCCATCCATCCATCCAAACTTTCGCATTTATATATTATATAGATTATTTATATTATTTATATATTATATTTATATATTAGTATAGATAACATTTCTTGAAAAAAAAAAAAAAAAAAAGATTGAAGTTGTGAATCAAAGCATTATTTTAGGGGAAAAAAAGAACAAAAGCGTATTATAGAGAAAGATTTAAATTAAGCTACAGTTATTATTTTTATTTATTTATTTATTTTTACTGGTTTAATGATAGTTTCTTTTTTTTCCACTCTCTCTCTTAAATTAATGGTATTTATAAATGACAATTCTAAAACAAGTGAATGTAAATTCCATATTCAGTTACTTTTAAAACTGAAAATATCATCATTTTGAGTAAATTTAAAATGATATTTTGAAATTATAGTCGTTACATCAACTATACTCCAGAGAAATAAACAGACAAATATTTAAGTTTTTAATATAATTAAGATGCATAAATTAATAGATATTAACAAGTATCTAAAAACTACTCATATCCATCAAGTACGAACTAACCGTTAGCTGTCTAAATACACTGTGCTGCAAAAAATAAATAAATAAATAAATAAATAAAAAAGAAATAATTTTTTTTTTCGAGCCCTGATACCATTCCTGCTGATTCTCATGTAAAATTATCTCCTGAATCCGAAGATGACTCCCCATTTTGCCCAATCACCCACCGTTTTCTCGGGACGCCACCCTTTCTGTTACTGTTGGGCAGTTTTATGGCCATAAATTTGATTTGGAGAATGGAAAAGAATTATTTTAATACTTTAAAATAAAAAAATATAATTTATAATAAATAATAGTAATAATTGATTAATAAAATATAAAGAATGTAATTTATAATTTCAGTGGCAAATCCCCCTCCTCCCCCTAAACTTTCCCCTTGCTGCAAATGTTCATGTTTTAGAATTTTTCATTTCTGTAGTCCCTCAAAAGACATTTAACAGTTAAAACAATCCCTTCATCCCTTTCAAATCAAACTTATAGCCATAAAAATACCAGAAAATGATAAAAATAGGGGAGCGTCCCCAAATAATGGTGGGTGATAGGGAAAAATGGGCGTCATAATCGTATTCAGGAGGTTATTTTACATAAGAATTTGCAAAAATGGTGTTGGGACCGATTTTCATGCAGAGCAGTGCCATTTGTAGATAATCTTTTTTTAAATCATTTTCAGGAAATAAAATAGAAAGACAGGTTCTAGTCTATGAATATTCTCGGAAACAATCCAAGAAGACTATTATTAGAACCACTAACTTCATGGTAATAGGATTATATACACCACAAAATAAGAATATCGTTTGTTCAGAAATAATATTCTACAGCTTTTTGCAGAATCTCTCATAGGCAAATGCATAGCTTAGAGTTCAACAGAATTTGCTCCTGTGCAGATAGTCTACTTTTGCACTCTTCGACAAACAATTAGCTGCAAGAAACAATGCATAATATAGAAAAAATTAACTCCGGTAAAACTGAGAAAGGGTTTGCTGATTTTTGCAATCCTGAACTATTTTCTGCGGAATTTGATCGCTAATCTCGTGATGTCACTAAATTCATCACCAATGTAGATGAAAACTTGTCGCTGAGTGAATTCTTTGGCGACAAATTTGGCAAACTGGTATTAATTTTGGGGGAAAATAGTGGCTTAATACTGCCGAAATTTGGAAGCTGGCATGATCTACTGTTTTCTTGCGCAGAACTAATTTCATCAAAAGTTCTACAAATCACTAATGAGAATAAAAAAAGGAAAAAGTCATTACTATAATTATTGTTGACAAGAGCCTGTCTATTTCTTTACGTATTACTTTATACACGGTATTACAGTTAAAAGGGAAATAGATGGCAGATTTCTTCACTTCCACGGAAATGGGCATTAGCGGCAAATTTTGGGACTTGGCAAAAGATTTGGCAATTTGGCACCCAATTTTGACGAAAAGTTGTAATTTAGGGTAGCCAAAGTTTAGAAGATATAACTTCAATAGAAACCCACCTGTAAAATTTTCCAGGTTAATTCATTAGTTTCTAGAGTAGAACTATCACGAAAATTCTATAAATCACTAGCAAGACTGGATGAGTTCAGTTTCTGTTTGGACTGCAAGCTGAGCGTACATCTCTAAGAACTTTAAACATTTGGTCATTGTTCTGAATTAGTAAAATTCCTGTTCTGTGGTGTAGGCTGTTAATGAGTACGAAAAACTGGTCTATTCGATTGCTTCAAGAATAATCATTGATTATTTACTTTTATTCGGGTGTTTCCAGAATATTCATTAAATAAAATGCATTCATCTAGAACCTACAAGTCTTTACGAATTACTTTCTACGTGCAAGAATGTCAACAAATTTTCTAACTATCAATATTCATGCTAATATTAATTTCTGTTAAAATCTGTATGACTGAAAGCTATATATAATTGCAAAAAAATTTGTATTTTCGGTCATCATGGATATAATAATATTCGTGGATATTCCAAAATGGAAATGCGCACAGAAACACCAAAATGAGAGATGCACAGCAACTGTTGTAACAAACTTAGATGTGAAATTGCAACATTCTACGTCTAATTGTTTTTGAGTTATACGAGATACACACACACACACATACGTACATACAGACGTCACACAAAATCGCATAAATTCGTAAATATCACAAAAGTGGGAGTTCATGTAAAGACCAAAATTGGTAAATAACAATTCCAAATATAAATTTGCAACTCTCTATGGCTATTCATTTATGAGCTATGTGATACACAAAATCCATTTCGAAAATTGGTTTCACAATACTTCCTTATTCTTTGAATAAGGAAGTAAAAAGTATAGTAAAAGTACAGACATTGTATTTCATTGTAATATTTATAATTATACATGTTAGGAGGTAGTGGTGGCTTTAGTTGTCATAGTACTTTGATAGGGACTTGCTGAGCCTTGTGAATGATGATAGCTCCTAACTGAATTATTAACTAGTTATTTTGCATTCTTTTTGCCCTTTTATTTTTAGTGCACTGGATTGTTTTATAACATTATGGCCTTATTTTGACATACTTATTTTAATATTTTAATAGTCGCACTTTTAATAGTCACGACGGCGCCCTGAGCAAAAAAAAAAAAAAAAATCTTATTTTGCTTCCTTATGAATCATAATTTCTAAAGAGCCTTCTGAAGTTTAATCACATATACTAGTATTTTCCAACCATTTACTTTTTAAAAACCTTGGTTGAAAGTCAGGGACCACTTGTAAATTACTCTTCTTCGATTGCGAGAATATTTTACCACACTCACTAACCTTAAAATAATATTGTTAGTCTTGGAGAACACTCTATCCATCATGCTTTTCCTTGTAAATGAATTCTGTTATCTATTAATCTTCTTTCTACTTTTTTTTTCTTTGTCCAAATTGCCCTGACTAAAAGAATTTGACTTTTTTTTTTTTTTTTTTTTTTTTACTTTGACTTTTTTTTTTATTATGTGTAAATAAGGCAACAAACCAGCCTTTTTCGGCGCCCTTCTCCATCTGGCGCCCGGGGCAAATGCCCCGCTCGCCCCCCTCTAGTTTCGGCCCTGTGCGGTGGACTTATTAAAGCAGTGATAATTTAGATGTGAGGTTTCTCATGCAGGAATAAAGGAAGGGGAAATATATGCATTGTGGGAGTGCAGTGATCGTTTGGGGGTGGGGTTATATTTTTTTATTTTATCAGTGAGGGATGGGAGAAAAATAAGAGAATGGGTATTAGTGTAAGATATTGCGCGCTGTTTTTGTTCGGGTTTCCGTTCGCTGATGGGATCGTTCGCTCGCTCGGAATGTTCGTTCGCTCGGGTTTCATTCGGGAATTCGGGTTTCATTCGTGATGCGCGCTTGCGCGGAAGCACAATTCTATTAATCCGTCGTTGGCGTTTAACTGTACTTATCGGCATATCAATTGATCGCGCGGAATATCGTTAAAGGGATATATTGGCAGAGCAAACTCTTAAATATTGTTATCGGGATATTTAAAAAATATCGATACTTGGGGATATATTGATAAATAATCCAGCCCTAATCTCCAGTCGATATTGCAGGTTGCCTACAGACAGAACAGTCTTTCTTTTCGTGACTCTCCCTTCACTATAATAATATATAAAAAAAAATTCCCTTAATTAATCATGGAAGAATACTATTAAAATTACCATATAATTATATTAGTGGAAGAGTCATCGAAGAAATTGTGTCGGTAGACAGATCTATACGGAAGAGAGAAAAACTGGCTTCATTTTCAGTTTCAGCAAGTCCAGCATTGGGTCGACTAAACATTTTCTTTGGAGAGTCGGATTTGAGTCGGGTTGACTGAATTTTTTTTTTTTTTTCTCACGGATCGAGTTCGTGTTGGGTTTAGTTTTCAACGAGTCGTGTTGACTTGAGAATAGCTTTAAAAAAATTTTTTGCCCTAAAAAGAAGAAATGTGTTTGATATAATTATAACTTTATAACTGATGTAATCATACAATATATACATAAAATCAAATGGACGCTTACCCAAACTATTATATTAAGGGCCCGCTTCCCACACAGCCGCCGGAAGCCGAAGCTAATGTTATTTTATGGGATATTTTTCTTTACAAATAACTTATTAACTAATACATATTTTTAAATTCTGTTTTCACATTCAGAAAATTCCCAGCTGTTAAATTGATGGACCTTTTTTAAAAAAATATTTTTTTATTTTTTTATATTTTATTTTGAAGCTGCAAAATACGAATTTTCAATGTGTGAATTTTTTTCAAAATAAAATATTAAAAATAAAAAAAAATACATTTTTAAAAAAGGTCCGTCAATTTAACAGTTGGGAATTTTCTGAATGTAAAAACAGAATTTAAAAATATGTATTAGTTAATAAGTTATTTGTAAAAAAAAATGCCCCATAGAATAACATTGGCTCGGGCTTCCGGCGACGGTAAGTGAAGAGGGCCATTAAAGTAAACAAACGTATCCGACAATAGCAACTGACAAAGAAATATCAAGTTATTATCGTTATCACTATTACCATTATTATTTTAAGACTGTAAACATTAAACATTAAACAAAAAACTACAAACACTAAACTTGAAGCCCTTTTTTGTACACTAGAAGTAAACAACACATATAAATAGTTAAAAATTATTATTAATCCATTTTTTATATTTTTAAATTTTTAAGTTAGTGTATTAGTAATTACATTTTTAATTCCTTTTAAAATAATTTACAAACTGTGTAACACTGAAAATTTACTTTATTTTATAATTTTAAAGTTTTGTTAGCTTTTTGGATGAATTATTAATTTTCATTTAATTTTCGGATTTCGGGTCGGGGTCGGGTAAAAATAAGTCGAGTTTAGGGTGTAAAGAAATCGCATTCGGTTCGGGTGCGGGTCGTCAAAATTCTCTCCTGCGGGTTCGGGTCGATTTTCAGGTCTCTCGAGTAAAACCCAATCCGTATGTAGCACTCTAGTTTCAGCACACCAAAAAACACATGCATCAGATAAAATTACGAAATCAAATTTTGCGAACATTACTTTTGTAGATCTGTGCTAGTAATCAATTCTTTAGTTTATCAAAACATATGCATTAAACAATTTCGTTTATTTATGTGAGGATTTATGTCGAAATAACAATCATTGTTTTATGCATACTTTAAAATGTCCTAATATTTAGTTTCCAAAAATTATAAATAAATTAAACAATTTTCTAGATATATCTCGCGCATTGTTTTAAATACAATAAAAAAAAAAAAAAAAATGAAGAACATTTTAAAAATTTTCCACTATCAAAAAGTTTCAGAGTAATCTGCGTCATTTCTTTATTTAAGCGATGAAAATAACGTAATATAATTACGTTGTTTAGCGTAACGTAAATTTTTTGTTGAAGGTGTTTAAAAAGAAAAAAAAAAGAAAAACATTAAATTTCAGTTATCATCTTGTTCTTTTGAAGGTTTAAATATTAAAAAAAAATAAATAAAATTATACAGACACGACATTATTTCATTATTTAAAACATGAAAATCTGACATTGACAGATTTTAATTTAGTGCCAGAGGCCTACTGCTAAACTTGTTAATATCGAAAAATTCTTCTTTAGTTAATTCGTGACGATCTAAATTCCATGATAAAGTTTTCATTAAATCAAACCAATGTGTTTCAGCTGCAGATATTGTAACAAATAACGTTGGAAGTCCAAACTGTCTTATAGCCGCAAAACAACGTTTTTTCTCTTTTTCCCAATGAGGGGGAGGTGTGCCTTGGGGGGACTCATGTCAAAGGTGTGCCTTGGGGGGGGGGACTCATGTCAAAGTTGTACCTTGGGGGGGACTCATGTCAAAGTTGGGCCTTGGGGGGACTCATGTCAAAGTTGGGCCTTGGGGGGACTCATGTCAAAGTTGTACCTTGGGGGGGACTCATGTCAAAGTTGGGCCTGGGGGGGACTTCATTCAATAAATCCCCATTCAATAAACCGACTGAAATAGGCCCTTAGCACTATTAAGAGTGTATTATAAAAATTCGACAACGCTATACCGACTGAAATAGGGGTACCTTGGGGGGGACTCATGTCAAAGTTGGGCCTGGGGGGGACTCATGTCAAAGTTGTGGCTTGGGGGACTTCATTCAATAAATCCCCATTCAATAAACCGACTGAAATAGGCCCTTAGCACTATTAAGAGTGTATTATAAAAATTTGACAACGCTGTACCGACTGAAATAGGGGTAGCTTGGGGGGGACTCATATCAAAGTTGTGCCTGGGGGGGACTCATGTCAAAGTTGTGCCTTGGGGGGACTTCATTCAATAAATCCCCATTCAATAAACCGACTGAAATAGGCCTCTAGCACTAATTAAGAGTGACCTATAAAAATTCGACCGACTGAAATAGGCCTCTAGCACTAAAAACATTAAATTTCAGTTATCATCTTGTTCTTTTGAAGGTTTAAATATATAAAAAAAAAAAAAAAAAAAGAAAAAAAAAGTGGATGAAAGAATGAAAAGAAAGAAAGAAAGAA
Organism: Salticus scenicus; assembly: GCA_963930645.1. NCBI lineage: Eukaryota > Metazoa > Arthropoda > Arachnida > Araneae > Salticidae > Salticus > Salticus scenicus. The sequence goes on from OZ005654.1 coordinate 251,097,577, forward strand.
ATAGAAAAAAGAAAGGTTAAAAAGAAAATTCTTTGGTTAAAATCAACTTTTATGATTGATCATATACGTGCATTTTTCAAAATTCGTTAACTTGCTGCTTCAAATGCTCTAATATTAAGATTCTAAAAGGAAGAAATAAATTCCATACTTTTTTAGATACATATTTTGCATTTTTTTTTTTTTAAATACAATTAGGAATTGTTGAATTTAAAGAATATTTTAAAGATTTTCCACGATTTTTCAAGAAATTTCAGAGTAATCTAAATATGTCGCTTCCTTATACAAGCAATGGAATTAGCGTAATACAAATACGTTATTCAACGTAATGATCATTAGCGTACTTTTTTTTTTTTTTAAATGTTTAAAAAGAAAGAACAGTAAATTTCAATATTAGCCTTTCTTTTATTGGAGGTGGGAAAAATAAAAGGGTTGGTGAGAAATACTTTAGAAAAAGTAAATTTTTCTGATTATTTCTTCGTACATTTACCACTGGATTCATAATATGTTCTAATATTAAGATTCTAAAAAAATATAAATAAATTCAATACTTTAAAGTTATATATGCTGCATTGTTACGAATACGATTAGAAATTCAACATTTCAAAGAAAGAATATTATTTACTTTTTTACTGGCATTTAACATTTTTTTTCTTTTACTTCGGGAATAGAACTGTTCAATCTACATCATTTTGAAAACATACACCCTTTAATAAGATGTATTTAATCTGAAAAGAATCCGATGTGCAACAACCACATGACTATTACCCTGTATTACACATATTATATTATTTTTTTTTCCAGATAGTGCGGTCAAAAGACATTAAACTAACTCAGCAAATTAGACATCTAACAAATTTCCTGTAAGACCTAACTAGTACATATGTCCTAAAGGCATATAAAACATAAATTACATAGCGAGAAAAAAAAAAAAAAAAAAATCGGCTGAGGCGATTTTTAAAATATTATTTTTCTAGAGCTAAAACGGACCTACCTAACTAGGATGATTGTCAATTTTCCTGTAATAACCAAGTAAGACATGGTAAAGAACATAAGAGGAGTTTATGCAGCAAAATTGAAGAAAACTACGATAGCTTTTTTTTAGGTACGGACTTGTGGTCCCACTTCCGATGTTCACCAAAATTTAGCAGAGGTGAAGTTATTATTATTATTTTTTTTATTCTATAGTGTGCCCTAAAAAAAGTACATTGTGTACAGTTATTTTCTCTATCCGCGTTTGTAATGATCGATAGATGGCGCTTTTTCAGCTTTTGTTGTTAGTAAATATAATAGCCACGTGTATTTATTATTGTTCTTTTTGTTATTTTACTTAATATTCGTACTATAATTTCTCCGCCATTACATCAAGGAAAATTGATTGCCTTTGGAAAAAAATATATCAGTTTATTCAAAGTTCGATCGGAAGTAGATTTTTAACTGAAGCTGAACAAATATTAATTTCAAATCAGCTGATTAATTCTTTACTTCCATTAGCCGAAGCAACTGAAATTTTAAATTTGTCATTTGGAAACAAATGGAAGCTTAATACTGGATTTCTTGATCCTTTGGAGTTACACTGTAGCATACAACAGTATGTGTTATCTTTTTCACCGGATTTATTCATTTTTATTCAATAAATATATGTGAAACTAAACATCGGCAAGCAATGGCGGCTTGATGAAAGCCGAATTAAAGCATGTTAATTGTAGTTTCCCCTTAGTCCACCAGAGGGCGAGCATTTCATTACAATCGCGGATTGTTCTGATATGAAAAATTTCTGTCAATGTATTTTTTCCATAGTTTGCTGATATTTTCTGCCAGCTTTACTGCAAAAAATTTTATGCAATGTTTGATTTATTATTATTATTATTATTATTATTATTTAATGGTGTAGAGCGTTTCAGTTTGCTTGGTACATCTACCGAGAACCATTGTTTTGAACAAAGAATTACTCCCATACCCTTTTAAAAGAAATCCCTGATTCAGATTGTCACTTTACATAATCATAAATAAAATGTTGTTTAAATATTTATATTTATTTTTCTTTAAAAAATTGGATATAGACTATTATTTCAATAATACTTTGCATCTGCGTTAAAACTATTTTTTTACATACATATTATCCGAGCAGTAAGTTTTTTATTGTTGCAGATATCGAGATCTCCAATTCTTATGTATTTATGCAAATAGCATTCATTCAATATTAATTCTGAATGTCTTTAACGTTCCATTCACTCACATTAAGAATATTTACGATAATGAACTCGCAACAATGTTTTTAAAAATTCCATTATTTTATTTATTCACATTTAAATATCTTTTCGAATTTATCTGCTTCAGTTTAAAAGTTATTTTTTGCAATTCATTCACAACAAAATATCAGATCAGACACTAATTAGGTCAAATTCTAAATTTTAACTCAGCACTGTCATCACTGAGGAAAAATAAAATATGGTTTCATTAGGATTAAGATTGTATACCATTCTTTTATCTTTCAAATTTAGTTTTATAACATAATTCGTATTTCTTTAAGTAAAGAATAAAAACAATGAATATATGTCGCATGAAAGTTGCATTCAAACAGTTTATTCTTTGAAAATAACGTAGTGACATTATTTTTTTTTCTATCAAATAAAAACGTTACAAAGTTTATTACCTAACCAATTTCATTAAAAAGACAAACAAGGTAACACCAATGTTTCAATTATGTATCTGGACTATGCAAATTTGAAGAGAGAGTTTCTCAAAGAAGATTAACCAATTATAATTATAATCCTTGAATTGTGTTTTTCGTTACGAGAGTTGAGAAGGCGCTATCTTCCAATAAAGCAGACGATAATAAGCCGAATTATTCTATTCACAGATTATTGAGATCATGGTCTTGATGACAATGGAAAAGAGAAAAATCTCCCCAATAAAATTCTTTCATCAATCCTGCTTCTCGTTAACAGGAGAATCGAAAAGACGTAAGATATCATTGCTCTGGATCAATGCGCGTTCTTCAGAGTTGCTAAAAAAGCAGGAAAACAAGTCCGAAGTGAATTGAAGAGAGAAACAAAGAAGTGACCCAGGCGCGTCATTATTCGCAAGCTACCATTTTTAATTGATGATGAAAAGAGGGCATCTTTATAAGATGCCTTCTTTATAAATATTTTTCAATGAAAGATGTATTCATTACACAATATGAGATCACTTGAGTTAAGAAAGAAGAAGAAGAAGAAGAAAAAGAAAGGAATTAGAAATCTGATTAACCTTCGACGTTTGAAAAAGGGTAGTATGCAGAAGCCCTCTAACATTTCGGTAAAGATTTTTAATCGTTGCTGCAGATATTATTCTTTAAAAAAATAAAGAAGTGTCCAAACAAAACAAATGAAGTTTTTTCTTTTTTTTTTTTTTTTTTTTTTTTTTTTCCCCCGTGGTAATTCCAAGAATTTCATGAATTATAGTTGCATGTACAGAAATTCCATAATAGAAATGAATTTGTATTTGTGTTACAGTGCACTTAATATCATTATCTAAATGTTCAGATAATGAACGGAGACAATTAATTAACTTTAATTAAATATTCCCATATATATATGTATAGTTCTTAATCTTAATATTATTTGTATTCTTAAATAAATGGGGTTATTACTAATTTATCTATGCGGTTACAAAATAATTGGTTTATTGCTCCGAAATCATATTTACAATTTTAATATAATATAATATAATATAATATAATATAATATAATATATATTCTTTATAGTTAATTATAGAATTTTTCAAAAATAGCATGAATTTTTTTTTTCCCCCGTGGTAATTCCAAGAATTTCATGAATTATAGTTGCACGTACAGAAATTCCATAATAGAAATGAATTTGTATTTGTGTTACAGTGCACTTAATATCATTATCTAAATGTTCAGATAATGAACGGAGACAATTAATTAACTTTAATTAAATATTCCCATATATATATATGTATAGTTCTTAATCTTAATATTATTTGTATTCTTAAATAAATGGGGTTATTACTAATTTATCTATGCGGTTACAAAATAATTGGTTTATTGCTCCGAAATCATATTTACAATTTTAATATAATATAATATAATATAATATAATATATATTCTTTATAGTTAATTATAGAATTTTTCAAAAATAGCATGATTTTTTTTTTTTTTTTCTTTGCTTCAGACAATCTTTTCCTAAAGAAATTTTAAAAATGCAGCAGAAAAATAAAATATAATTTAATCAATAAATAAAATTGATATTTAGGGTCAATTTTAAATTAATTTTGACTAAATTCTTAAATTTTATAGGCCAAACATCAGACTTAATATATTTCTTCGGTAATAAAGCCCATATTAACAAAATAAATTCAGAGAGGGGTATAATCGGCGAAAATATGAAATGAAATCTCCTCTGAATAGCTCTGAGTGTTTTAAATATAAAATTACACACACACATGTGTTGGGTTAGAAATGGCCTATCAGAAATACCAATAACTTTCAAAATACAAATGGATATTTTTAACTCTTTCCAACAAAGTTGAAAAGTGTTTATGAATTTAGTTTGTCTATCTGTCTATCTGGGTTATAAAGTCTGTAAATATTTTTAAATTCTTCAAATTAATATGTTGTTCAAGTTCACGGTGTCATATTCCTTATTGAAAAGGGTATAAATATGACAATTAATTTGTTCACAGGGAGATAGTCAATGAGTTGCGTTGTATGAGAGACATTTTTTATTGATCACATAAAAACACTTTTGTACGACACAAATCATAATGAAATAATTTATTATTCAAACCCCTCCCCCTCTCAAAAAAAAAAAAAAAAAAAAAAAAAAAAAAGTTTTATATAGTATGATTAGCATTAAGGTTTATATGGCTACACGAAATTGTATATTAGAAGGCTATAATGGGAAAACACTGGTATTACATTTTCTGTTGTGTTAGATATTTTTAACACTTTCTGACAATGTTTAAGAGTGACTAGGACTTCAATTAGTCTATCTATTTGTCTTTCCGTCCGTCTGTCTGTCCGTGGTTAAATTTTCGTAAATATACATGGAACTTGTTAGTTATAGGGCGACCAAGGTGCCCGTTGAAAATGATCATTTAATTTTTTTTTATTTTTCACTTCAAATAATTTATTTGTTAGTAAGCCCATGCGAAATTTTTGCACCTTATTTATCACTTCGTTACCTTTAAACTTTAAAATTATTATTATTATTTTATAGACGTCATTTTTTTCATATGCATGAGCAAATTTAACATTTATTTATTTATTTTTATTTATTTATTTATTTATTTTTTTTTTCACGTGAAAGCCTATTTCATTTTATGCGGAAAAAAAAAATTAAATGTCTACTTTAAAGCTATGTCTATTTTCATATTTTAATTAAATAAAAATAAAAATCTAATCAAATATTTGTTAAGGTACCAAATGAAAGAGGCGATTTTTCTGAATCCGTCGGTTTAAACAGCTTATCGATCTGACAATTAGATTTTTTAAAATTAACTAAAGTATGAAAATTAGGTGGAAACTTGCGTTCACACACAGACAGAGTCCAACGAAATCTCTTAGCCTTTTTAATCGTGACAGAGTCAGTCAGTCAGTGATGAGCGTAACTATATATTCTGATGCCTTGATATTAGTTTATGTTAAACATGTTTTCTATGCCATATTCTCTAATAAAAATGATCTAAATAGCACAACTGGTTTGAGTACAGCGATTGACTAAAAAATTTGAGATGCATTACGGATTATGCGAGGTATATTTTTAAAGCATAATTTAATATCTTTATACTATAAATAACATAATGAATTTAAAAGATATATTTTTGAGACACAGATTTTATTTTTTCTGTAAAATAAGTTATGATTAGTTTAATTTATTGGTTTACAGGTGCCCAACAAAATTTTCTGAGTTACTATGAGATATAAGGGAAAATTGTTCAGTGTTCTTTTTTTCTGCGGTTTTCTTTTTTCTTTTTCTTTTTCTTTCTTTCTGTTTTTTTTTTTTTTTTTTTTTTCCCTTTTTTTTTTCTGCAAAGTTTCACATGGTGCGTATTTAAAGTGTAGATGATAAATAGTGTTACATAAAATCGATCTTTTAATGCTTTCTCTTTAGAAATAAAGCTATAAATATATTTTTATGGAGACTCTTTACTTCATAGATGAAATAAAATAGACTTTCTACTTTCTATAGGCCTCTCTATTTTTAAGCAATGTACTAGAAAAGCACAGGGTTGCACAAAAGCAACTTTATTGTATGTCTTTTAAAATACAGAAAATGGTATGAACATTTTTTGTGAGTTTTTTCTTTTCTAATTAAAAAACGAATTTCTTTTAAGGTTTTGTCAAAGAGGCAAATGCATTAAAGATTAATTAAACAGTGAAACGTGCACATACTGTTGGAAAAGGTTTATAATCTATGTGAAACGCGAGATTTTCCATTCTTGTTTGCATGAAAATTAAGTATTTCCGCTATTCATAGTATTACGTATTACATCCTAAGTATTTCACTGATTATAATGATGCTTGTCTTATGATTCTCTGAAAGTAAAAGTTGAAGTTAATCTATTAAAGCAGACAACAATGTAAAGGTTCTCTTGAAAAGTAAGAGTAAAAATTTTTTAAAGAGTCATCGTTTAAATCAATAATCGTTTGATCAACGTTTTAATCTTTTAAAAGAGATGTAAGCTTTCTCATTGTTAAATGCTCACGACCTGGAGATTAACTTTTGTTTTTCATTGTTACTATCAATAGTTGAACAACTTTCTACAAGACAGAGTTCGTATTATGCTTATTGTTGTCACAGTTGAACGTCAAATGTCGAATCATATTATATAGGTAATTACCGCAACACAAAGTAAATGATAGATAAAACTGTGAGAAAATTTTTTAAACATTCTAAGTTAAACAATTGATATCTAAATACTTCAAAAATATTTTGATTATGACTAAGTTATGCTGATAAAGGTTATAATTTTCATTGTTATTTTATTTTCAATAACAGATTATTAAAATCTCTTAATTTTTCTTTCCAATTTTACCTTATTACTTTCTTCTATATTCAGTAGAAGAAATTAATGGCTTCGTAAAAATTTTCGATGGATTTACACGATTTGACCATTTTCAAAAAATGCCTTTGTTTCTCTCTGCGTGTGACAAAATTTTTTGGGAACTGTATCTCGGGAACTATTGCACATAATTTCATACACATTGATAAGTAGTTTTAGCTTAACACAAATTAGTGCCTATCAAATACTCTATCAAATGAATTGGTGAAAATCCTGCAACCGGTAGCGTTGCCATCCCCCTTTTTCTAAATGCTTAACATTGCAGTACAGGACAAAATTTCGTATAAATGTGCATAAAGAGAATTATTTTTTTAATAATTATTATGGAATTAAAAAGAGTTATTTATAATAGTGATAGTCAATTAGAAAAAAAATTGTATATGTAGAGCCATCACTTCACCCCCTGTAGTCCAGTCAGAATAGGAAAAATAGAAGAAAAAAATCGTGTAGTTTTGAAATTTTGCATACTCATAGCCGAGGGGGTCCTGAACAACATACTAAAAGTCCCCGCCAGTGGGGGGTGAGCGGGGGGCAGGGGGGCATTTAAGGGGGGCAATTTTCAGTTTTTATTAAATATCTTAAAAACTATCGCATTTAGAGAAAATATGTCAATTACAAAATTAATTTACGCAAAATTTCCTACAAAAATGTACCTTACATTTTGTTTGTACGATCATTAGTTTAGAAGATATAGGGGGATGAAATAACACATTTTCTTGAAAAATTCTTTTTTGCAATAGTAAAATCAACTGAAGTGTGCAATTAAAAGGGTTCTTGTCAAATATTTTCTAATGTAAAAAACAAATATATACATAGGGAATATGCAAGGATAATACAGCATGTTTTGTAAGTTTTAAATAATTTTAAGGCTAGCAGGCGCAAGTGGCGGTTTGAGTAAAAATCTAGATAACAAAGACCCAAAACCGATCAACATAAAAAAAAAAAAAATCGTGTAGCTTCGAAACTGAGCACAGTTATAAAGTCAAGTACCCTGAATAGCATACTAAAAGTCCCTAACCATGGGGGGGGGGGCATTTAAAGGGGGCACATTTCAGTTTTTTTTAAGTATCTTGAAAACTATCGCATTTAGAGAAAAAAAATCTCAATTGCAAAATTAATCTACGTGAAATTTCCTAAACAAATTGTATATTCTATTTTGTTTGTATGATCAATAGTTTAGAAGATATAGGAGAACGAAATAACACATTTTCTTGAAAAATTCTTTTTTATTTTTTTATTTTTATTTTGCAATAGTAAAATCAACTAAATTGTAGAATTAAAAGGGTTCTGATAAAATATTTTCTAATGTACAAAACAAATATGTGCATAGGGAATATGTAAGGATAATACAGCATGTTTTGTACGTTTTAAATAATTTTAAGGTTAAGGCGCAAGTGGTGTTTAGGTAAAAATCCAGATAACGAAGACCCAAAACCGATCAACATTAAAAAAATTCTTATAGCTTTGAGATTTTTTTTCTCTAAATGCGATAGTTTTCAAGATACTTAATAAAAACTGAAATGTGCCCCCTTTAAATGCCCACCCCCCATGGTTAGGGACTTTTAGTATGTTATTCAGGGCACTTAACTTTATAACTGTGCTCAATTTCTAAGCTACACGATTTTTTTTTTTTTTTTTTTAATTTAATGTTGATCGGTTCTGGGTCTTCGTTATCTAGATTTTTACTAAAACCGCCACTTGCGCCTGCTAGCCTTAAAATTATTTAAAACTTACAAAACATGCTGTATTATCCTTGCATATTCCCTATGTATATATTTGTTTTTTACATTAGAAAATATTTGACAAGAACACTTTTAATTGCACACTTTAGTTGATTTTACTATTGCAAAAAAGAATTTTTCAAGAAAGTGTGTTATTTCATCTCCCTATATCTTCTAAACTAACGATCGTACAAACAAAATGTAATATACATTTTTGTAGGAAATTTTGCGTAGATTAATTTTGTAATTGACATTTTTTCTCTTAATGCGATATTTTTTAGGATATGTAATAAAAACTGAAAATTGCCCCACTTAAATGCCCCCTGCCCCCCGCTCACCCCCCACGGGCGGGGACTTTTAGTATGTTGTTCAGGACCCTCTCGGCTATGAGTGTGCAAAACTTCAAAACTACACGATTTTTTTTCTATTTTTCCTATTTTGACTGGACTTATCCAGATTTTTACTCAAACCGCCACTTGCGCCTACTAGCCTTAAAATTATTTAAAACTTACAAAACATGCTGTATTATCCTTGCATATTTCCTAGGTATATATTTGTTTTTTACATTAGAAAATATTTGACAAGAACCCTTTTAATTGCACACTTCAGTTGATTTTACTATTGCAAAAAAGAATTTTTCAAGAAAATGTGTTATTTCATCTCCCTATATCTTCTAAACTAATGATCGCACAAACAAAATGTACTATACATGTTTGTAGGAAATTTTACGTAGATTAATTTTGTAATTGACATTTTTTCTCTAAATGCGATAGTTTTTAAGATATTTAATAAAAACTGAAAATTGCCCCCCTTAAATGCCCCCCCTGCCCCCCGCTCAACCCCACGGGCGGGGACTTTTAGTATGTTGTTCAGGACCCTCTCGGCTATGAGTATGTAAAATTTCAAAACTACACGATTTTTTTCCTCTATTCGTCAAATTTTGGCCTTCGTTGCCTGGACTACTGGGGGAAAGCTCCCCTCCCCTGAGTATGAAAATTTCTATTATGAAAACCTTTTAAAAGAGCTCGTCAATACCTTTAAAAGGAATGGTTGAACCATTTATCTGTGTCAAAAATAAAGTTATTGAGTTTTTTTTTTCCTTTCTTATTTGACAAAAAAAAAAAAAAAAAAAAAAAAAACGCATTTTTTAAAGATGTCATATAGTGAATAAAATTGACTTTCCTTGGATATTTAGTGTTGTACTTCGTCTCTAGAATGAAAATCGTCTACATTTATCAGAGAAGAAAATTTTAATAAATAATAATTTTAATAAATTATTTGTACTGAGTGAATTTATATAGGAAAATATAGAAGCAAATCATGGGATGGCTACGACATACTAGTTTTTTAAATTGAAATCTAACAGTAAACACCTTAAAGTTCATACACTAAGAGAAATAAATAAACTGCTTAAATGTTGCTATTCCAAAAACATTTTTTAACTGATGAGCATTACATTAATGAAAGCTAGAATTTTATGTATTATTTTCGAATACTTTGTAAGCTAATTATTAACGTTTTATAATATAATGGCAATGGGTAGTTATAATTAACCCTTCATCTATAAAAAGCATTCTATAGCTAAAATGGAACAAGCGTATTGCCACACAATTGCAAAATTTGGTATCTGAAGGATTTATGAGAAACGTTTAAGAAAAAAAAAATAGTTTCAAAACTTTCCACCAATTGATGTATATATGAAAAGAAAAGTTATACAGGATCTTAAAAATGAATCAATAAAAGTACCAATTTGTGAGCACTCACAGGCAGATTTCATAGCAGTATCAAAATATAGTTAAATTAATTTAGATTTAAATTATAGATCAAAAAATATTTAACAAAAGTAATCCAGGCATTAGTACATTAAAATGAAATAGTAATTCTTAACAACAAAAATCCTCGGCAAAAATATTAAAATTAATTTTATGTCATTAATGAGCAATTAACTAATTTTAAATTTCAAATTCTATCTGTAGTAAAATAAATCCAATAATTCATTTTTAAATTTTTATATAAGCATTCCCCCACACACACCTCCCCTTGTGTTTTCGATTAATAACATATCAAAACAGCTAAATGACTGAAGGAGAATTCTGATTTATGTTTTCTAAACTACAACATTTCTATTTAAAATCTTAGGCTAAGTTTCCAAAATTAATTTCGAAGAATCGAAAAACAATTCCTTATAACTGTAAATTTATATTCAAACCTGCCTGCAGAACAGGTTCGATAATTCATTGGTCTCCCAAGTTCACGGATAATAAATGCCTCAACCAGAACCCCGTTACAAAAATATGCAAAAATGAAACTTTTGATGAGTTTAAAACAACAAACACGGCTCAGGTAGTGGTTAGTTAAAAAGGGAGGAACGAACCACCCCCGCAACTTGCCAAACTTCCTGGTCGGTTGACTGACCATACTCAAAGACGAACTGAGAATAATAAAAATGGTATAAAAAGAATATGGCCGTTCAGTTCAAAAGAAGATTCTTTAGAATACAAGATGAAAAGTATTGAAGCTTCTGTTCCTGGTTCTATTTATAAAGTGGTGAATGGCAACAGGACAGTGCAGAGGTGTGAGTAGGCGAAGGATGGATTTTAATGAAAAAGATAAGGGTCTATTTTAATGTAGGCGTCTTAATGGGTTATCGGTGTTGCGTCGCAAAATCATGGTGACCAAGTATGTGTGGTCTTTAGTCAAAGAACTGTCACGCAATGCACGTTAAAAATCGTGAATTCCATGCTAATTAGTTTTGCATAAGTATGTCTATAAATAAAAGCGATGAAGTTTCTAATTATTAAAATGAAAAGTTTTATCTCACATAATTGGATAACTGTTGAAAGTTGTTCATACAGTTTTCTTGAGTGTAGTTCATATCGCAATTTGTAGCGAAACTTTATAGGGTTGCTAGCAAATGATAATAAATTTTCTCTAAAAGTTTAACAAAGTTTTTTTTAGCTATTAGTTTTATGAGTAGCATGAGCGTAAAGTGTATTTTTATTAACATGGTGAATAACCCCAGAAAAAAGCAGAAGAAAAAATCTTTGAGCAACAAAATTAACAATTTTAAAAGAATTTATTAAATAACTAATCTGAATATTTTAGTTTAAGTAATTTTTTTATTCTATTTATGTTAATTTTGAAAAAGTACATTGGAAAAATTGTGTGACATTTATCCTAAGAACTATGAAGCGGTATTCGTTAATAATCGTGTATGTGTATTTCATACCAATTATTACTTTCTTCTATATTCAATAAAAGAAAGTATTGGATTCATAATAATTTTCGACTTCCAGTTTCCGATAAATTTACACGTTTTGAGAGGTCAAGAACACGATTTGACCCATTTCATGTACAGACATACAGACATTTTTTGCATGTCTATATTCTGTATGTCTATATATCCGTCTGTATGTACTTGAAAAACTTTTGTCGCGATTGTATCTCAAGAACTAGTGTACAGAAATGCATATAAATTTATATGTACATGCACCTTGACTAAATTAGTGCCTACCAAAAATTTGGTGCTAATCTCTCAAGAAATGGCATGCTGTATATTTATTTCCGCAATTTCAGAGAAGTCTATATCTCATCCTTATGTACTACTGCGCAAAATTGCGTATAAATTTATGTAGATGCATCTTGACATACATTAGTACCTAAAAACTTTTGGTGCCAATCGCTCGACAGATGGCATTGCTATAGAGAGATTTACGAAATTAGGGAAGGCGATATTTAAATTTCTATTGCGTATAATCGAACAAAAAAAGGCCATTATAAGACATTATGCTGAATTAACTTGAGTTTATGTCTGCCAACAGGGGACGCTGCTGCACTGTAATTTATTCTGTGAATAGGAAAGCTAAATATCAACTTCTATTGCATATAACTGCATGAAACTTGATGTGTGGGAGAAACATTATAAAAACGAATGCTGACTTTATGTAGATGTGTATCGGCCGATAGGTGTAGTTGCTATTGCGATATTTTACATGGCTACATCTCAGCATCTATTGATTAAAATTCCACCAAACGCCATATGTAAAAGTTTTATTGTTGATTAAAATTGCACCAAACTCCATATGTAAAATTTTTATTGCGAGAAGATATGGTTAAACTTCTGCATACATGTTAAACAGTAAATTATATTGAATGATACAAAAAAAGTTTTGTGATGACCACAACATACTAGTTTTTAAATATATTTGCCAAAATAAAGAAAATTAAAATAAAATAAATAAAACTTCTACTTAAAAAAAAAAAATAATAATAATAATAAAATCTGGAGTGACTCCACTCGACTTTCCGAACATTGAGTAATTAACAGTTTTGTATATAAAGTAAAGAAAGAGGAGTTGTTAAACAAACAAAAGCGAGAAAACCATAATAGAGTGTTTGAGTATTTTTCTCCATATATTACACGATGTTTTATTTAACGCTACTGAACTTTGGGCCCATAGATCATAATGATAAAGAACTTTTCGTTGTGTCCCTGTAAAAACCTATAAATGCTAGATTCGCCAAAATGCTTATAGTTAGTGCAACAGTGATTTATAATATTCATATAAATTTTCAGCTTAACTGAATAAGGCGTTTATGCTATCGCACTTTTAAAAATTTGGTCCCATAGGCAATAATGATAAAGAATTTTTCTTTGTGTCCCTGTAAAAAAACTGTAAATGCTAAATTCACTAAAATCTATACAGTTGGTGCAACTGTGACATATAACATGTGTACAAATTTTTTGTTCAGATTAATAAGGCGTTTAGACGTTATCACACTTTTAAAAATTTGGCCCCATAGGCCATAACGATAAGAATTTTTCTTTGTGCCCCTGTAAAAAAACTGTAAGTGCTAAATTCACCAAAATCTATACAGTTCGTGCAAATGTGACCTATTGCATGTGTACAATTTTTTTTTTGTTCTCAGATTAATAAAGCGTTTAGATGACGCTATCGCACTTTTAAAAAATTGGCCCCATAGGTCATAATGATAAAGAATCTTACCAGGTGTCCCTGTAAAAAAAACTATAACCAAAATCAATAGGGTTCGTACTATGGTGACTTACAATATACGTACCAACTTTCAGCTTATTTGAACAAAGCGTTTAGACTCTAGCGTGTTCACTCACACACATACACACACACACATACATACACACATACATACATACATCATCTTAAAAATAGTGAAAACGGACTCAGGGGACCTCGAAACGTATAGAAACATCAAAATCTCAAATTCGGATTTTTGACATGATTACAATACTTTCCTCACTATAGTGTTCGGAAAGTAAAATAAGGATTTATTGTCCTTATAGTATGATATTTAGCATTTCATTGTAATCCTAAAGTTTAGAAAATACATAATTCAAATTTAGAAAAAAAAAAAAAAAAACGTAAAAAAAAAAAAAAAAAATCTGATATTGTAATGAAGAACACATACACCAGAAGTACAATTTTAGAGTTGAGTTTACGTTAATCGCATCCTTCTTAGAAGCGTATCTCCCCTGATCGGAACTCCAATGAAAAAGCATGAATATAGCTATAGCATATAATTTCCAGGCACTGATAGGTCCATGCACCCCTTAGATGCATTTTTATATTTTTCAGTTATAGTCCATACTTTTTATTGGAGTTCTGATCAAAGTAGATACGCCTCTTAGAGATATACGATTAGCGGACGGTTGAATATTCTTCATTTTGTTTTTAATTAAAACAGTAATTTTACAAGCGAGAAATTTAACAAAATAGAATAATTACACTATAAATTAATTAAATGCACGAATAGAAATGGTAATTTTGGGCGAGAAATTTAATAATACAAAATAATTACACTATAAATTGACTTTTATGCATCTTACTTATAAATTTGAAGACATATTTTGAACAAAAGTTTTGAATTAAGCTAGTTAGTTTACTGGTTTGGTGGAAAGAAGAGAAATGCTTAAGTTTTTAATTGTTTAAATTATTGGAAATTAGTAACTAGTTTATATTGGGTTATATATGTAAAGGAATTGTATGAAGCCTTTAGTATAATGCAAAAATGTATTGCATTTGTAAAATTTCCCGTAAAAATTTTCCATTAAAATATAAAGGGATTTTATTTTTTTAAATTATCAGTGAAATAGCCGACAGATAAGGTAGGTATATTTTAATTACCAAAATCGTATTTTATATACAATTTTATTAAGAAAAATAATTTTAATAGACGGAATAAGAAAAAAAATCTTAATCGCTTTGAAGATTAATCTCCCATTATGTATATCAAATGTCACTCATTAAGATTATTGGATCCCGCCAGTGGCCGAGAGAGTCTACTGTCAAAACTGGTAGACCTAAGGTGCCAAGTTCGATCCCTGGTCTCGTACTTTGACCTAGCCGTTTGGGGTTTTCCGTGGTTTTCTTCGAAATTAGCATAAATATGGGCTAGGACCCTTTAAAAAGACCCCCTCGGAAGACCCCCCTTCCTCAGGCCTAAACCCTAGTGCAGTCAAGAGACAGTCCTGAGACGTCTCTTCAGTGTCCAGAACAGTTACAATGCTTTTATTTAGTGTTATTAAAGTTATGCATCGATTAGAATATATTTTATATGAAATTACTGTTAATATTATTATTATAAATAGTAGTAGTATGATCATCCTCATCATCATTTTATTAGAACTGAGGACTATTAGTCTCAGTCTACGGATTTTTACGATACCAGTTTTACGATAATCGAAAATTTATCGAAAATATAACTGAATAATTTGAAAGCGATGTTAAAAAAAAAAAAAAAGTAAAGAAAAGATAGTTCTTCGTACTAAATTCTACTTTTGCCAGAATTTCATCAAAATGTTTTTTTTTTTTTTTTTTTTTTTTTTCCCCAAAGAAAAAGAAAAGAAAATTAATAATAATCAGTTTCGAAACGAACAGTATCGAAAATGTTTTTTTTTTAAATAATTTTGAATTAGGAAATAAAAAGCGCGCATGCAAAATGAAATAAAAAATAAAAAAAGATTTATAAATGGACAATATTTAAGCTCGTGGACTCAGTTCAATGATATAATAAGAAAAAATGACGACATTAGTCTAATGAGATTATCCTTTTTTTTTTTTTTCTTATTATTATTATCTTCATCAAAATTAAATTATATTATTATTATCATTTATTATTAATCATATTAACAAACAGAAACTTTAACTTTTTTTTTTTTTTTTTTTTTTTTTTTTTTTAACCATGTACTTCTTTTCAAAAACTTAGTTATTTCATAAAAAGTGAATAATATATATTATATTTTTTTAATATTTACTACCCCATCTACTTCTTTGTCAAAATACAGTTATTGTAATAATATCTACTTTAAAAATATTTGAACCCTTACTGTTTAATATATGTTTTTAACATTTTTTTTTCAACTTTTCTAGTTAATAATAATTCGAAACGTTGGTTCGATCCGTGACAGTTGAACAGTCCATTTCATATGAACAGAATTTCCTGCTTGTCATGTTCAAAATCTCACTCAGCATGCAGATAGGACAGCATGATAGTTGCGACTGTCTTTTATTGTGTATACAAACATAGTGTAGTGATGGAAGAGGAGAACCCCATGCTTAATTTACGTAAGATAAGCCAAAACATAAGCAGAAGTTACTGGCAGAAGGGGTTGGGATGCTGCTTCTCAGAGGTGGCCCAACGGATGGCGTCATGTTCGAGTCATCATAAAACATTCAGATGTCTTTCCAAACGAGATAGAAGCATCTTCTCACCGAATAACGTACGAAAGTTGAAGAGGATGGACAGATGTAGATAAGCCTTCATATCTTCGTGTAGTTTGTAGGAAAGAACATATTGCTTTTAGTAATAAAAAAATGTTGTACGAGTTGACTTAAGAGGGGGTCGAATTCTCGAGGAAAAAAAAAAAAAAAACAATATTTTACACATTAACTGAAAAATTGCATGTTAATATGGGTGAATTTCTATATATCTGTGTAAGCATTAAGCTGAAAAATTACAGATATTAATGTCCGATTTACCTATATAAAAACGAAATTAACCCTTTGCCCTAACGCACTAAAGCGTTCTAAACAGTGTTGCCAATTTAGAGATTATTTTATTTAACTATCACCAATAAATGTGAGGAAGAATATTTGATATATATAATGGACAAATAACCTTCGAAGTGATTAAGCAATCGTTGCAGTCAAAATTTAGTGGTGTATATTGAATAAAAAAGTCCCTAAATTTCACATTACTAACCAGAGCAGTGAAATTAATTAGGACCGGCAAAAGGTTAATGAACAAGAAAGATAAATGTAATCCTAAAAAATACAAGCAAATGAAACAAAGTTAAAAAGAAAAAATTAGTTACAGAAAAACTATCATCAGTTATAGAAAACAATATATGAATGTTAAAGTTCGTTAACCTTTTCAGGAGCAAGATAATTTTGCTCATTTAAAACCATTTGCCACCAGAATTGACTAACAATTTTAGAAGGGAAGAAATAAGTGATGTTTTTCCTCTAAATTAAAAAAGAATATATATATATATATATATATATATATATTTGGGGTGAGTTTTTGCAGTAGGGAATCACAACTAGGTGATGCTGAAATGGCATCTCTGCCCTTGACAGTGTTAATGAAACCAGTTTTAAAATATTTTTTTAGAAAAACTTGATGTAAATGAAATTCGTAAAAAAACTAACTATTTTATGGTGAGTATTGATATAAACTTAAAAATAAAATAAATAGGTTTATAACTAGTCAATATTATCATAAACTAAACATTATAAAATAAAAATATTAATGTATAATTCATTTTTTTAAACTAATTATTAAAAGTATCAAATTTCTTAAAAAAGGATACTTCAATAACGAAAGTTAACCGATACTTAGAGAAAAGGTGCTGCGCTATTATCGTGACTGATTTAATCAAACAATAATCATAAATTACATGAAAAAAAAAAAATAATAATAATAATACTAAATAAATGAAGAATTTTTAATGTACTTCACTTTAATACTATATCTTTTATTTACTGTAATATCTATTAGTGTCGCTAAATACTAAATTAGTCAATCGTACATGCAGTTTATCTTAGCGTATTTTAGCTTAACTCCTATTATGTTTTACTGACACGCTTTGTACACTGTTAAAAGCAATAGTTCAGTGTTTCATAAATAATAATAATAATAATAACACCACGTATTTAAACTAAGGAGCAATATTCCATTTTCTTAAATATATTTATCACATTTAATACAGACGTGCACAGTTTTTTAGGAGAGAGGATTACTCAATGCAGCTGTTTAGGGCACTGTTCGCCAACCTGTGAGTGAGTGGTCCGCGAGAAAAATTTGATAATACGAAAAAAAAAAAAAAAAAAATAATAATAATAATAATAATAATAATAATAAAATAAAAAAATAAATAAAAAGTGAAATTTTTTTTTTCAATATTTTATTAGAAGTTATAGTGATGTTAATCTTAAATTCGGGATTTTATCAATCACTCATATTCACAATATTAAACTTCAGAAAATTTATTCTGGAAAAGAGAGAATAAATGGAATGATTAAAAAAAAAAAAAAAATCCCTAAGCCCATTTTTGTTTTATAAGTTATAGATATAAAATTCTGCACAAAACAGAATTTAATTTAGTACGACGGGATTTATTTTAATCTATTCATCCATATATAAAATCATGCATTTACTGTTTATCCTTCCCTAGCATCGGTTACAATTTTCCATTTCTTAGAATTTCTTTTGAATATCTTTAGCATTGAATTCCCTTGACGGCTTTTAGAATTTTGCGGCTTTAATTTTTTTTTTTTTTCTTTTCGGCTTTGTCATTTTGACTATAAATTAAACGGTTACAGTAATTGCGTAAGTAAAGATCTTGCAAGAAACATGCGAGCTACTTTGGTGTCAAATTTCAAATTTCATGAAGGGATTCTATATTGAAGCTGTTCTATTTCTTTACCACGATTTTTCTCAAATTTATCTTAATTATTAAAAAAAAAAAAAAAAAGATTGCGCACGTTCATTTTATTTTTCAGATATAAAAAGAAATATATTTTCTCATCTATTTTTGGCCTTTTATTATTATTATTATTATTATTTTTTTTTTTTTTCATTTTAATAATTTTAAAGTTACAATGGAGTTTTTATTTAATATTTTTTGAACCGATTATCTCATTAAACTGGAAAATATTATGTTAATCCTGATGATTTCGTCCTGATTAATACGTGTAACAATTTTTGATAAAATCTAATAATCTGGACTAAAAATCCGGACAGATACAAAGACAAACTTTCAGTTTTATAAATTTAGATAAAAACAAAAATATTTGCACATTTATTAAAATATTTGCACATTTATTCATTTATTAAGTGATATATAAAAATTGGTAACGACGTAAAAACAGACATTTGAAAGAAATAACATGGCCTGTAGTATTAATAAATAATTAATTTTTAAAAATATTGATTGCTGTTAAGTCGGAATAATTTTTCTAATTAAATGTAGGATTTTATTTTAACAGTGGAACACGGGTTTTAAAAACATATTAGTTACATTTTTTGCGTATAATTTTCATTATTTATCATGACAGCTTTTGCCTACTGTTTTTAGTTTATAATTTCATTAAATTGCCTGTGTTTGCTCCATATTATAGATTATTTTTATTTTATTTTCGAATATTTAATAATTAAATTGAACACATTTATTTACTCTTTTTTTTTTTTTTTTTCCTTTCTCTAACCCATAGGGTCGAGAAAGTATTGTTTTAGGGTCAAATTTTCGAACGTCAGTTTTTGTTATATTTACATTATCTGAGGTCCCCTGAATACGAAAATCATATTTTTAGCGATTGGTCTGTGTGTCTGTCTGTCTATGTGTGTGTTATCAGCATATCTCAAGAACAAATAGTAGCAGAAATTCCAAACTCTGTATGCTAAATGTGTATCATATAGGGATGCTACAATAAGGTTTTCGTTCAGATGAAGCAAATGGTTCGTGTACAGGGACACTCAAAAATATTCAAATACATTACGTCTATGGGGGAAATTACAGGTTTAGAGTTTAACATCTATACACTGCACTAAACAAAATTTAATGAATATATATTTTTTATAATAGAGATAGTCAACTGGGGGAAAAAAATTGTGTATGTAGGAGCCTCGCCTCCCCCTCCCTTGGGGGGAAGTCCCCCCTCGAAGGGAGTAAATTTTCATGATGGGTATCTTTCAAAAGAGCTCACCAGTACCTTTAAAACAAATGGGTGTCTCATTGATCTGCGATAATTAAAAATAAAGTTATAATTTTTTTTTCATTTTTAACAATTTTTTTTTTTTTTATGTAATATTGAGAATAAATTCTACTTTTTTTTATATTTAGTGTTATGCTACTTCTCTAATATGGAAATCGTCTGCATTATCATGGAAAATAATTTTTTTAAATAATAATTTTAATACATTATTTTTACTGAGTGAATTTGTATAGGAAAATATAGAAGATAGTCGTGTGGTGGCCACAACACACTAGTTATTTGTTGTTAGTGGATGTGCTTTACTAATAATATTTTACCATTTCCAGGAAAGCTGTTCGAGAATTGAAATAAATTCCTCATAGAGATATAGTAAATAATGTATGTTTTAAGCTAAATATTCATCGCTTGTTTTTTGTATATTTACACGTTGTGAGGCTGCCTTATTACCGTAGTCAAGTTTTTTAACGTTTGATCTTTGTCTATGCCTCTTAGAGTAACTTAAAAACGATTAATTTTAGGAGATCCAAATGTTGTATTTTGAATTTAATATAAGTTTGTTGCTTTGAAAGTTTGATCAAGATTGATAAGTTTCAATGAATGTCGCGTGTGAAAATTGTCTGTATAATTTTAAGTAAACTTTTAATTTTAATAACAGAATTAAATTCTATATAAATGTAGGTGCATTAATGAAACGGGGGGTTGAAGGGGACGGTAGGCCCCCTCACTCAGAACTAATTATTATGTAAAAATCTTCCGAAGCCTAATTTGATTTGTTTAACATAGGTTTATATAACAATACTCGTTATCTTACCTCTTAATCTCCAACCTATATTTATAGTAGTATTAAATTTCAGGGTAAGAGAAAGTCGTGTGAGTGACACACCAGATTATTCTGACTATTTTTCACTCTCTCTCTTAATACTCTGTACTACCTGCTCAAATATTTAAATAATTACTTTAAACTATCATTATCTACAATATTTTATCAAACTAAAAATTCGCCTTTCACCGTGAATATACGCATTAAATTTTTTTCTTACCTTAAATTTTTAGCATAAATTTTTAGCTATTTTGAATTTACCAAAGAAATTAAGAGAAATATAATAAATAAATATTTATATAAAATCCAAAACATATTGAATAATTGTTAAAAAATAAATAAATAAATAAATGGAATTAAATAGAATTAAAGGCTGTATTTTAAATAGATAAATTATCTTCTTTTTAATTGTATTTCTTTTCTATTTTAACATGTTTATTGAAATTACGATTTTAAGACAAATTATTCTGATCTTTGGAGATTGTCTAGCCTTTTTCTAATAATTAAATTCATTTAATAAAAAATGATGTTTTCCTCCATAGGTTATTTTGTTGCATTGAATAGCAGTAAAAATGCTGAATAACTTCAATTCCTCGGAAATTAAGGCGACAGTGTAAAAATGTCAAAATTGGACTAAAGACTCGATATTTCAATTTTGTTAAACTATAAAAACAGTATTATCGTGATGTCAATTATCACATATTTTAAAAAATAGTACAATCGTATAAAAAACATTTTGGTGTAATGAAACACTTTTATAACCTATAAATTACAACTTAAATTCACATTCACCTTAGTGTTCTCTAAATTTTTATATCCTTTTCTCTTAACACAATCTTTTGATAATTGCATTGCAACTTTCTCAAAATCTTTGATCATGTATTATCCTTTGTTTAACGGAATCCAGATTTGCAATAGCCTGTTATGTCTGTTTGATAATTCGATTTCCTTTCATGTTGTAAATAAGTGCAGCTTGGCACCCTTGTGTCTCATTTTTATGTAATTTACAGTATGGTGCAATAACTTCCTAAAAATTTCCGTGTTCCCACCATAAATCATTTTGGCGAAAGTTGGCTTTCACTAAGAACTGTTGGATTAAAAAATGTATGTGTGTATATGTAACATATTTACAACCATTTTTCCTCTAATCTGATGACTTTGGCTGCAATAGGAGGTTTGGCGAAATCAACGATAAATCTGAGCTTCACTCAGTGATGCCAGATCAGGGATTTTGTCCCCATTTTGGGGATTTTTGAGGCTTCTGGGGACAATTTTGAGGACCAAATGTTTTTGGGGACTTTTTTGGGAAATTCTAAATTTTTTGGGGACAAATCTGGGGAGTTCAATATTCTGTCAATGTTGGCAACGTAATGATTTATCCCTATGACCAGGGATTTTTAATAGCTTTATTGTTATTTGGGGATTTTTTTCAAAAATTTTCTTCATATGGGGAAAAATCTGAGCTTAAATCCACTTAAATCTGCTTGATACTTTTTTTTTTCTTTTTGAAAAAAAAAAAAAAAAAAAAAAAAAAAATTATTTTCCCTCTTTAGTAGAAATTAAGTTGGAGATTTTTTCGAAAAAAAAAACCCCGTGATTTGGGGAAATTTGAAGGCCTGTTTGGGGAAATAATTTTGGACCATCTGGTATCACTGGCTTCACTTCATTTCTACCATGTAAGCTAGCAAGGATATCGCTCTGTGGGTTCCCACTCTAATTTATTAAAAAAACATTTAATTCTGATTAGCTTATAATAATAAGTTTATTTAAATGGTCACCTAGAGAAAACGTAAATATTCTTTAACCACATTTCTTGCGACCATGGAAGCCTCTGCGCAAGTGCGGATTGAACGAGTCCAGTGTTAAAATAGGGGTGACTGAGAGAAAACAAGAGATAAGGGAACACCGAATAACTGGATGTTTGCCAAATAACTGTCTCTCTGGCAATTTTGCATCCCTGAAAACTTTTGAACTCGACCTCACTGCTAGTCGTAGGAAACGTGGTCGCACTATATGTGAATATGTTTGTAAACAAATATTGAATCCGTTGTAAAATGAAAATACTAAGCATCATTTTCTCGAAACTAATTTTTACGAAGTTGCGTCAAGTTTAAAAATGCTCCTTGTGTGTTATCTTTTATTGAATCTTTATTATACTTCATTTATGTATATGTTAGTATAAAACTTAGTTACAATTTTCCACCTTTTGTTTTTTAAGACTTTAAAAGTTTGAATAATAATAACAATAAAAATGCGGATTTTTTTTTTTTTAAATTCTAAAAGGAAATACCAACTAACATTATAAAAATCATCTAAAGCTACCTGTAAAAAAAAAAAAAAAATTTTGGAAGTCAAAAATTAATTTCAAAGGAGTATTTTGAAATTTAACGATTAGAATTAATAGTTTTAATTAATAATTAATTAATATTTTTAATTATTATCTTAATTAATTATAATGTGAATGTTAATTTTAACAAGGTACTTTTCTTCTGCTGGTATATTACTATATGAAATTGTTACTTTTTGTAGTAGTAGAATTATAATTGTATAGATTTTTTATTCATTCACTTATTTATTTTATTTTATTTTTATTTATTTATTTTAAGTCCACTGTCACTTTAAAACTGAAATAGTTTAATTAACTACAATACTCGAGGATCACTGTAATTTAATAGTGCAATTCCCAATATTGGGTCGATACGTGATTGGATGGTAACAGTGCTCTGGAATTCACTGCTAGGAGTGATTTCGTATACAACACCAAATTAGCCTATTAGCACCTATATAGCACACCTTCTCTTAAGGAGATCTCGAAGGCGCTTTAAGGAACTTAAAATATACTTGGGATATCCTGAAAATGTTCCATGAAGCTATGTGCTATAAGGGTAGTATTGTTTGGGACCTCCAAATAAATAAATAAAATAAAAATAAAGTAAGAATAAAACAAAAAGAAAAGAAATAGAATTTTACGTATTTTAATCCTAACAAGTTTGTTCCATGAATGCCATTGGATTAAAATTCATTTTAAATATAATTTATTATTCAAAAGACATATTTTCCTTTTAAAATAAAGGAAATAATGACATAATTTACGTGGAAGATCTGGTCTCTCAAATTTGTTTAGATAGAATGTTGAAGTAATTTCCCTTAAGATAAAATTCCAAATTTCATTTGTTCGAGGAGATAAGTCTACTCATCACCATGTTTGAGAAATTCTATCTTTCAAGCACTATAATAAAGACATCTAGTTTTTTACTCTCTGGTTTCTTACACTGTGAATTCTCACTTTTTGTGTGTAAGTAATTGTATAGCGTGGCTTTCTACGCTTCGTTAATTCTAGCCTTTTATTTTTTTTCTCTTAAATAAAAGTAGTGTGTTATTTCAAAAAGCCCTTTTGAGATATTTCTATGTTTTCTAAGCGACACGAAAGACAAGCCGTTCTTTAATAAAGCAATGCTTTTTGCCTTTTATAAAGATTTTATCTTAAAGGTTAAAAGATCTAACAAATATTTTACAAGAAATGTAAATTCAAAACAAGCATTTTAGCAAAGAATACATTTTATTTAAAGTGTGGGAAAATTCTTAACGTAAATGTTTAGATAAATATATTTATTTATTTTTCACTTTGCAAACATATAGTAAAGAAAAAAAAAGCGTAGTTGAACAGAATTTTAATTAAATTATCATAGTTTGATTGAATTATTAAATTAATCAAATAAATTCTGTTTTAATAGAATAAATAGTAAATTGTTGTTTTTTAATGTTCAAACCATTTTTTTTTTCTTTTTATGTGTGTACAGATATTATATTTTCTTTGCTCGTGTCGTATTTAGAGGTAATCATGGAGTCGGGTTAATTGACTATATGAGTGTTCTCGATTTGTGTGGAATGCCTTCCGTGGGAGGTCTGTATAAAGTGTCCCAACCCGCGACTTTCGGAGAAAACCATGCATTGAAATTTTTGTGGTACACTAAAGATTCTGCACCATCGAGTACAACATGTGTTCGAACCCAGCAATTCTCATTACCTGATTCGAGAGCAGAACCTCTCTACCACTGGTGGGACCGTGTCATATTTGAAATATATAATCAATAAATAGGTACCATTGACTTTAAGAGGACAAGAGGCGTTCAAATTATTTTTATTTTACATTATTTCTTTTCCTTATGTGCTGTCATCAACTCTAACATTTTTATGCATACAGTGAGTTTTAAAAGATGAAAAGCAGTTTTAGATGTGGAGATGCTTTTTTTTTTCTTTTAAATGGGGAAAATAATGTCAAATTTAAAATTTTTCCATGTGAGTTTAAAATTATTTTATCTTACTATTTGTTTTGTATATGTACATAAACATATCTTTGCATTCATTTTTTTTTTTTTAGATAATAAAAAAGAAAAAAAAATCTAAAAATGTGCAAATTATCTAATTTTTTGGCATGTATTTGCAGCTAAATGTTAATAATGAAGGTAATAATTTCTAGATTTCAGTATGAAGGACCATTTTTATAATAAATAAACTAATTAATATTCATACAAAATTTTAAGTGTAGTTAAAAGTTAATGTCAAAAAGCACTAATGAGTAACTGGCTATTCCTGAAATTTATAGCTAAGGAAAATAAATTTAAAGTTTAACATTTATGTATTCATATTGCGTTCTAAACTCTTCATTGAATAGTTGTATTTAAGCAAAAGATCAGGCAGAATAAACTTCATTATTAACCTAGATGAGGGAAGGGGGTTGTTTTAACTTCTTGTCAATGTTGATGTATGTTGATTCCAAAAACTGATAAACTATTTAAAAAGAAAATGAAAAAAAAGGGGGGGAGGGGGGGGGGCTAAAAAGGAAATAATAGTTTACAATTCCTTCGAACAGCTCTTCCAAGGATGAGAGATGCTGCTACCGAAGTTGATAGATTCAAGGTGTTGGATTTGAATCAGGTCGCGCTCGTCAGCCTAACCGCTCGGAGTTTTCCAAGGTTTTCTCTGAAACTCCTGCAAATACGGGCAAGGACCCCTTACAAAGATCCCCTTCTCGCAGAACACACTATCCAGCGCTGAATTCCTCTTGCTGTCAATCGGTTTTAATTCACACACCATGCCACCACCAACACTGTATACAGCTGTTAATTATTTCGTTGCATTTTGACTTATACTAGGTGGAATAGCGTTTTAAAAAATTCCAGCGAAAGAAGATGGATTAGATTAGAAAAAAAAAGTAATCGTTACAATGTAATAATATAAACAAAAACTTCTCTCCGAAATGTTGCCACCTAAACTAATTCAAGTCCACATATAATGAAAATTAATTCCTGATACTGCGTTGTAGAGAGAGAAATATTTAATTCTAAGAGTTCTTCTATTTATCTTGAAGTACCGTTTTCACGCACAAGCGAACAATATTAGTTTTTATTATTGTCTGGGTCGAAATGAAGAATTTTCACGGACAGGCAGATGAAAAGAATGACAAGCTGTGCCTAATTTCTCATCTTCCTCCCTCGCTCAAAAACTAGGATAATTCTAAAAATAGAAACTGTGCAAGAAGCTCGGAGTAAACCAAGATCTTGGGAACGTGGAGGTTGTATAAATATAAGAATAGGTGAACTATGATCAAGGTGAAATGTCAGTTAAAGTAAATATTTTTAATATAATATGGTTTTTAGGATGTGTAAACTCGCCTATTTTTGACCGATTTGTAGGGTAAAACTGATTCTTCTATTTTTGTTGTAATATATTGTATATTGTGTTGCTTTGTGAGTCCCATAATTATTTTTCTATTTTTAAATATTTTTACTCAATGGTATATGTTTGGAAACACTAATAATATATATTTTATTTTAATTTAATAAAAATTTTCAAAAATAATACTAATTCTCCTGAATAAGGAATGAATTCTCCATTATATAAAAAAAAAAGTATCATTGAAAAAAAATGGCAGAAGAAGAATAAAATACTTTTGATTTTGATAATAATAATACTAATTGCTATTATTAATAAGGGTCATACCACTGTTTTAACGTATATAAAAATAAAGAAAGATAGAAAGAATGAAAAAAAAATCAACAATTTTCAAAAATATATTTTTTTTCTTTTGGGGTTATTGTTAGCAAATAAACAGTGTACCAAATGTTGATACACACTCATTTAAGTCCCCATAGTTTTCCATATTAGTTTTTTTTTTTTTTTTTTTCACATTTCCATTTTAGCGCACTTAGAAGCTAAGGTACAGCCTCAGCCATATCTTAAAGAGAAGGAATTGTCAAAGATCCTCATGCACCCAAATTTAATCAGCATGGCATATTTATCTATTTTGAGATATTTTTACCCAATGGTGGAATTTGCTGATGGATTTAGTGGAATGGTGGTGGATTTGGAAACACTAATAATGTAAATTTTGTTAAACTTAATAAAAAATTTCAAAAATAATAATAATTCTCCTAAATAAGGAATGAATTCTCCATTGTATAAATAAAAAGTATCGTTGAAAAAAATGACAGAAGAAGAAGAAAACAATTTTGATTTTGATAATAGTAACACTAATTACTATTATTAATAAAGGTCATACCACTGTTTTAACGTCTGGAATAAATATATTGTACATAAAATAAATAAATAAATAAAAATGAAAAAATGAAAAAAAAAAATGCAATTTCATTTTTTTTTTTTTTTTTTTTTTTTTTTAATTTCAATATACACTCATTTAAGTCCCCATAGTTTTCCATAATGGATGCTTTACATTTCCAGTTTAGAGCACTTAAACACTGTAGAAGCTGAGATATAGTTATACTGTACACAGAAGGAATTGTCGATAATCTTCATGCACCCAAATTTAATCAGCACAGTTTTTCATAATGACCCTCTTACATATCATATTTTGTGCAGTTATACCTTATAGAAGCTATGACTGGTGATATAGCCTTTTCATAAATTAGGGAAATTGAAGGATAACAGTGCCATCTGTTGGACGACCTATACCAAAATCTACATTTATATCAAGGTCAAACCAAACAAAGTTTCGTGGAATTTCGTTCATATTTTCAGAAGATACAGTGTTCAAAAAATTTTAGCAATATATAACTGGGAGATGCACATATATAAACACACATGCCGGCCTGGTGGTTCGGTCAGTAGGAACCTAACTTCTGAAACATTAGTTCTCAGGTTCGAATCCCGGTTCAGGCATGGACGTTTGTGGTGTCCTAATAAGTGTTAAAATGAAGGAAATGTTATTGTGTATATGTAATATGGATTATTCGAGACAAAAGTCATTGTTACTATAAGTCTCAAAGCTGTAAATAAATTTATAAATAAAATTAAACACAGAGGTAGACAAACATTTTCTAAAAATAGTCAAATCGGGTTTAGAACATAATCCATCGAAAATTGGAAGTTAAAAATTCGCGGGAATCTAGTCATTCTTTGTCATGTATATAGAAGAAAGTAAGAACCAGAGAGATGAGTTTACAAAACTGTAACACGAAAACTTCTGAAAGTTGATAGTTTCATTAACTTTAAATTAAATATACATTAAGTACTCAGCGCAAAATATGTAGAAAATATTGGCGTAATGGTAATATTTTTCAACTTTTCTTTGGGTGCTAATGATGGTCATTTCAAAAGATTCTACCAATTTGGAAAAAAAAAAAAAAAAAAAAAAAGGAAAAAGAAAAACGAAGAAAAAAAAAGATAATTAATAAAAAGAAAAATCGTAAAAAAATTAAAAATATTAAAAAACACCTTCTTATAATAAAATTAGGAACGTGTGCCCCCGTTTAAAAAAAAACTGTAGCATCCTATAATATCCGCCGAAGGAATGAAATAGAGCTCAGAATTTCATGCCAAAAATTACGCCTAAATTTTACTCTTGGTCTTACTATTATCATTTTTTTTTCCTTTGTACGTGAATACCTTTTATTTATAAAAAAATATGCTTAAATGTATATGATAAAATTCAATAAAATGTATATAATAAAAGTATATAACTAAATGTATACAATAAAATTTACTCAGTATAAGAATACACTGGTTTTATTTTGTTAAAAAGTACAGTTTACTTATTTTTATTTTTTTACTTTCAATGGTGTGGTACTTCCGAGTAAGCATTGACCGGGAGGTCCCCTAACTGATTGCCATTTGTGAAGAAGCACACACACACAGCACATCCACACCTTACTCGGGATTCGAGCCCACGACCTACCATGTGCGAATCAGGGATGTTAACCTTCATATTCGTATGGAAGGCATAATTTAAAAATTAAAATGTTAAAAAGTCAATATATGTTTCAAGAGTTCTCGGTATTTTTTTTCAAGACTGACAGTAAAGGTATAATAGGAATGCTACCCTTAGAATGAACCAAAGAAAAAATATCCCAATATATTCCAAAGAAAGTGAATTAATTTGTTTGTCTACGTTTTATTATCCGGCCATCATAGGAGAAACAACAGAAATTTTAACCCGCAAAAATACTGTATGGTAATGAAACGATCTTTGAATTTGCCGGAAATATGGTTTGAACTACGGGAGAAATATAACAGAGAAAAACTGAACTTCTCTGAGAATCAATAGAGAGTGCTGAAATGAATTACAAAATATATTAAAAGTTGAAGTTTGTGTTGATAATTGTGCATTCTTAGAAAAAAAAATATTTAAGGAAACCGGAAGAAAAATCCGAGGGGAAAATTTAAATGGGAAAAAAATCAAATCGAGCAAAAAAATTTAATTGTGGAAACCTATAGTCACATTAAGACCCATTTTTTCATAAACTAGCAGTCCATTTTTCCTCAAATTTTAAGGTGTTATAAACGAATGGTTAATGTACGTATTGAATAAAGGAAATTTATGTAAAAAATATGTTAAAAGTTATTTATTTTCGAAATTAGGCCCGAAGAGATGACACCTTGGATTTTTATAGCATTGGTGAGTGAGGTGTAAAAGGAGTGAAATTTTGATATCAAATTAAAAATTTCACTCATTTTCACAGTAATAGCAAACACCTCTTAAGAACGCTTTAAATTATTTTTCACTCATTTATGTCTAGTAGAAGCTGAGAAAATGTGTCAAATGTGTCAAAAACTATAATTTTACAAGAGATGTGAAAATCGGAAAAAAGAGCAAATCTTTCGTTTTGTGTGAATTGAACAAGAAATGTTGCTACTCTTATATATATTGAGTTAAAATAACAGTATTTGTTAAAGAGTAAACGAGTAGGTAATTTCCTACTGAGTTAAGGCTCTAGTTTAATTTAAAAAAGTATAATAAATTATTATATATATATAATTAATGTCAGGATTGAAACTACCTTATATGCAAAACCCCTGAAAACTGCTATTTGCAGGCAGATAGGGAAAACTTATTAATGATATATTATATAAGCTACCTATTAAACATTCAAAATGAGAAATTTCTATAAAAACAAAATTATTTATCATGAACTTCACAAGCAGCAAAATTTTCAAAAGCCCTGAGTTCAGGGGTAGTCCCTGAAAGTTTCCCCCCTGTAATGATTTTAGGCCATTTTTAGGCTTCGAAAATTGTTTAGTTTATATCAGTCGATTTAGAAAAGGTTCTAGTTTAATAGGAATATTTCCAAGTTCATTGCCCTTATGTCCCCTTAAGATAAAATATAAATTTAATAAAACAAGGATATGAAATGAAAAACAAAATAAATGCAGTTAACTCCTGCCATTCTTTCGTTAGATATTGCGCCAAGCCTTTTAAATTAGTTATCTAGCTATAAGAAAAGAATAAATATTAAAAGTTATCTTTATTATTTACTAAGGATTTATTTCATTTCCTCAAGCTTTGTTAGATCCGTTTTAGCAATGCTGCCCTTATCTGAACCAGAATTCTTCTGTAGAGACACAAAGCTTTGTCTTTTTTTTTCATTTCTTTTCAGACTATAAACTTGTAGTTTTTTAATCAGTCGAATTTTAATTCATAAAAATTACTTTCAAAACAAGAAAACATTTGCCCCGTCTAAGTAGCTTTTATCAAGCTATTGTTATTTTATCGTTATTATTAAAAATCGTTATTTTTAAAAATAATTTTAGAAAATTAAAAAGTAAAATTGTTTTGCTATTGTTTCAGAATATAATATAGGTAGCTAAGATATTACATAAGAACAATCATATTATTTTATTTTGTAAAATTGATTTTTAAAATTTTGGGACCAGTAGGACATTTTATGAAATCACCCAAAGTTTAAGAAAAGATATGTTTTTGTAAATAAATAAAAAAGTATATATATCGCAATATAAAAGGTAAGAAATACATATATGAAATATATAATAGTTATGAAGTGTTGTCGTTACAGTTATTGAAAGTTTTAATATATAAATGTATATAGTTAAATTAAAATTGTAACTACCACGCAATAGTACATATATTGAAGTTATTATAATATATATATTAATTTTATCAATTTACGTTCTTTTTTTTTTTTTTTTTTTTTTTCAAAGAAAAAAAAGAGGGGGGGGGGGGGGAAACCTCATATCATGAGAGAAGTACCCGTCAGTCACATAACATCAGGGAAGAAGGACGTAAAACCGTTGCTGACTTTATCTAATTCAAGGAGAAGCATCTTTTTGGTGTAAAAGAGGAGAGTGCGGTCGTCATCTCATCAAAGTGACGTTGATGGAGATGAAAAAGTAATTTTTATTTCCTGCCGCATCCTCATCCAAAATCTCTTTCCGGACACGATTCGTCCGCCCAATACAACCTCGCAATCAATTAGGAATCCCACCACACGAACATCTTGCCGACATCTGCCTCAACCTCCCCCGATCGTCTGCCTAGTAATTTATCGTAACCCCTGCCACCCCCGCACGCGCGTTCTCGAAGATACGCAAGATGAGGATGAAGAAGAGAACGCGAGCTGTTGAGTGACGCAAACACGAGTGGAACGGGGGACGCGGTCGGACGAGGGGTCAGACAGACGGACGGACAAATGCCAGCCGGAAGTGACACCCCGCACGTGCTAGCCGCGTGGGGCTCAGTCTTGGGAAATAGACGCAGGGAGGTTGAGTACCGGATGGAAAGGAAACTGTGCGGGCCTCAAGATCTCTGCAACGTTTAAACTTTCCCACGGTTTTATGATTTTTTAGTTTGTCTTGAGATTTCTTTTCGTTTGGGTTTGATTTTTTTGTTTTCTTCTTTTGAGGTCGCGTTTCTCTCGGTGGCGATACACTTTTCTAATTTTTTTCTTTCTTTTTCCTCTCCTTTTTTTTTTTTTTTTTTTAATGCGGTGAAAAGAGGAACGCGCACGAACTTGTGTGAGTGGGTTAGCAAACGCAGGCGGAATAGATGCTCTGATCAAGGTCTGATCTCAGAATTTTCAAGGAGGAATGAATTTTCCACATCATGTTCAATAGCGATCTTAGTTCACCTTTTCTCCATATGTTTATACCACAACGATAAAAACTGTCTGAAATTCATTACTTAAATAATATAAACAAGTTATTATTATGATTAGCGTTTCAAATAAAATTGTTTTGAAGATAGTTATAATTTAAAATTTTTCTTTCCCATGAGAAAGGTTAGCGTTTCTTTTAAATAATGTAAATAAGTATTAATTTATGAAAATATACCACAACGATAAAGACTGTCTAAAATTCATTATTTAAATAATATAAACAAGTTATTATTATTATTATCGTTTCAAATAAAATTGTTTTGAAGATACAGTTATAATTTTAGATTTTTCTCTCCCATGAGAAATATTAGCGTTTCTTTTAAATAATGTAAATAAGCATTAATTTATGAAAATATACCACAATGATAAAAACTGTCTAAAATTCATTACTTAAATAATATAAACAAGTTATTATTATTATTATCGTTTCAAATAAATTTGTTTTGAAGATACAGATATAATTTCATATTTTTCTTTTCCATGAGAAAGGTTAGCGTTTCTTTTAAATAATGTAAATAAGTATTAATTTATGAAAAATATCATGTGATTAAAAAAAGAAAGAAAGAAAACTTTCCTCTTTTAATAAATTTGTTTATTTATTTTTACCCTTTGAATAATAATTTAAAATATTTTGTAGTATTGAGCACTAATTAAAATATAACATCCCCCCCCCCCCCCCCAGGAATTATTTCATGAGCATCTAAATATGGGTAAAATATCACATCACTGATGAGGAATTATTTTGAAAATTACAATATATATATAAATAATTACAATTTTGAATTTCGTAAAAATATTGAAATAAAATTTTTCTTGTAATTAATTGTGGAATATCAAAATAAAACACGATACATGGTATTTTCTTATTTCATTTTTATTTATTTATTTATTTTTTCATTCTTTTATGAAGATATTATTATTCCTAATATGAAGAAACGATATAGAAGTTTTATCACATAATTGTTATAATTTTGTTAAATTTCGTTTTACAGTATTGTTACATAATTTAGGATCATCGTATTTATAAAATTCAATGAATACGTTTTACTGGAAAAATATTAATAAGAAATAAGAGAAAGAAATAAAAATATCGAGACAGAGACAAACATCAACATTATATTTGATATAAGCACATTGTCCGTCCGTCTGTCTCTCTCTCTCTCCCTCTCCCTCTCCCTCCCCCCCCTTCTCTCTCTCTACGGTGTCCAATATAGAATGCAACTTTTAAATGCTTAGTAACATACACATTTATTGATGAACACTTTTTTATGTGTATGATTTCTTATTATTATGTATGAAATATGATATTACTCAACAAATGAAAATCGTGTAACGTTCAGTGCTGCCAGTTTAATAGAGCGGGCATTTCAAATGTGTCGCTCATTATGGGGACACCTTTTAGTTTAGTATATGTTTCATGATACTGTGTTATATTCCGAGCGTATAGCTCTATTTTACTTAAAAGATCACTGCGCATATACAGCCCGCTTTTTCTTTCTTTCTTTCCTTTTCCTTTTTTTTTTTTTTTTTAACTTACTAGCCTTTTACATAGGGGAGAGTGTTGTGCTTTGGGACACTTTTCCCATTTTAATTTTTAATTTCTACAATTAAAGTTAGATTTGCATTTTAAAGACAGTATTTAAATAATCTATCATTTTCCTTTATAATATATACATATATTTAATTCAAACAGTTTGAAAATAAAAAATTGCCAGCCATTTTAAGTAGGAAGTGTAAACTGTCCCAAGATACAACACTATGTTGTACCTCAAGACACTGAGAAAAAAAATACACCGCCTTCCTCTAGAAAGAATAAGTGGCCATTTTCTAAATCCCTTAACTAGAAATATAGATTTCCAAACTATGCGCATAAACTGATAGCGCACGCCAATAAACTGAATAGACGAAATGGTCCAGAATTTCTTGTTTACACATTTCTAGATGATGAAACAATATTCTGAATATTCCGAATATTCTGAATCTTTTGTATGCGAGAAATTCTTGCTTGATTTTCTAGAATTGGGTCATACACCAAGATTATAGTTGCTGAAACCCTCCTCTTGGAGTCATTTATTTGCAGAGATTTTTAAATAGCTTTGCCCTCGAGAATATAGGCAAACGCTCTAGAATTCTAATAGGGGCTTCTGGAACTCGCTTTTCAAGGGGACTAGAATTTATAAGGATGACATGGAACTATTTTCTCTAGAGCTACAATTTAGATTCTAGATGTCAGTTAGAATTTTTTCTCAGTATGCATATTTCATGATTCATGCAAGTCTTAGCCTAAACCAGTTTTATGCAAATAATTAAATATATATATATATATATATACATATACATATTAAGGCATTAAATTAAAAAACACACTTGCAGATGCATTACACAAATAATAATAAATTTGAAAGTTCAAACCTTATTTGTAAGTTATTCAAGTATTGATAAAGTCCCTATTTAAACATTATATGATTAAAGTCATCTGCGAGCTTTCTCATTCAGACATCAGGGGGAATTTAACACTTGATGTCTGATAAAGTATCATAATAATTTTAATTTTCAGATACATAAATAAATTTGTTGCTGTTCACTATACACTTTAAAAATTTCATTGTTAAAAGGACCTCCACTTCTTCAGATCAAGGACGTAAGTAAGGAGTATTCTGGGGGTTCAAACACAGAAGTTAATAGTTTTATTATTATTATTATTATTTCAGATACTTTTGTGAAAAGGTTATCTTTCTTTTTCAATTTTTTAGTATGTCTGTGGTTTGATCATAATACTGTCATCATCTGTATTTGATAAAACTGGTTTATCAACATCCGATTCTGAACGACTAATTTGTTGTGTAGGTGGTCCTTTTCCTTTCATTCTGGATGCAGAAGCTTTCTGCTGTGCAGTTTCAACTCCAACTTTTACTGGAGAATCTGTTAAATAAAAGATTTTGCTTTCCTTCTACTGCCATTAGTTTTTCAAGCTGAAGCTTTGGTTAAATGCCCGAATCATTATTGGGAATGTCACATAGATAAACATACTACATATAAAGCTTTTAATTCATTTAACACATTTACTGTTGTAGATTCAGCAGCTTCGCTTATAATGCTTCAGTTGAATCAATTGGTTTATCTGTTACATATGAAGTTATACTAAAAGATTTCTAATATTAATGATTATATTAAATTATTATTATTAGAATGTTATATTAAAACATACTAAAAGATATATTTATACTAAAACAACACCCAAGCTTTTGAGAACCATGTGTATGATAGATGTTGTTCCTTGGGACATGTTCCAAGGTACAACATGGTTTACTGTTCCAAGGTACAATCGCCATATGGTTTTAATAAAATCAAAATGGTGGTCAATCAAAATGCAATTTCATTACTTTCTCATAAAAAAAAAAAACTTTAAAATCTTCTGTTAAATTTCCATTTAAAATTGGGTAGAATATTTTTGCAGATATTGATTCAGAAATTGAAATTAGAATGAGAAAGAAATTTACTTTTGAGTGATGAAATTTTCTTTCATTCACTAGCTCATGTGTTAATTGTTTCTGATGCTGCATTTTACTGTGCTGTTAAAGTTGTTAAAGTCACAACAAGAAAAAAAAAAAAAAAAAAAAAAAATTATGTTGCCAATAGGCTTTTAGAAATTGTCAATGTCCCAAGGTACAACACTCTCCCCTATACAGTCGGCAGCAAAATTATTGAAGCACACATCCATACTTTTCTTTTTTTTTTTTTTTTTTTAGCTTGATGGCTAAATTTTATCATCGACTTACTCTTTTATAAAAAGTATAAGACTAAGATCATGAACAAAACAGTATTAGGTGCCCATATTTCAAGTAGGAATTGTTGCTAGTGCTTCATTAATTTTGCTGCCTACTGTATAGTAAAGTAAGCACCACCGTTTATATGTCTTTTAAGGGACTGCGCAAAATGACGTATAAGTTAGAAGATTTAAAACAACTTTGATTCTTACATATTGAATCCATACCAAGCTATATATAAAAGTAATTTTTTTTTCCTTAAAAAAAAAGCGTTAGTTTATTACTTAATATAGTTGTAAGTAGGGAAGAAAGGCCGGTTCTAGGTCAGCAGGGGGGTGCACCGGTGCACCGGCAAGCCGTGCGGGTGTCACGCGGAGCGCGGAGCGTGTCAGTCATGTTCACGGCCTTTGCGGAGCCCGGAGCACTCCCTCTGACTTAATCGTGAAACGTGACGAGGGTGTTAATGAGGAAATTTAATTAAAAAAATTAATTAGTGATTTTTGTAAAAGGCGACGATGGCTTTAAAGAGATGTTTGCAGTAGAATTAAAAAAGCATGATATTGTTTGTGAATCATTAGGAAATTAATTGGGAAATTAATTAAGAAATTAATTAAGAAATTAATTATAAAAAATTTAAAAATTGGGAAATAAATAAGGAATAAATAAATAAATATGAATTTAAGTATGAAGGATGTTGATGTAAATATATTATGAAAGAAATAGAGAGATCTGACTGGGATTCGAACCCGACACCTTGCAGTAAAAATATTTTCATAAGACTGTAGTTTTCGCGTATGTGTGAGTGATTTTTCGATTATATACCTACATAGATCTTTTTTAACCTAAGAATGCTATTGATTGAAAAAAAATTCAATCGTTAAAATGATATTAATAACAGAATAATAATTAAAATAATAATAATTTAAGATCTTGTTAAATTCACCAAATATTTTATGAAAAAAAGACAATGTACGTGAAAATTAAGTTAAAAGATGATTAAAATCTCAAATGTATATGTGATATTCGAACCTGACATTTACCTTGAGTTATTTTAACAAGACCCATCACCCCTTACACTGAAATGTAACAGCCTACGATACCTTCCCGTCCTCACAAAATAGATGGAATAGTCTACCAAACCTATTATCTATTTCGATAATTGTGGAATGACTCTTTTTTATCCTTAGTAATTA
The DNA here is from genome assembly GCA_963930645.1 of Salticus scenicus. Taxonomy (NCBI): domain Eukaryota; kingdom Metazoa; phylum Arthropoda; class Arachnida; order Araneae; family Salticidae; genus Salticus; species Salticus scenicus. Next base: position 251,134,808 of record OZ005654.1, read on the forward strand.
AAACAGTGTAATTACAAAACTGTTAATTATGAATTTTCTTGTAAAGATTACGAATGTTTTATGAAAAATGACGATGAGAGTAAAAATTAAGTAAAAAGATGATTGAAAATTCTTCAACATGTCTGAAATTCAATTAGTTATCAAATGTCTAATGAAGTGATTTGCAAAAGGTAATATATATTTTTTTCTTATTCAATCTCCCCTCACAATCAGCTAGGTTGATATACCAAGGTCATACATCCCTTCCCGAACCTGTTTTTCCCCCCCTACTTACACCCTCGAAGGAAATTGACCATTCCTGCCTTTTTAGTGATGAGAGAAAATATCAGATTTTTTTATAGATTTCCACTAACTTTTTTAAAATATAAATTCATCGCTTACATTTCTTTTGAATAAACTTTACCCGCTACTACACTTAGAATTTGGCGGGATTTTAAAACAGTAATATTTTCGGATACATTTAACAAGATATTTAAGGCATTTGGCGATAAGATAATTCAGATTTGGCAAGAAACATGTGGTATAAATGAAGAGCGAAAATTTTTTTATCACATGTTAACTTATTTTTACGGAGTGAGAACGTTTATTTTATAACCTGAATCCAGTGTTACATATTGGTAATTTCAATTAGTGTTAGAGATGAGTCTACCCGTAGAGATATCTATTTTAAATCAACAGTTCACTCAGTCACGAATAGATGACAAGAATTTGTACAAATTTCCAATATGTCCAACTTGTAATAAGACTTATTCTATAAAGTCTAATTTAATTCGACATTTGAAGGTTCATATGGGTGTGAAACCTTTTATTTGTAATGTATGTCAAAAATCATTTAGAAGACCCGACGATTTGAAAAGACATTTAAAAATTCATGAAAAGACTCTTACAGAATATGAATGTGAACAATGCAGTGAAAGTTTTAATCGCAAGTATGATTTATCGATTCATGTTAGAAAAAATCATAAAAAGACTTTATCTAAGCATATTTGTGAAGTATGTAGTGAAATCTTCAGATGGAAATATGAATTATTGAAACACATAAGAAAAAATCATAGGAAATCTTCACCCCAACATTTATGTGAATTATGTAATGAAGTATTCAATAGTAAAATAGATTTGTATTGTCATTTACGTACTTCAGTCAGGCATCAGTCATCACCAAAAACTGTAGAAAATTCTTCCCAAGATCCACTTAAGTAGAAAACTAAGTTTTTTAAAAGACGAAGTGCTGTTATTGTACATACATCCACTATCTTTGACAATGAAAATAATGATATGGATTTGTTATCACTTTTAATAATTTAAGAACTAACATTTTAACCGAATTGAACTTTCAATTAAGCGATAAAAAAGGAATGAAAGGGTTTGTAGTTGTTAAACTCACCCTTAAACGTTCTATGGAAGATAAAGAAGAATTTATTTCCCATCATTTGCAATCAAAAACCTTTTCTACATTTTTATCAAGTGATTTGAATAATGATCTTGAAAATGCTTTCAACAAAATGACAGAAAGTTTTGAAGAATTTACTGATCAAGAATTAGGTTGTACTTTAGTTGAAATTAGCAAATTACAACTTTGTATGGTAAAATTTTAACTCATGTATCACCTATCTCATGTAATTTCATTATATTCAATAAATTGAAAAACAAACGTTTCTACATAATTTGTTAAATAAAATCCAACATTAGTTATTTTAAGGTATATTTCCTGAGAATTATTCAATAATCTATGTCAAATAAAGACTTCCCAACTACATTTTTTACTACTTTTCACTACATTCTACAACTTTAACAGAGTGAAATGCCCCACGTCATATGCTACCCTTCACTCAGTTTTTCTTTACAGATAGCAAGTTTGTAAATAATAAAAACTAACTTTGAAAAAATATTAATATATGTTTTATAAATACATTCATGTTCACAAATGCATACTTAGGTTTTCTAAGTGTATTTAAACATACTTAAAAAATATTTTAACCAAGTATTGTAGATTACAAACATATGTATATAAACTGAAAATGTTTTTGTACAAAGTATTTTAGAAATTAAGATAACTTATTCTTGAATAAAAATATAAGAAACCTATTTTCACAATAATAAGATTGTAAATGTAAGATAAAATCACAAAGTTACCAGCTTAAGAGGCTGTAGGTATTCGAAAAAAAAAAAAAAAATTCAAGAAGTCAACAATTTTGGTGTTAACAACACATCTTATTTTACAAAGTACTAAGTTTTTTAAAGTCATTTAGTCTGAAGTTTTTCAGACATATGCTTATAAGCTGAAATTTTTGTGAATGAAAAATTTTTTACACAAAGTATTTTAGAAAAAATATCATCTCAGAAATTAATTAACTTATTTTTAGAATAAAAATATAAGAAACTTATTTTTTCTATTGATAAGAATGAAAATGTAAGATAAAATCTCATTCTTACCAATTTAAGAGACTGCAAGTATTTGAAAAATTCTGAAGTATGGAATTTTAATGTTACACATGTGCTAATATCGCATCTTATTTTACAAAGTACTAAGTTTTTTAAAGTCATTTTGTTTGAAGTTTTTCACACATATGCTTATAAACGAAATTTTTTGTAAATGAAAAATTTTTACACAAATTATTTTAATACAAATACTATCTCAGAAAAATTAACTTTTTCTTTTTAGATTGAAAATGAAAGCTAAAAATCTAACACTTATCAAATTTAGAAGCTGCAGATGTATGATGAAATCATGAACTTGAAACTATTAACAACCTTCATTCTTTGAAAATACTAAACCACGGGTTTCGACAAATCTATAATCAACTGTTAAAAAACATAGATCTTAGAATATTTTTTACCCTAAAAAGTTTAACGTAGATGCGACATCCATGAAAATACAGAGTGAAAGTGTACAAATTATCTGTTTAGACATGTTGATAAACTAGAATTTTCCACAAGATTCGAGTATTTTGCAAGGTATGGGATAATATTTGGCTAAATTTCTACTAATATTGGCGATAGTTATAAAAATTTGGCATAAAATAAGAGAATTTGGCGTTAATTCTTAAGTAAAACTGATGAACGAAGAAAAAATTTGAATTAGTTACAATCTTTTCTCGCTGTAGAGTTGTCTAAGTTCTCACACTTAGTAGTTTTTAAACATTTTTAAAGTCTTACTTTTAGAGTGATTTTTTATACTTTGCTAAACTGAAGTACAAAATGGATAATACTTTACCGTCTGAGGAGACTCACGTTTCTGTTCAACAACCCCCCTCATCAAGTTTTGAGGATGAGAAATTATCTAAACTTTTTATTTGCCCAACTTGTAATAAGTCATTTTAAAAAAAATCCTATCTTACTAGACATATGAAGGTTCACAATGATAGTAAACCTAATATTTGTTACGTGTGTGAGAAAGGATTTGTTACTTTACATCGTTTAAAAAGACATATGAAAACCCATAGAACAATTTCCATAAGATACAAATGTGAATATTGCATTGAAAATTTCAACCGCAAGTGTGATTTATTTAAACATAAGAGATTATTTCATCAAAAAGTCTTAAATGAACATCTATGTATTATTTGTAAAGATGCTTTTAAACACAAGTATGAATTAGAAAATCATAAGAGGGTGCATTATCGTAAACCTGAGTATCTATGTGAGGAATGTTCTATAACCTTTCCAACTAAACATGCTTTTTCAAACCATAAGCGAAAAAGTCATAAAAAGACTTTACATACATAGTTTTGTGACGAATGTACTGATACTTTTTCAAACAAACGACATTTTTTTAAACATAAAAGAAATATGCATAAAAAATCTTCAATGCAAACTAGATGTGATGAATGCAGTGAAACTTTTCAGTGTAAGTATGAATTATTGCAACTTAAGAGAAAGAATCATCTTAAAGACTTTAACATACGTAGAAATTGTAATGAACGAAGTACTAACAATGAATTACCAACAGTTAATAATGACAGTGAGAATCTGGACTTGTTAAATTTTTTGAATAATTTTCACATTGAATGTATGAATGGTGTTTTTGACTTACCTTCCAACAACTTTCAGAATGAAAATATAGACTTAGACTTAAAAATTTTTTTGAACAATTCGAATGTGGAATATACAAGTGAAAATAATATTGATGGTTTATCTACCAAAGTTGAAAATAAGGACTAAAATAATTTTAACCTGATACAAACTGATTTACCTCTAGTAAACTGTGACAATGAAAATCTAGACTTGCCAAATTTTTTGAATAACTTTAATGTCGAATGTATGAACGATATCCCAACAATATAGATTTGTGTGAATTTGCTGTCTTATATTATTGTGAATGAATTTCAAATAAAAAGATTTCAATGAAAATGGTTTGTTTTAATTTTTATTACAAAATCACCTTTTATATAATATTTTCTATTAGAACACAAACTTAAGTGTCATCTTTTTTAAAATAAAAACATGTAAAAAGTTTTCTTGTGTATTAGCGATATACTTTTTCATTACTGTAGTAGAATTAATTGAGTATAATATTTAAACACTAAGTAAAAATTATACACGATAGTAGTTTTATAAACTATCAAACTTACATCGAAGAAGAAAAAACTTGTAAAATTGTTTTACCACTCAACTGTAAAGTACTTGTGAAAATCTTAAATGAATTTATCTTATTAACAATTTTCCTGAAAAACTAACGTATAAAAATTTTAGATATAATTATGAAGTTTGTATTTTCCTAAGTATCACGTTTGAATCTTACTTTGAATATGCATCATCAAAGTGTATTGTACTTTAACTAAAATCACAATTTCTATTCTAAAGAGTGTAAAAATAATTTTAGAGTAACAACTTTTATATATAGATACATCCACGATTGTATTTTAACTTTTTTATTTTTAGAATATAGAAAATATTTTGTAAGAATTGTGAAAGCTTAATTTTAGAAGTTTGTGAAATTTTACAAAATTTTTTTAAATATTTTTGTCAAATGTTTTCTTTATGTCACATCATTTAGAAAAATTTAACTGTTTTTAGTAGGTTGCTAACACAAAACATTAAGTTAGAAAATTTGTAGATAAAACTTATAAGATACGAAAAACCATATTTAAAGTAATAACAAAGAAAAAATATTTATACACTTTCAAGTTTAGACATGGTTGAACAAGCTTGAGGAGACACTAAAACCTGTTGCTGACGTCATAACACGTGTGACGAAAGATTATAATCATTGGCTATGAGTTCCCCCCCTAATACACAACATCACGAATCCATGATGTGACAAAAACAACCATTTTAGATATAAAATGGTTCACACTTCTGACCTTTGCTGTACATGTATTATTTTACTCTGCATATTAAAGCAATAATCTGTAAAAAAAACTTTGTCGTTTTTACACTTTGTTGTAAAAAGTTTTCGTCTAAACATCGAATGATATATTTTAGACATCTTTTCCGTAAAAGGAAAATTGATACTTCTCACGTATAAAAAAATATGCTTGGTCAAAATCCCGATATGACTTAAACCACTGTCCTATAGAAGTATTTCAAACTAATGTGTTTAACACAGAACTTTTTTATCCAAATGAAAGCAATGAATGTGATATGGAAGTATTTCAAACATATATACAGAGTGAGTTAAAGGAAAAGCATGCCCTGAAGGGGTATATGGTCATGAAAGTATCCTTGGAACGTAAAAAACCTGATGAAGACATGGAAGAGATGCATACATATTTTAGAAGTTCTTGCATTATCGAACTTATTGAAGATTACTATTGAACAGCATATTAGCGAAGGATATGCAAAAATAAATAAGTCACTAGAAGAATTCATCCAGCGAGAATCCGGATGAAATTAAAAAAAAATTCATTATCTGGAACACAAAATAGCAAAATATCATCCTTCAGTTGCTAGTAGTTCTATTAACCTACCTACAAAACTTGCTTAAAAAGATTTGGGGCGTCACATATTTCTACAAATGTGACGGATGGAGGTGGGACCCCAAATAAATAAATTTAAAAAATTTCTATATATATCGTTCAAAAATAAAACTTAATCTTGAAAAATAGTTGTGTGAATTTGTTTAAGTTCATATGTAAACACTTGTACACATCTATGTATCTTCGTGAATTAATATACACTAGTTTTACATATCACTAAGTTATGTTTTACTAATTTCAAATTTAACAAAAAGTACTTATGTTTACCCACAATTCTTGACTTATATTATTTTACTTTGTGTATTAAACTGACGACCTGTAAAAAACCTTAACATTTTTACACTTTGAAGTAAAAATTTTCTCCCTAAACATCGAATTATATCTTACAAACATGAATTGATATGTATTTGTTTTAACAATCACTAACTTCTATTATACCAAAGTATATTTTATGATATTTAAACAATTCTCATTTTACAAAAATTAACTTGTATACATTTCTAAGTCTTTAATAAAAATCTTCAATTTTTTTCTCTTAAAGACTTTAAACTATTCGAGATGTTTGTACTTTAAGTGTAATCCAATACTATTTGCATAACAATGTGGAATATCATATGTTAAGAAAATCTTAAATTTTGACTAAGTTACAAAGCTCAATAATATTTTTCAGTTATTAAACGAAAAATTGTGTAAAATTTACTAAGTGTTTCATTAAAGAAGAGAATTACACTAAAAATTTTTGTGAAGAAATACTAAATTCACTAAGCCACATACACGTATACATACACGCATGCTTGTAATTATAATCATTATGAAATATTGTTAAATATTTTTTACAATCTAAAATTAACAATTTTTTAAAAAAAAATTTAGTTTTTTCAATAATGTTTTTAAAGATTTAGTTTTTTAATAATGTTTTTAAAGATTTCTCTTAAATTGTATGCTTGTGTAATTCTCTTCTTTAATGAAACACTTAGTAAATTTTAAACAATTTTTCGTTTAATAACTGAAAAATATTATTGAGCTTTGTAACTTAGTCAAAATTTAAGATTTTCTTAACATATGATATTCCACATTGTTATGCAAATAGTATTGGATTACACTTAAAGTACAAACATCTCGAATAGTTTAAAGTCTTTAAGAGAAAAAAATTGAAAATTTTTATTAAAGACTTAGAAATGTATACAAGTTAATTTTGGAAAATGAGAATTGTTTAAATATTATAAAATATACTTTGGTATAATAGAAGTTAGTGATTGTTAAAACAAATACATATCAATTCACGTTTGTAAGATATAATTCGATGTTTAGGGAGAAAATGTTTACTTCAAAGTGTAAAAATGTTAAAGTTTTTTACAGGCCGTCAGTTTAATACACAAAGTAAAATAATATAAGTCAAGAATTGTGGGTAAACATAAGTACTTTTTGTTAAATTTGAAATTAGTAAAACATAACTTAGTGATATGTATTTGTTTTAACAATCACTAACTTCTATTATACCAAAGTATATTGAATGTGAAAATGGAATTAAAATAAATAAATAAAAAACAGATAATGAGTAATTCTCAAAACAACAAATTTCCTCATAGAATAACATGGGTTTTGGCTGATTGAGACGGAGTAATTGTAAATCGTAGAGAGAAACTCTAAGTACTAAAACTTAGCTTAGGAACGAATGCATATATAATTTTGAGTATATTATAATATTCACTACATGTTGCGCACTAATTATTAAATAACTTATGTTCATGCAGATATGCATTTAATTACAATAAATCTTTAATAATAATCTTATTTTATAATTGCATGCAAGTAGTAAATGCATCCTTATGAACCGTATCGAGTTTATTAGTAGGGAAAATAAAGTTTACATTTTCTGACTAAAATTAAAAAATTAAATAATAGAAGGGCACGGAAATAAGGACTGAGATAAAATAAATAAATAGGTAAATAAATAAATAAATAAATGAAATACCTTTGGAGCTATAATGACGTCAATTTTACACTGTGAGTTTAATTTTTTTTTCACAAAGTTTTATATCAATTTTAATATTTATGCGTGAATTTCTTTTAATTTCAAAAAATTTTAAAATCAACTCGTAAATTTATGGAGCTAAAGCAAAACCTTTTTGGGTTTTGTAGGAGAGATTAAAAAAAAGAAAGACTTTTGTGCACTGTATTTTATTAGAATTATTTTACATCTCCAAAATTAGTGTTTTCTGTAACACTAACAGTTTGGAAATTTTCGAAGAGTTTCATTGAAAAGTCCTCATCTGATGATTTATTTATTTATTTTTTTCTACATTTCTACCTTACTACGACTTAAAATATAACCTCAAAAGATTTTGTAAAGTTAATCCCAAAGCAAATAATGGGGAAAAAATAAAATGAAGATTAAAAAAAAAAAAAAAGATAAATTAAAGATAAAGGAGTTCACCTTTTTAAATTGAAACATATTTTAAAACGCATGAATTGAAAAATAAAAAAAGTGGTAAGAATTAGTTGTCATTATGGAAACACAATTAAACAATGAAAAATATTATGAGAAACATTACATCTAAAATGCACATCATAAGTGACTGAGATGTGTTGAACAGAAGATTAAATGGAAAGAAACTCAAATACATATAAATAAAATCCATTAGTACATGTCTCGTTAAACAAGTGATGTCTATGAGTTGAAGATAAAAACTATTTCCCACAGGGTTACTAGATAGCTTTGGTAGTGATTCACCAAACTAGTGAATTGACGTCACTGGACATGATGAAATGGGATATTAAAATGATCAGCAAAGACGTGTCTCGGCCAGAAAATAATGAAGATGAATTATGACAATTGAAAGTTAAATTTTAGGAGAGTGCTCACCTGATAATATCTATATGCAAAGCAAAGATTTTAATATTTCTATAGAGAGGATATATTAGATATATACAGATTTCACTGTAGCAAGTTTTGTTAAAACATGTTTATTATTATTATTATTATTATTATTATTATTATTATTATTAATATCTCTATAGAGAGGATATATTAGATATATACAGATTTCACTGTAGCAAGTTTTGTTAAAACATGTTTATTATTATTATTATTATTATTATTATTATTATTATTTTCATTAATATAAGAATGAAAATATAAAATATTATCGAAATTTTACTAGTGTTCAGAATTTTTCATAGCATTAAATGGTCTTAATTAAGTTCTATAATTGCCTCGCAAAATGTATTTATTTGACATGATATGGTAGTTGCTAACTGCTTATGAACAATCAGATTTATTGCAGAAAGGTTAGACATTTCTTAGATATTATTAGTATTATTAGAATGAAAACATGCAGTTTTAAAAGTTTTCATAACATTAAATGATTATTATTAGTTTCTGTGAATGCCTTAAATTTTTTTTTTTTTTTAAATTGTAGTAAGAGTTGTTAACATTCTTCAGTTTATTATTTTTATTATTATTATCATTATTATTAGAATAAAAAGTGAATTTTTATCAAAAGTTTAACAGTGTTTAACATTTTCTATAGAGTTAAAAACAAAATTAAATAAGCTTCGAAGAAGCATTATGAAATGTATTTATTTGATATGAAATTATTATTGCCAAATACTTACAAATAATTTTTTTGCCATGTTTTACATTTTAATTATGAGTTCAGTAAGATTAACATGTAATAATATACATTACTGCTCAACAGAGATTCGCCATACTCCCTAGTATTGGCCCAGTTTTCATTTTCACGAATAATTTACTCAGATTTTTCTTCTTTATTTAGTTAATTCTCTAAACAATCGTATATATTGAGACAAAACTGAAAGCGTCCTAAAATACCTTCACAGGATGGTTCCTTACACTAAATTTTCGGATGAGCACCCTAGGTTAACGAACCAGAGTGTGTACTCGACCCTGCAAAACGGGGACGACCCAGGATGGAACAAAGATGTCATTATGAGACAAGAGGGGGCTGTTATTTGTTGACGATTTAAGATCGGTTGCAAATGTCTGGGCAGGAAACAAAATTTGTAACATCATTTCGAAGACGGAAGGTCTACTTTACAATAAAGTACTTTTGACGCGATGATGTTTAGAAGAAAACAGGAAAAGATAGCAATCCGTAATTTCGTAGCTATTTCTTCTTTTTCTGTTTTAGTAGTTTTTTTTTTCTTCTTAACTAATTCTGACGCCTAGTCACAAGACCTTATTCGTTTATTTTCAGACTATCCTTTTTTAATAAGACAGGACTCTTATTTTCAGACAGTGATTTTAGCGTTGCATCACTGTAAAAAATATGTCCTATTTGCTGCCAGAAATTCTCTGTAATTTGAGAAAATACGTTCTGATAACGTAATTTTTTCGTAAATTACGCGTACTTTTTCAAATTACAGAAAATTTCTGGCAGCAAATAAGACATATTTTTTACAATGTAGGAATTTGCAGTAGGCCATCTCGAATGAAGAACATATGTATAATATGTCATGTTTTACTTTGCTATACGAACTACACCGTTCAACCGATCACTATGAAAATTGGTACACTTATTAATCAGGAAAAAATGTAGCTACACTGTAAAAAATATGTCCTATTTTCTGCCAGAAATTCTCTGTAATTTGAGAAAATATTCGTAATTTACGAAAAAATTACGCTGTCAGAACGTATTTTCTCAAATTACAGAGAATTTCTGGCAGCAACTAGGACATATTTTTTATAGTGTAATGTCGTATTTGTTTATTTATTTATTTATTTTTTAATAGTTCAATCGAATAATTTATCCAAAAGGTATTAAATAAAACCCCCATTTCAACTTTAAATTTACTAAAAAGGTTAAAACAAATTAAGTCCTTAGCACTAACTGTATAGATTTTGGTGAATTTAACGCTTACAGTTTTATTACAGGGACAAAACAAAAAATTCTTTATTATTATGGCCCGGGGGCTCAATTTATTCAAAATGTGATAGTGTCTAAACGGCTAATTCAATGAACTGAAAATTTATGTACATGTTATACGTTACCTTCGCACGAACTATATAGATTTTGGAGAATATAGCATTTATAGATTTTTACAGGGCCACCACATTTTTTTTTTTTCATCTTTATGAAGTATAGGCTCAAATGAGCTGATTGATTTCAGTCTTCTTTTAATTTAATGTATTTAAACAATCGTTCATTACGTAATGTTCGGAAAGTATAGTAGAGTTCCTCTAGATTTTTTTTTTCTCGTTACTTTTTAACTTTAATGGAAAATATCAAACGCTTTACAGAATAAATTCTTCGCATTTCCGAATAATTTATCCCCACAGAGATCGTCCTACCCATAAGCCTAGGACCATGGCGTAGTCAATCGGCCTTAAATCCGACAAACAAACAAACAAACCGAATAAATTATTATAAAAATAAATAAAGGAAATTAAAATTAAAAAATAGAATGAGACATAAAGGCATGCATTACAAAAAATAAAATAAAATACGCTGTTAAAAATTTGAAATTAAAACTGGGTATTGAAGTACCTGCAACCATCGGAGGGTTTAATCTTTTACCATGATTTGGTAATTTTATATTGAACCAAATATTGGTATTATGTTAAAAAAAAAAAAAAAAAAAAAAAAAAAAAAAAAAGCGACCGAGACTGGGATTGATCTGAAGACCTTCTTGTTTCAAATCAAACACTCTGGCACTGTATCACGCTTTCTTGTTACTGGATCTGTGTGTTTTGTTGATTTTGATAAAAGGGGCTAAATTTACTAGGGCACCTTGGGCCATAGGTGAGTTGTTGCACAAAATTTGCACTTTACCCCATGTTTTCGACCACGCTCTTTAATTTAAGCTTGGTTTAATTACAACAGAAATTTTACTGATTCAATCTTAGCTTGGGAGTGGATGTATGGTAGCTCCAAGTTTTGGTGCAACTTAAATTCAATCGCAAGAAGTACAAAACTTAAAAGTGAGATTGAACCATATTATGGTATTGCTTATAACTTTACTCCATATAGTGGTTCAAGTTTGAACTGTAATTTTTAACAGTGTATAATAATATAACAGTTATGTTTTAGTTGCAGGTAACATGTATATGTTAACTGTATTAAAATATAATGGGCTGGATTTATAGTTTGGTTATTAATTTGTTTTAATCCTCAGAAAAATGTACTATGATTTCAATTTCTAACGCCTTTTAATCATTACATAGAATTTAATTAATGTTGGCAGTTGTTTGGTCTTAACATTGCACTATAGTGCTGCGCAATGGGCAATTGACAACGGCTTGGGATTCACGCCTAAGAATGGTCCGGAGACATGCCATCATAATTTTGATCCTCCACTGGAGGGTATGGCTCTACCGCTTCGGTGACCTCCAGAGGTATAATCTGGATGGGAACATAGAGGACCTTGCGGCACGACAGATTTTACGCGCACAGCCATCGTTAGTGTACACGACGGTCTTTGGCCAGCGTGAGTATCGAACCCGCAGTCTTCCAATTACGAGCTCGGCGCTATACCGACCGGGTTAGAGTCCTATAAATATAAGACTCCTATTGGAAATGTTGCCCAAACCGGATATTAACACTTCCTTCTTCTTCTTTTTTTTTTTTTTTTTTTTTTTTCGACATCGTACAAGTCGAAATACGTTTCGTGAGTGGTTTGAAAAATTAATAGCTGAACAACCATCCATAATTTCAAAAATTTGTTTGGTAGAAATAATGCAAAAGCAGGAGCAGTGGACGATAAATTAAGTCGTGAGTCATCTCCCTTTTCCTGGATTCTTAGACCGGACTACTGCGGCCCAGATTAATAAACATTTATTCATGTGAGCAAATTTGCATTTCCTTACATTTTAAAATTCCAAACGTAACATTCATTCACTTTTAGAGAAATTCAACTCAAAGTCAACTGACAGAAAAGATTTCAGAAATGAAAAGAGTGCAATAGTGCATCTCATTGAATTAAAAAAGCATTTTTAGTAATCTTTCAATTATAAATAAAGTTTAGCCTTAAATATGTGTTTGTAGTTAAATGACATAATTAAATTAAAACAGTTTGAAACGAAATGTTTTAAACAGTATTTATTATGCATTATGAAAATTTATAAGCATCCAAAAAAGTCTGTATCGTTTCAATTTTCAATACATAAATATAAAAAAATGTAGAAATATTATAAGTATACAGACTAAGAGCAAAATAATTAACTCGATTATGCAAACATATATACTATATATAAGTATATTGCTTAAGTTAAGTTGTTGCCAAATTGGTTGTTGTGGCATTATTCATCTGTTTATTTATCGTTTTAATTTTTATTGTTATCATAATATATATAATATACTTTTTTTTTTTTTTTTTTTAAGAAAGAAAGAAAAAATGTAACATTTTTTCTTTCTTTATTTTATTCTTAGTTCTAAAAGGAACCATTTTCTTATATACATTTCAAAAAATCTATAGTCTCATTGAAATATTTTTTTTAAAAGTTAACTATTAGCTCATCAACATATGACGTAAAAGGAAAAGTTTTAAATATTATACAATGTACTGTAACCGCTAATTTATAATAACTTATTTTATGTAAAAAAATAAGTATTTTAATTTTCAAAAAAGGCATTAGTTACATTCTGCTCATTTAGCACAAATTAGCATAGTAAATATTTCTGCATAATCTGTTAAAGCGAAAAAATTTAGTATTTTGCAATTTCTCCTCTAAATCTAATTTCAGAGATTAATGATGAAATATCAAATAAGGATTTAAGAAAAATGAATTTCATGTTGAAGAAGAAATAAACTAGTAGGTAAATATAAAAATGTAGTGTAAAACTTTAATTTGAAATGAATAGAGCTAATGAGCAAAGGTTTTGGCATTAAAATAATAATCTGTTCTTAATTTCTTTTCTTTTCACATGATCCCCCTCCCCCCATTTTTTTTCATATTCAATAAATGGAAGGAATTTATTTTATCTAAAGTGCATTTATGAGTACATAAATAAATAAAGCAATATTTATTTATTTATTATGGTATCATTTCTTTTATTTGACATTGTTATTCACTTAAGTTAAATAATATTTTAATTCAGAGATTTCAATAAATAGAAGAAAAAACTATAATGTAAATATAAATTTGATAAGAAAAAAAATTTCAGAAAAGGAAATTTAAAAATTGCTTAAACTAAACTGTAAATCATTAGGCACAGTATTTAATAGAAAATATGAGTTATTTTCTTCTATTTCTTTTCATTCGTTCTGGTTTTTCTTTCACTTTCACTTTCTTTTTTCTTCTCTTATATAAATAACTTATTGAATTTAATTGCAAGAGGGAGATGTGAAATAAAAATGACAACATTAAAATACAGGTAAAAGTAAATATTTTCAAAAAAAAAAAAAAAAAATTGTTAATTTAGAATTATTTGCATTCTTATTGGGATTCTTTTAGACTATTGCTGCTACTTTGTACAATTATTAAAATTCTGCGGTAGACCTCCTTGCAGTAGACCATTTGCGGTAGATCTCCTTGAAGTTTGCATAATAAGAAATAGTTTATCACAGGAATTAAAAATAGGGTTCTGGTAGAAAATTAAATTACGTTTAGGATTTTTCTTTTCCTCCTTCTTCTTCTTCTTTTCTTTCTTTCTTTCTTTCTTTTTTCTTTCTTTTCTTTTTTTTTTTTTTTCAATTTCAATACCACAAATAATTTTTTGAGAATTTGAATTTAAGAAAGTCTTGAATGTTCATTGAATAAGTTAATTGTGAAAATTCACTGAAGGGAAAAAAATAAGTAAGAACATTGTTTATAATTTTACTTATTTATTTATCTATTCACTGTTTAACGAAAAAAAATAAATCTTGAATTTTCAGAGATTATGTTTAATTGATCTGAAATTTATATTATTTCATTATATTTTAATATTAAAAATATTAATGATTTTTTTTTTTTTTTTTTCTAAAAATGTGTAGTAAGGAAATTCGTTTTGCTAACTTCCTTCACAGAAACACATTGTTTCGAAGCCAACGACTCCCTACTACAATTTTCGGTTGAGGGAGGCATTTCGGCCGGAGATGGGTAAAGCGTGTGCGGGTGACACTCGACCCTCGTGGGACTTCCGGTCCCTACGCGTGCGAACTGCGATCGACGGGCAGCAGATGGGGTTGAGGAGGAAGAACGCCGAAGACAGAAGGGAATTAAGTGTGGAGCATGGCTTAAGAAAAGGAAAGATAAGCAGGAGAACCACGAATAACTCTGATTTATTGCACTTGGAAGTATTTACTAAAACAGCGTAAAAGAGAATGCGAAAAATTACCAGAATCTTGTAGCATTAACATGGTACCAAGACGTGGAGAGAGATTGTGAGATTGGAAAAAGTTGTAGAGAATTATGATGTATTCAAACAATTTTCATCATCATAATGAAAAAATGAGAGAAAATGCTCTATTTCTTTAGAAGAAATGTATTTAAAATAATCATTGTAACACTGCTTTTAATGTAACTGTTTCGAAATTTAAAGCTTTAATTAAAGCAATAAAAATTTAACAACAACAACAACAACATTAATAATGGGATCTGAATTTTATAATGTTAAATTTAGTCGTAGAAGATGGGATACATTTTCCAAATTTGAAATAAATATATTAAATTGATAAAATCATGATAAATTTGAAAATTTCTAATTTCTCTTCCTTAAGATAAAGTTTTTTTTTTTTTTTTTTTTTTTTTC
Source organism: Salticus scenicus (assembly GCA_963930645.1). Taxonomy (NCBI): domain Eukaryota; kingdom Metazoa; phylum Arthropoda; class Arachnida; order Araneae; family Salticidae; genus Salticus; species Salticus scenicus. Next base: position 251,150,421 of record OZ005654.1, read on the forward strand.
CAATTCCTTTCTTTTATTCTTTCATTTTTTCATTCATTCATTCATTTTTTTTTTTTTTTTTTCACTAGGAATTTCGTGTTAAAAATTATAGCACTTTAATTAGTATAATCTGATATTATTATTGTCTGCTTAACTATCATTTGTCAGTTAAAACATTACCGTTAGAAAGTTGTTACATTGAACTATCTATAAATTTTATTTAAAATAGCCCCCCCTCCCCCCCCAAAAAAAAAAAAAAAAAAACCTTTGGTTTATTACTTTTTTCCCCTACCTTTATATGAATTTAATAACTTTTTTTTCTCAGAAAGTTTAACCGAACAAACTTAAATTGCATTATATTCAGATTACGTTGCGATAAATTTAAATGATCAAGCTAAAGTGCGTACGCCGAAAAGAGAGAGAGAGAGAGAGAGAGACAGAGTGCTTCATTGTGAAAAACCAAATTTATTTTGTTGACTAAGTCTGTTGATTTACTTTGCCATTTTTACAATAATTTTGTAACGTTAACCAAACCAACCTTATTGTGTTGACCAAAAGATATGGTTGAAGGAAGAGTCACTGTCACTGCATTTTCTGATAAACTACGCCATAGATCTCTCTCTCTGCAAACAGCCAATGAGCGAGTGATAGTATGGGAATCGTAGTGTATATGAATTTTCAACATGAATATTTTTCGAAAGAACTCGTCAGTGCCTTCAAAAATAATTGGTAAAACCATGAATCTATGAAAATTTGAAACAAGACTTTCGATTTATTTATTTATTTATTTATTTATTTTATTTATTTTATTTATTTTTTCATTTTTAAGAAAAATGATTACAAGATAAAAAGAACATTTATATACCACCTTTTTTAAATTTTCTGTTGAATCATATAAACTTGGCAATTCTATACATTAATAAATACTTTTTTTTTTTTACATTTTTTGATGAATTATCCCATCAACTTGAAAGAAAATGATCAAATGCGCAATAACGAGAGCAATTATAAGAAGTTTTCAAACATTTATTAATTGAATAAAGTATTAAAAGAATGCATTGCTGCCGTGTTCTGAACTATTCTTAAAGTTTCATATGTCTAGCTAGTCGGGAAGTTTGTCAAAAATCGATTGCAAGATTTGTACTGAACAAACAAACAAGAAAGCGAGTTAATAAAAACGTGGTAATAAACAAATTAAATAATGAAATTTCTAAGATGTCATTTGTAGGGCACAAAATTTACTTTCTTTCGGCGTTTAGTGTTGTACTTCTCTAAGATGAAAATCGTCTACATTTATTATGGAGACTAATTTTAATAAGTAATGTTTTTAATATATAATTTGCATTGCGTGAATTTGTATATAAAAATATAGAAGAAAGTACTTTAATGACCACAACATACTAATTTATACAACATTGCAGATTTCCATTCTGCTTATGATTTTATTCTGTCAAAGTATAATATTTTTCTGCAGTAACGTTTTAAGCAATACTTTGTGTAAAAAATCAATAAAAATGAATAATAAACGTTTATTTATTCATTTATTGCTAAAACTTCAAATGTTGTCGCAAACTTTCTCGACCAGCAAAATCAATAAAAACAATAAACGTTTACTTTCTCATTTATCGGTAAAACTTCAAATATTGTCGCAAACATTCTCGACCAGCAAAATCAATAAAAATGAATAATAAACTTTTATTTATTCATTTGTTGTTAAAACTTCAAATGTTGTCGCAAACGTTCTCGACCAGCAGTCGCCAAACTTTTCGACTCCACACGGACCACTAAATGAACAATTTAAAATTCTACGGATTCCTAAATTCATAATTTAGATTCCGTGGATCACTAATAAGACTTATTAAGAAACGTAAATATATTTCTAGAATAATTAATTAGAGGAAACTTATTTTATAAAAATGGAGTAAACTTATTTACTATAAAATATTACAAATGTTAATTTTATTATTGTTTTTCAAAAAATAAATAATAAAAAGAGATATAATACTTTGTCGTATATTTTTTGACATCTTACACAGACGTATATCTAAAGAACAAACTTTCATCAAATTATTTATTTTAATTTATAATTGTTGTTAAAAAAAATTAAAATTTAAATTTTACATTTACTTTTTAAGATAGCACGCAATCATGTTTTATATAAAAATTTAATTATTAAATTCATTTTTTTACTTATTTTATTTCATATTGTTCGCGCACTTTTTATTTCCTAATTCAAAATTATATAAAAAAAAAAAAAAACTTTTTCGATATCGTTTATAACGATACTGATTGTTATTAATTTTCTTTTCTTTTTCTTAAAAAAAAAAAAAAAAAAAAAAGATTTTGATGAAATTCTGGCAAAAGCAGAATTTAGTTTAGGACGGAGGACTATTAGTTTTTTTTTTTTCAAATTATAACATCGCTTTCAAATTATCCAATTAAATTTTCGATAAATTTTAGATTTCGACAAATGTCCAACTATCGAAAAACGACAACGCAAAAATCCCAGATTGAGACTAATAGTCCTCAGTCCTAAAAAATAAATAAGTAAATATTTATTTAACCACAAAAAAGATGCCTAAAGTGTATTTGGTTTGAATGAACCAATTATTGGGGAAGAACATGAACACTATTTTTTCTTCCATATTAATAAGAAACTCAAACGAAATCTTTAATTACAATGGGCAAACTCCTATTTCCATATATAAAACTGTATTTAATAAATTTACTAATATATATATATATATATATATATATATAAAACATGTTAAATTATTAAAATCTAATGGGGAATTATACTTTTGACCTACATTTTAAATCTCTGAAGAATTCAAATATTCTAATAAATTTAGAGCCATTCCTAAGCTAAACATCAAATGCACATCAGAAACGCGAAATGGTAATTATGCCTGAAAATTACAATTAAAACTTTTGTGATAGAATAATACTCTATTATCCTTCTCACTCAGAAAGTTTAATGTTGTATGAGTCACTCTGAAAATCTTGAAGTTAACATTAACACTAATATAATTTTGAATAGAATATTTAAAAGTGCAAATAATGTCAAGAAGTCTATGGACCCTCAAAATTTTGTTGCAGACCACTAGCAGACCACGGATCATCGGTTGGCGACCATTGGTCTAGACAAAATGAAAAATTGTCTGATTATTTTTTTTATATGTGACATTTTATGGATATTTTCAAAAAGGGATTTTAGTGCATATTTGACTGATACAAAATTTCCTGTTCCGGAAAAATTTTAATAACAATGGTGGCGTAGTTTGTGATATATAGTATTTCAATCAAACTTTTCTCGACATTTTATGATAAAGTGAGCAGCTAAAAAAGATATAATACATTTGAAAAATAAAAAATCTCTGCATAACATTTCTGTAATAAAAAGAATCTTTCGTATTCTTTGTCATATGATTCACGCAGCGATAGAAGACTGTTCTAATATCATTGTAGAGCAAGAGTACATGCAACACATCTTTCTTTCATGTGCTATCATGACGTGGCATAAAAAATATTATGGATACATTTATCATGCAAATATGTATGGCAGAGAAAGTTTGCGAGAACGATGTACATGTTGTGTATGAGAATATATTATTATCTATAGAAACTGACGCCCATATTTCTTCTCCTTGTAGTTCTTCGTCCCTTTTCTCTGTGATTGATTTAAGAAAAAAAATTCTGTTCAACTATTCATTTTTTTTTTTTTTTTTTTTTTTGCACTACTTTTCCTTTTGTACTTTTTTCACATTTATTAGATTAATATTTTTAATTTTTTATTCAATTTATTCATTTTTCATTTATATTATGAATATTATTTATTTCTTAGAGCAATATTATCACTTTCTGTGACATTGCAGGAAAAAATAAAAAAAGACTACTTCCGAATGATGAAATATACTTTTGTATCTTAAATTTCAAGATTATAGAGGTTAGTTTGTTTAAGCATAAAAATAATCAAGGCATAAATAAAGACGTGGAAGTATTCAAAATATGGTAGTGTAATATATGCATATTTAATTGTCAGAAAAATATCTGGCGTTGTTTATATAGTTACAAAATATAAAAATACATTTGGAAAAAACACGAGATGTTTGAGGAATCTATAACAAATATAAATGATTTGAAAAAATGATTTCCCAGTGATTTTATAATTTTATTAACTCGAACTGAATTCATTGTACCATTAAAATATTAAAGTGATGTGAGATCGCATCTTGATTAACATTTTGTTACAAGCAATAAAACCCCTTACCTTATTAGAGCTTTTGTTTCAGCGATAAAACATAGAAATGTACAAATAAAAGAATGTCAAGTCTTCTGGCTTCTACCTTTATTAATCAGCAGTTTCGTTTAATAATTTCATAATTATTTTAAAGTGTTTGTTGGTAGAAAATAGATTCTTTTTTAATTTAAAATTTGGATTATTTGTGCTAGTAATAATCATACATATAAATAATTGTAAGATAAAAAACTTTTTATGTACCATGTTTTTAAATTTTCTATTGTATCATAGCTAGAGAACTACATTAGCTCTTTATCAATGCGTATAAAATTTTTAAAGTGATAATGACGTCAATTTTTGTGAGATGCCTAATTTAACTTTTTACAATTTTTTAACGTTCACGTTTAATTAAATGTATTTATTTTTATGTCGAATGATAATGACCTCGTAATTTTTTTTTTTTTTGGCAACAATTAAATTATAGCTAAAATTTTAATAGCTATTTTTAAAGCTATTAGGAGGTTATTATTTTCATATTTTAATTAATTAAAAGAAAACTAATCAAAAATTCAAAAATCGGGCTTCGAAGTATTGTGTTGTCATACGGTTCTGAACTATTCTAAAAGTTTCAAATGTCTAGCTAGTAGGGAAGTTAGTTAAAAATCGATTGCAAGATTTGTACCGGAGAAACAAATAAACAAACAAGAATTGAAGTTATTAAAAGCACGGTAAAATGATTCAGCTCTTCTTTGTATACAATTTTCTCCTCTTGGTATTATGGTACTAGGTAATGTTTTTTCAGATGTTGTTATTCTTTGTGAGGCAGAGTGTTTTCTTATGATACTTTACTATATATGATCTGATGAAAGATATTGTAATTAATTACATAAGGCACTGAAACTGCCAGAGAACTTAAAATCCAAAAATGTTTGTTAAAACCTGAAATTTTTTCAACTGTACCATAGAATATAGGTATAACCTTAAATATTATTTTTTCGCGAATACTAATATCGTGAATTTAATTTATTACTTACACTTTTAATTCATAGCAGTTCTTTAATTTAAAATTATATATTTCATTATTTATAATTACTTTATTTTTTTATTGTATCTTCAAACATTTTTTATATCAATAGTGAAAAAAAAATAGTCGTAGTGGCTAATATTCCTAATTGGGAACATCAAAATAATTATATATATTTTTTTTTCCTTAGAAATATACGTGACAAATATATTTAAACTAAAGCATTTTAAACTAAAATAGAAAAGAAAAAAAAAAAAAAAAATTAGAAATATTTCTCAATTTTTGTACCATAAAAAGTTATGTCAAGAAAGTAAAACATTAATAATATTAGAAGTTTCTGGTTTATATCTCATAATTTTTCTTTCTTTCTTTCATATCAGGCAATTTTGCAAAATATGTCTTATCCAACTTCAGATTATTTAATAACTATTCTATATATCAGTTCTCCATTATACTATAGGTATGGGGAACTTAGGTAATCGTGAAATTTTTTGACCTCAGATTTTCGACTTTTTTACACGTTTTAAGGGGGGAGGAATCCGAAAATATCAGAATAGGTATGGTGTCCGTCTGTAGGGTGTCTGTTAGTTTGTTAGTGTATTAGTATGTTAGTTTGTTAGTCTGCGGAGACGATATCTCATCAGCAAATGGTCGCAGAGAGGTCGGACCAGTTTTAATTTACGATTTTCTTAACATGGGAGAATAGGGCAAAATTTCACGTAAATGTGCATGAAAAAAAAATCATAAAGATGTAAGAACAGCTTTTAACTATCAGTTTGGATGCCGGTATGAACACTATTAACTAATAACTATAAACATGCTAGTTTGAAAATTTTGTAAGTTATTTACGAATTTCTTAACATATCAAAATAGGGCAAAATTTTGCATAAATGTCAGTTTTGAAGGATATATGTTAGACCACTTTTAAAATATTCTATAACATACTGGCATTGTGATATCGAAAATCACATATTCAAAATTACATATTATCTCTCAAAATTTAATTCAATTCCCATCTTTATAAAGAGGGATTCTAAAACATTTATAGCATTTAAAATCAAGTCATTTTGAGGTTTCTTTCTTCTGCTTGTAACGAATTAATTTAGCCTTCAGCTACTAGAGATGAGACGGGCTCAGCCCGAGCCCGTAAGCCCGAGCCCGAGCCCGGGCCCGAGCCCGATCGGGCTCAAATCTTACGCAAGTCTTCGGGCTACGGGCGGGCTCGGATTCAAGCTAAAAGTTCCGTTTATTTTATTCTTCACTAACTGAAAAATGCTAAAAAAAAAAAAAAAAAAAATATTCATTTTGAGAGCACCTTTAGTAATGCCATAATAGTCATGATAGGTTATAAATCACAAAATAATCTTGCAAACCTTAGTAGCTTTGACTTTCCTTTTTCTAAATAGAACTTTTTTTTTCAACGGGATGCATATTATGTCATAGTGTTATATAGTAATCCTTCCTCTTTCGTTATGTTGGGCCTCATTATCACTCATTCGGATAAATTTTTTGTCCCCCGATAGGCGCGTTATAAACAATGGGTTGCTCTATAAATATATATTATATAAATATATACATGTATACAGAGACACAAACATTATAAATTGTTATAATAACATTTATAGTTATTTAAATTGAGGATTGATGATAAGAAAATTAATTTGAAAATGAAAACGGTATTTAATTTTACTATTGTGTATGCGTTGCATAGCGTACCACTTTCAATATCGGGCTCGGGCTCTGATCACACAAAATTTTTCGGGCTCGGGCGGGCTCAGTTCAAAAATGTTTCGGGCCCGGGCGGGCTCGGATTGCCAAAATAGAGCCCGAACTCACCTCTATCAGCTACAGCTGGTGAAATATCTAATTGAATCTCTCTTTTCATCTTAATAAAATAAAATAAAATAGAACGTTTTCGCTTGCGTTGTCACTTTTAGCCAAAAAAAAAAAAAAAAAAAAAAAAAAAAAACCAGATGTACTCTTGAAGAGGAAATTAAGTAGTTTCTATCGGCTCAAAATCTTATGAAACCATAATAAGTAAAAACAACTATTATGAATAAAATTGTTGTGTGTGGTTAGATTATTATAACGTACTCTTTCGTTTTCCAGGATCTTTCAACGGCAATTGTAGCTAAAATCAGGGCCGCCAATTTATTTTAAAAAATTATACTGACTACAGCGTAACTGAAAAAAAATGGGTGTTACTCTTGGGTACTTTGAGATTTGAGTTTGGCGATCATATTGTGGTGTTTAGATGAGAAGTAACTGAGCCAAACTTTGATCACTTTATCGTTGACTGTCAATATGTAAAGACACTTCGTATTTTCTCCGTACTCTCCGTGTCCTCGTCCTCATCATTGTAGAATAACTTTTTATCATGATTTTTTTTTAAATGTTCTCTTATAGTCAAGCTATAAGTATGTAATACTGGAATATTTTTTCAAAAATTAAAGTAAACTAGCTGGAACCCGTCGAATTCGACGATCATTTTATTGACCGTAATGTTTCAAAAAACGTCGCATCATTATTTAAATGTATTTCAAGTTAAAACATCTAATATAATTTACGACATTTCACTTAAAAAAAATGAAAGCCAGAAAAATGCTTATAAATAGAAATACTATATATTACATCACTTTCTACAAAATACAGTCAATGTGACGTCAAACTGACTCCAAATAAACAGTTGCTATCTTTTATTTTCTATTTCGTTTAATACTAAGACTACATGTTAGCTGACCCGTCCGGCGTTTCCCGGGCCCATGGTAAGAACCTTAAATGAACCTTAAATTAGTATGGTTTTACACCTTTAACTCGATTTTGTTTGAATTAAAGATGAGTTTGATTTGTTTTTAAATAAATGCATCGTGCAAAAATAATCAGCTGTAACAAAAAAATTACCTCGAACCGAACAAAACTCTGCCTTGTGACCCTGGTACATTCGGCAGCGCAAATGCCGGTCGCTAATAACATAAAAATATTCCCAAAAATTAACCTGGAACCGAACGAACCCGCCCGGTGTTGCCCGGGCCCATGATACCTTAAATGAACCTTAAATTTGTATGATTTTATAACTTTAACTCCATTTAGTTTGAATTTCTGTTTTTAAATGAAAGCATCACAAAAAAAATAATCAGCTGTAACAAAAAAAATTACCTGGAACAGAACGAAACTCTGCCTTGTGACCCCGGTGCCTGCGGCAGCGCCATAGGCGGGCCGCTAATAACATAAAAAAATTCCAAAAAATTAACCTGGAACCAACCGAAACCGCCCGGGAATGCTCGGGCGCATGATAATAACCTTAAATGAACCTTAAATTGTATGCTTTTATATCTTTAACTCGATTTTGTTTGAATTTCTATTTTTAAATGAAAGCCTCACTACAAGAAAAAAAAAAAATCATCTGTAACAACAACAACAAAAAAAAAAAAAAAAAAAGAAAAACCTCAAGCAGAACGGAACTTCGGCTCGTGAACCGGGGCCTGCGGCAGCGTATATACAGGCCGCTAATAACATGAAAATTTCTCAAAAATGAACCTTGAACCTAGCGAACGTCTGACTCATGTTACCTCTGCCTGTGGCTGCTGCACTGTATAGCAGGCATGCATGCAGTGCACGCTTTGCAAAATCTACTTTGCTACGCACGCTTTGCAAAATCCACTTTCCGCCACCAGGGGGTGCAGTATATTGTATACGAACATCACCAATCCCCTTGAATTTTCAAGACTTTTCAAATAAGGTGTCACTGGTGGTGTCAACTGCAAAATTCTTTAGTTGTACTTTCCACCGCCAGGGGGCACAGCGTGTTCTATACGAACAACACTAACGGTAAGGAAATACCAAGACCTTTAAAATAAGGTGTAACATGATAGGGTCGACTGCAAAATCACCTAGTTCCATTTTTAACCACCAGGAGGTGCAGTATATTGTATACGAACATCCCCAATCAGCATGAAATTTCAAGACCTCTATCACCAATCGCCTTGGATTTCCAAGACCTTTCAAATAAGGTGTCAATGGTGGTGTCAACTGCAAAATCCTTTAGTTGCACTTTCCACCGCCGTGGGGCGCAGTTTGTTCTGTACGAACATCACCAACGGTGAGGAAATACCAAGACATTTAAAATAAGATATAACATGATAGGGTCTACTACAAAATCACCTAGTTCCATTTTTCACCACCAGGGGGCGCACTATACTGTATACAAATATCCCCAATCGACATGAAATTTCAAGACCTCTATCACCAATCGCCTTGGATTTCCAAGACCTTTTAAATAAGGTGTCACATGGTGGTGTCAACTGCCAAATCCTTTAGTTGCACTTTCCACCGCCAGGGGGCGCACTGTGTTCTGTACGAACATCACCAACTGTCAGGAAATACCAAGACCTTTAAAATAAGATGTAACATGATAGGGTCTAGAGCAAAATCGCTTAGTTCCATTTTTCACCACCAGGGGTCGCACTATACTGTATACAAATATCCCTAATCGACATGAAATTTCAAGATCTTTAAAATGAGGTGCTACATGTGTGGGTCTAGAACAGATTTCCCTCTCAAACTAATTTCCCCCCTTTCCCCTCCCCTTCAAATCTACTTTCCCCCTTTTTTCCCCTTTAAAATCGAAAATTCCAAATTCGCAGATATTGATTTTTTTAGTATTCGACTCTAGTCCCCATATGTACAATTTCTTCACTGTGAAGTAATTTGGAGCTTTGTTAAGCTCGTAAACGTGTTTTTAACCCGTTCCCCCCCCCCCCCCCCCCGTTCGACTTTTTTTTATTTTTCTCTTTTCATAGCACATCTACAGACCAAGACCTTTTTTTAGACACCTCAACGAAATTTTTCACCAAGTAGCTCTCTCAATATAGTGGAGACAGACAAAAACATGTTTCAAATTAGTATATAGATAGAACATGTGAAGTCAGCAGTTTGAACTTGGTTTATTGTCGTTTCAACACAACTGTGCGGCCAATTTTTTGAAAGGATATTGAACTCTTCTTATTCCACTTTGGTAGTATATATCGTCATCAACAAGCTAAATTTATGAAGCAAAAATTATATCTACATTTAAACAATATATTTAAACAGATCAAGAAATAATATAACAGGAGTAAACGTCCTTGACTATGAATTTTCTAATTTAAAATTTTGCAAGATAGTCGAAATTTACGATTTACTTAACATGGCAGAATAGGACAAAATTTCGCATAAACGTCCATTTTGAGTGATATTTTCATCATAAAAATGACAGATCACTTTTAAAATATCATTTAGGATACTGGCATGAACGTCCTCGACTATGAATTTTGTAATTTAAAAATTTCGTTAGTTATTCGAAATTTACGATTTACTTAAAATGGTAAAATAATGCAAAATTCTGCATAAACGCCCATTTTGAGGGATATTTGCATCGTAAATATATCAGATCATTTTCAAAATGACATTTATGATACTTGTTTGAACATCATTGACTACAAATATTTCAATTTGAAAATTTCGTAAGTTATTCGAAATTTAAGATTTTATGAACATAACAAAATTGGGCGATATTCCTTATAAATTTGCATTTTGGGAATTTTTGCATTGGAAATAGCATGGAATTGCATGAAAAATTAAACTACAAAAGTGACCCCACTAAAATAAATTAATAGTTTAGAATAAGGTAAATATATCGAATTGAACGGTGAGTAGCCTGTTAGGTGGAGATTTCATTTTATCACTGTGTCTAGCGAATGGTCAAATTCATTTCCATTAGCATGAATGTAATATGTTCCGTACTAGAAATTTATGAAAACATACATATGATGGAGAACTGAGCAGAGTCCACCTATGTCAACTAGTTTAGTTATTTAGTGACAAACTGTTTCTAATATAATTTTTTATTAAATATTACTATAAGCAACTAAAATCTTCTTCACAATCCATGTGAAGTAATGATTTTTTCCTGAATGTTTCTTCACAACTTTTCCTTAAAAGATGTTAAAAAAAAAAAAAAAAAAAAAAAAAAAAGAAATATTTGATAAAAGGGTTTAGCAGAAAAAACGGAAACCTCTCATTAATTTTCGCATTTTTTTTTATAATCGTTTTCCATAAAAAAATAAATAAATAAATAAATAAATAATATTAATGTTTGACTCAGCAGAAATACTTGAAATAAATGAACATAATAATCATAATTTAATACTTCTTAAACGAACTTAAATATATATATCCGTTCAGTTGTTTTCTATATAAAAACAATGTAAATAAAATATCTGTAAACAAATTCTTTAATTTTAAATTAAAAGTGATAATCTACTCAGCCATTAACGTTTAACATGCGAAATAAAGAATTTATACAAGAGGAAAGGAACGATCGTTTCTATGTAAAAAAAGTAAATAAAAATACCCTATAATTTTTTACTTTTTTCTATATTTGATAGAAAAAAGTATTGGATTCGTAAACATTTTAAATTTCCGACTTTAGATGCACACGTGTTCTGAAATCCTGAACACCAACTAACCATTTTTAGAAAATGTCTGTATATGTATCTGTCAGTGTGTGTGACAAAATTTTATGAACCCCTTTATCTCAAGAACTAATGCACATAATTCCATATAAATTTATAAGTAGTTGAACCTTGACATAAATTATTGCCTACCACATTTTTGTGATAATCGTCGAACAGGCGACGTTGTCATTCCGTTTTTTAAGAATTTTTCATATGGCAGTAAAAGACAAAATTCTGTGTAAATGTTTACAGTGAAAATTATTTTTAACTAGCCATTTTTAAAGTAAAAGGAATTATTTATAATAGCAATAGTCAATTAGGGAAAAAGTTTTGTATATAAGGAAACGTGTCTGCTCCCTTTTCAAGCGGGAGTAAATTTTAAATATGGATGTTTTTCAAAAGAACTCGTGAATACTTTTAAAACGAATGGTTGAACCACAGGTCTGTAATGATTTAAATCAAAGTTATCCTTTTTCTTTTTTCAGATGACGTCTGTAAGAAAAAATTAACTTTCGACACTTAACATTATACTTTTCCGTGAATAAAATCGTCTGAATTCAACAAAGACAATAATTTAAATTAATATCACTCAATGGTCGAAATTCGACCATCACTAAAAGAAATCACTATCAGCATCTTCATTCACATGCCGATGCATATTCCTACGAACTTCTCTGTCTCTTTGAATCTCATCCCAATTCGTCGATGTTCTTCTGAACACTTCAGCAGCAAAGAATGCTGTCAATATAGAAACAATACATGAACACCGTGAAAAAATAAAGTAAAATTTACTCACTTCAAACTTACTCAAGACAAATGATAAAAGAATCCTAAAAAAAAAAAAAAAAAAAATAACATACACTCTTTTTTGTTGCATGATAAATAATATTAGAATAAAACAATGAGTGGTTATCCCGTTCAGCGTTATGTTTGAGGTTTTGAAAAATGAATAGGGAAAATTAAATTCAGAAAATAAGCTAAATCACGAGTTGTTATATTGCATTAAAAAGAAAATGCATATACAGATTTAATAATTTTCTTCTTTAAAAATTTTAAATGAAAACGATTACGTGTATGAAATGAAAAAGTGTATAAACAAGTAATTAAAAAAAAAAGTCAATTCCTATTTACAAACACTATCAAAAAAGTTTTTTTTTTTTTATATATATAATTTTGAATTAGGAAATAAAAAGCACGCGTGCAAAACACACCGCCAGGGGGCGCACTGTGTTCTGTACGAACATCACCAACTGTCAGGAAATACCAAGACCTTTAAAATAAGATGTAACATGATAGGGTCTACAGCAAAATCGCTTAGTTCCATTTTTCACCACCAGGGGTCGCACTATACTGTATACAAATATCCCCAATCGACATGAAATTTCAAGATCTTTAAAATGAGGTGCTACATGTGTGGGTCTAGAACAGATTTCCCTCTCAAACTAATTTCCCCCCTTTCCCCTCCCCTTCAAATCTACTTTTCCCCTTTTTTCCCCTTTAAAATCGAAAATTCCAAATTCGCAGATATTGATTTTTTAGTATTCGACTCTAGTCCCCATATGTACAATTTCTTCACCGTGAAGTAATTTGGAGCTTTGTTAAGCTCGTAAACGTGTTTTTAACCCGTTCCCCCCCCCCCCCCCCTGTTCGACTTTTTTTTATTTTTCTCTTTTCATAGCACATCTACAGACCAAGACCTTTTTTTAGACACCTCAACGAAATTTTTCACCAAGTAGCTCTCTCAATATAGTGGAGACAGACAAAAACATGTTTCAAATTAGTATATAGATAGAACATGTGAAGTCAGCAGTTTGAACTTGGTTTATTGTCGTTTCAACACAACTGTGCGGCCAATTTTTTGAAAGGATATTGAACTCTTCTTATTCCACTTTGGTAGTATATATCGTCATCAACAAGCTAAATTTATGAAGCAAAAATTATATCTACATTTAAACAATATATTTAAACAGATCAAGAAATAATATAACAGGAGTAAACGTCCTTGACTATGAATTTTCTAATTTAAAATTTTGCAAGATAGTCGAAATTTACGATTTACTTAACATGGCAGAATAGGACAAAATTTCGCATAAACGTCCATTTTGAGTGATATTTTCATCATAAAAATGACAGATCACTTTTAAAATATCATTTAGGATACTGGCATGAACGTCCTCGACTATGAATTTTGTAATTTAAAAATTTCGTTAGTTATTCGAAATTTACGATTTACTTAAAATGGTAAAATAATGCAAAATTCTGCATAAACGCCCATTTTGAGGGATATTTGCATCGTAAATATATCAGATCATTTTCAAAATGACATTTATGATACTTGTTTGAACATCATTGACTACAAATATTTCAATTTGAAAATTTCGTAAGTTATTCGAAATTTAAGATTTTATGAACATAACAAAATTGGGCGATATTCCTTATAAATTTGCATTTTGGGAATTTTTGCATTGGAAATAGCATGGAATTGCATGAAAAATTAAACTACAAAAGTGACCCCACTAAAATAAATTAATAGTTTAGAATAAGGTAAATATATCGAATTGAACGGTGAGTAGCCTGTTAGGTGGAGATTTCATTTTATCACTGTGTCTAGCGAATGGTCAAATTCATTTCCATTAGCATGAATGTAATATGTTCCGTACTAGAAATTTATGAAAACATACATATGATGGAGAACTGAGCAGAGTCCACCTATGTCAACTAGTTTAGTTATTTAGTGACAAACTGTTTCTAATATAATTTTTTATTAAATATTACTATAAGCAACTAAAATCTTCTTCACAATCCATGTGAAGTAATGATTTTTTCCTGAATGTTTCTTCACAACTTTTCCTTAAAAGATGTTAAAAAAAAAAAAAAAAAAAAAAAAAGAAATATTTGATAAAAGGGTTTAGCAGAAAAAACGGAAACCTCTCATTAATTTTCGCATTTTTTTTTATAATCGTTTTCCATAAAAAAATAAATAAATAAATAAATAAATAAATAAATAATATTAATGTTTGACTCAGCAGAAATACTTGAAATAAATGAACATAATAATCATAATTTAATACTTCTTAAACGAACTTAAATATATATATCCGTTCAGTTGTTTTCTATATAAAAACAATGTAAATAAAATATCTGTAAACAAATTCTTTAATTTTAAATTAAAAGTGATAATCTACTCAGCCATTAACGTTTAACATGCGAAATAAAGAATTTATACAAGAGGAAAGGAACGATCGTTTCTATGTAAAAAGTAAATAAAAATACCCTATAATTTTTTACTTTTTTCTATATTTGATAGAAAAAAGTATTGGATTCGTAAACATTTTAAATTTCCGACTTTAGATGCACACGTGTTCTGAAATCCTGAACACCAACTAACCATTTTTAGAAAATGTCTGTATATGTATCTGTCAGTGTGTGTGACAAAATTTTATGAACCCCTTTATCTCAAGAACTAATGCACATAATTCCATATAAATTTATAAGTAGTTGAACCTTGACATAAATTATTGCCTACCACATTTTTGTGATAATCGTCGAACAGGCGACGTTGTCATTCCGTTTTTTAAGAATTTTTCATATGGCAGTAAAAGACAAAATTCTGTGTAAATGTTTACAGTGAAAATTATTTTTAACTAGCCATTTTTAAAGTAAAAGGAATTATTTATAATAGCAATAGTCAATTAGGGAAAAAGTTTTGTATATAAGGAAACGTGTCTGCTCCCTTTTCAAGCGGGAGTAAATTTTCAATATGGATGTTTTTCAAAAGAACTCGTGAATACTTTTAAAACGAATGGTTGAACCACAGGTCTGTAATGATTTAAAACAAAGTTATCCTTTTTCTTTTTTCAGATGACGTCTGTAAGAAAAAATTAACTTTCGACACTTAACATTATACTTTTCCGTGAATAAAATCGTCTGAATTCAACAAAGACAATAATTTAAATTAATATCACTCAATGGTCGAAATTCGACCATCACTAAAAGAAATCACTATCAGCATCTTCATTCACATGCCGATGCATATTCCTACGAACTTCTCTGTCTCTTTGAATCTCATCCCAATTCGTCGATGTTCTTCTGAACACTTCAGCAGCAAAGAATGCTGTCAATATAAAAACAATGCATGAACACTGTGAAAAAATAAAGTAAAATTTACTCACTTCAAACTTACTCAAGACAAATGATAAAAGAATTCTAAAAAAAAAAAAAAAAATAACATACACTCTTTTTTGTTGCATGATAAATTATTAGAATAAAACAATGAGTGGTTATCCCGTTCAGCGTTATGTTTGAGGTTTTGAAAAATGAATAGGGAAAATTAAATTCAGAAAATAAGCTAAATCACGAGTTGTTATATTGCATTAAAAAGAAAAATGCATATACAGATTTAATAATTTTCTTCTTTAAAAATTTTAAATGATAACGATTACGTGTATGAAATGAAAAAGTGTATAAACAAGTAATTAAAAAAAAAAAAAAAAAAAAGTCAATTCCTACTTACAAACACTATCAAAAAAGTTTTTTTTTTTTTTTTTTTTTTTAATAATTTTGAATTAGGAAATAAAAAGCACGCGTGCAAAATTAAATAAAAATAATTATAAGATTAAAAAAAAAAAAAAAAAAACTTTTTATATACCATATTTTAAATTTTCTGATGAATCATAGAGCTCTTTTATCAATGTGCATAAAATTTTTAAATTGATAATGACGTCAGTTTTGTGAGATGCATAATTTTACTTTTTATAATTTTTTAATGTTCACGTTTAATTAAATGTTATTTTTATTTCGAAAGAAAATGAACGCGTAATTTTTACTTTCTCTTACCCATAAGGTAGAGAAAGTATTGTTTTTGGCTCAAATTTTCGAACGCGAGATTTTGTTATATTTACACGTTTTGAGGTCCCCTGAATACGAAAATCATGTTTTTAGCAAATGGTCTGTGTGTCTGTGTGTGTGTGTGTGTGTGTCTGTGTGTGTGTCTGTCTGTTATCAGCATATCTCAAAAACAAATTATGGCAGAAAGTTCAAACTTGGTATTCTAAATGTGTATCATATAGGGATGCTACAGTAAGCTTTTCGTTAAGATCAAGCAAATGGTTCGTGTACAGGGACAATCAAGAGAATTCTAATACATTACGTCTATGGGGGAAATTGCAGGAAAATAGTTTAACGTCTATAGACTGCACTAAACCAAATGAAACAAATATATAATTTTTGTAATAGAGACAGTTAACTGGGAAAATTTTTTTGTGTATGTAGGAGCCTCGCCTCCCCCCCTGGGGGGGGAAGTCCCCCCTCGAGGGGAGTAAATTTTCATGATGGGTATCTTTCAAAAGAGCTCGAAAATACCTTTAAAACGAATGGTTGAACCATCGATCTGCGATAACTTACAACAAAGTTATCGATTTTTTTTACTTTTAACGAAAAAAAATCGTACTTTTTTTTTTTTTAATATTGAGAATAAAATGTACTTTTTTGGATATTTTGTGTTAAACTACTTCTCTAATATGGAAATCGTCTGCCTTATCATAAAAGATAATTTTTTTAAATAATAATTTTAATAAATTATTTAAAAAAAAAAAAGAAATATTTTTTAATAACCGAATTAAATTCTATATAAATGTAGGTGCATTAATGAAACGGGGGGGGGGGGTAGCCTCCCTCCCTCACACAGAACTAATTATTATATAAAACTCTTCAGAAGCTTAATATGAATTGTCTAACATAGGTTTACATAACAGTACGCGTTATCTTACCTCTTAATCTCCAACCTGTATTTATAGTATGAAATTTCAGGGTAAGAGAAAGTCGTGTGAGTGACACACCAGATTATTATTATTATTATTATTTTTTTTTTTTTTTGGCAACAATTAAATTATAGCTAATATTTTAATGGCTATTTTAACGCTATTAGGATGTTATTATTTTAATATTTTAATTAATTATAAG